>CM038220.1:2025823-2508601 GCA_021442155.1 Cymbidium sinense | reverse complement strand
ATAAAATAAAAACACAAATAAAACATCAACCTAAATATAAAAATAAATTAAAATAAGCTAATTAAAAGAAACTAAACTAAAATAAATAATAACCTAAACTAAACTAAAAATAAAATAAACATAATAACAAAAAAATAAATAAAATAAAAATAAAATGTAAAATAAAACTAAAATAAACCTAAAATATAATAAAATAAAACTACATAAAAATGTAAACTAACCCTAAACTTACAACACTAAACCCTACAACCCTAATCACTAAACCACAAAACCCAAAACCCTAAACCTAAAATATAAACCCCAAGCTAAAACACAGACAACCTAAACTGAAACTTGGGAACCCTATACTTTAAAAAAATACATTTGACCGTATAATTTATCAATTATATTGAAATCACTCAATACTTCTTAAATAGGTAAGTGCTTCAAATTATAAATCCTAAACCCTAAACCATAAACCCAAAAATCCCTAAACCATAATGCCTAAACCCTAAACCCTAAAACTCTAAACCACTAAATCCAAATCATAAATCACAAACTAACCTAAACCTAAACTCTAAACCCAAGACATAAACACTAAACCCTAAAACCTACAACCCTAAACCCTAAAATTCTCAACCCAAACCCTAAAACCACAAACCTAACACTAAAAACCTAAACTAAACAAAACCTAAATATAAAATAAATAAATAAACCTAAACATAAGTAATATAAATAAATAAAATAAAATAAAAACCTATACTAAAACCTAAACCTAAAAAAAAATAAAAAAAGATAAATTGAAAATAAATAAATAAATATCTAAACTAAACTAAAAAAATAAAATATACCTAAAAATAAAAACCTAAATAAAATAAAAACTAAACATAAAATAAAAATGAAATATAACTAAAATAAAATAAAATAAAATAAACCTAAACAAAAAATAAACTTAAAAATAAATAAAAAAATATAACATAAACCCTAAACATAAAATAAACAAAATAAAAGAAACCTAAACCTAAACTATAATAAATAGAACCTAAATCTAAACATAAAATAAACCAAACTTAATCTTTAAACTAAATAAAATAAATAAACTAAAAATAAACCTAAACTAAAAAATAAAACCTAAAAATAAACCTAAAATAAAAACCTAAAAGCTAAACCTAAAAAAAAAATAAAACCTAAACCTAAACCTCAAAATAAAAAATAAAATCTTAACCTAAAAATAAAAATAAAAATAAAACTAAACTAAAAGAATAAACATAAACCTAAACATAAACCTAAAAAAATAAATTAAAATTAAGAACCTAAACTAAAATAAATAAAACTAAAATACCAAAACAAAACAAAATAAAAATAAAAAATAAACTTAAATAAACATAAAAAAATAAAATACACTAAAATAAATAAAAAATAAACTAAAGAAACCTAAACCTATTGGTTTACTTAATTAAAAAAATGCCCTAAACCCTAAACCCTAAATTCTAAATGCTAAACCAACCCTAAACCCAAAAACTAACCCTAAACCTACAACAATAAACCCAACACCCTAGAAAACCCAAAACCCAAAACCCAAAACTCTAACTAGCCCAAAGGCCACTGAAACTCTAAGCCCTAAACCCTAAAAATCTAAAACCCTAAAGCCTAAACACTAAACCCTAAACCTTAAACCCTAAACCCTATCCCTAAACCCTAAACCCTAAACCCTAATACTCTAAACCCTAAAACCCTAAACCCAAATCCATAAAAATCTAAAAACTTAAACCTAAACTAAGTAAAACTTAAAAGAAAAATAAATTAAAAAACCTAAACCTAAATAAAAAAAATAAAATAACAAATAAAAAATGTAAACAAAAACCAAAACCTAAAAATAAAATAAAATATACTAATAAAAATAAACTTAAATAAAATAAATAATAACCAAAACTAAACTAAACAATTAAAATAAACCTAAGAATAAAAATCTTAAATAAAATAAAACTAATCGTAAAATAAAAATAAAATAAACCTAAAATTAAATATAATAAAAACTAAATAAAAACCTAAACCTAAAACTAACCCTAAACCTATAACACTAAACCAACAACCCTAAATTATAAACCCTAGAAAACCCTAAACCCTAAACCCTAAGCGAAAACTTGAACCCTAAACCTAAAATTTAAATCGTGAACCATAAACCATAAACCCTAAGCCCTAAACCCTAAACCTACAACCCTATACTTTAAAAAACAATACCTTGGATGGTATCAATTATCAATTATATTGAAATCAATCAATACTTCGTACTAGGTTAGTGCTTGAAATTATAAACCATAAACCCTAAAACCCTAAAGCCTAAACACTAAACCCTAAACCCTAAACCCTAACCTTAAACCTTAAACCCTAAAACTCAAATCCCTAAAACCCATAACCCTAAACCTAAACCCTAAACCCCATAACCCTAAACCTAATCCCTAAACCCTAAACCCTAAAACCCTAAAAAATAAAATAAAAATAAAACTTAACTAAAAAATAAATCTAAAGCTAACAAATAAATTAAAATAAAAAATCCAACTAAAGAAAATAAACTTAAAATAACTAAACTAAACTAAGTTAAAATATAAAATAAACCTAAATAAATAAAATCAAATAAACTAAAATAAATAAACTTAAACCAACCTATTTACTTAATTTTTTTAAAAAACCCTAAAGCCTTAACCATAAATCCTAAACCCTAAACCCTAAACCCTAAAAATAAAACCAAAAAAATAAATAAAAAATATAACCTAAACCCCAAATTACAAAAAAAAAAACCTAAAACTAAAATAAATAAAATAAAATAAACCTAAACATAAAATAAAAGAAACTAAACTAAAATAAATAAAACCTAAACCTAAACTCAAACTAAATAAAATAAAATAATATAAAAATAAACCTAAACATAAACTAAAAAATAAAACTTAAAATAAAAACCTAAAACTTAAACTTAAAAAAATAAAATAAAACCTAAACCTAAACCTAAAATTAAAAAAATAAATTCTAAACCTAAGAAATATAATAAAAATAAAACTCAACCAAAAAATAAACCTAAACATAAACCTAAACCTTAAAAATAAACTAAAATAAAAGTCCTAAACTAAAATAAATAAACCTAAAATAAATAAACTAATGAAAATAAAAAATATACATAAATAAAAAAATAAAATAAATTATACTAAAATAAATAATAAATAAACTAAATAAACTAAAGAAGAAATGTTAAATCTGAATTTGTTCTCTGTTACAAAAAACCAAAAATCCTAAACCATAAACTAAATCCTGAACCCTAAACCTAAAACCTAAATCCTAAAACCTAAACCCTAACCCTAAACCTAAACCCTAAAAACTCTAAACCCTAAACCCTACACCCTAAATGTTAAACCCTAAAACCATAAACCCTTAACCCTAAACCCTAAATCATAAAAAACCCTAAACCATAAACTCTAAACCCCAAAACCTAAACCCTAAACCCTAAATAAACTCTAAACCCTAAACCCTAAAAAGCTAAAAACCTAAACGTAAACTAAATAAAACCTAAAAATAAAATAAATAAAGAATCTAAACCAAAATAAAATAAAAACATAAACTAAAACCTAAACCTAAAAAGAAAAAAAAACTAAAAACTAAACTAAAATAAAATAAATAAAAACCTAAACTAAACTAAAAAATTTAAAACCTAAATAAAATAAAAACTAAACCTAAAATAAAATAAAATAAAAACTAAATAAAAACCTAAACCTAAAAATAAATAAATTATAAAACCTAATTCCTAAACTTAAAAAAAAACCTAAACTTAAAATAAAAATAAAATAAACCAAACCTAAACTAAAATAAATAAAACCTAAACCTAAACTAAATAAATTAAAATAAACTAAAATTAAACCTAAACCTCAACTAAAATAAAATAAAAAAAATAAACCTAAAAGAAAAATTTAAAACCTAAACCTAAAAAAATAAAATAAAAACCTAAATCTAAACCTAAAAATAAATAATAAAATAGAAACCTGAAAAATAAAATAAAATCAAAACTATGTTAAAAAAAATATACCTAAACCTAAACCTAAACCTAAAAAATAAACTAAAATCAAAAATATAAACTAAAATAAACAAACCTAAAATAAATAAACTAAACTAAATAAATATAAAAATAAACATAAATCAAAATAAAAAAACTAAACCCTGTGTTACTTAATTTAAAAAAAAAAACCCAACCTTAAACCCTAAACCCTAAACCCTAAACTCTAAACCTACAACCCTAAACCCTAAACCCAAAACCCCCCTAAAAACATAAATCTAAACTAAATAAGACCTAAAAATAAAATAAATAAAAACACCTAAACCTAAATAAAATATAATAAAATAAAAACCTAAACCTAAATAAACCTAAAAATAAAATAAAATAAAAAGTAAAAACTAAAATAAAATAAAATAAAGGAAAACTTAAACTGAACAAAAAAATAAAATAAACCTAAAAAACAAAAAACCTAAATAAAATAAAAATAGAATAAACCTAAAAAATAAATTAAAAATTAAATAGAAACCTAAACCTAAAAAATAAACCTAAAAATAAATAAAAAATAAAACCTAAACTCTAAACTAGAAAACCTAAACCTAAAATAAACAAAATAAAATAAACCTATACCTAAACTAAAATAAACTAAACTAAAAAAATATATAACCTAAACCTAAACCTAAAATAATCTAAACCTAAACCATAAACTAAATGAAATAAAATAAACTAAAAATAAACCTAAACTAAATAATAATACCTAAAAATAAACCTAAAATAAAAACCTAAAACCTAAACCTAAAAAAAAATAAAATAAAGACCTAAACATATACCTAAAAATAAAAAAATAAAATATAAACCTAAAAGTTAAAATAAAAATAAAATAAAATAAACTAAATAAATAAATATAAACCTAAACTTAAAAATAAACTAAAATAAGAAACATAAACTAAAATAAATAAATAAACTAAATAAATAAAAAAAATAAAATAAAATAAAATAAATAATAAACTAAAATAAACAAAACTCTTGGGTTTAGATAATTAAAAAACCTAAACCCTAAACCAGAAATCCTAAACCACTGAGCCACAACCACTGATCCACTGAACCATGCTAACCCTAAACCCTGAAATACCCAGACCCTAAACCCACAAATACCCTAAGCCAAGTCTAATCCTAACCACTAAACCCAAAAATGCTAAACCCTAAATCTTAAACACTACCCTAAACCACTGAGCTAATTTGAAATAAAATAAACTAAAGTTAACCTAAACCTGAAACAAAATAAAATAAAATAAACTTAAAAGATAAACCTAAATTATAAAGCTAAATTAAGATAAAAAGCTAAACTTAGGCTTAAAGTATAAAATAAAATCAACCTGATAAAGATTAAACTAAACTGACCCATGCTAAACCCTAAAACTAACCATAAAGCCCTAAACTCTAAATCATCTGACCCTACAGGCCACTCAGCGTTAAAAGACCACCAGGCACAACCACACCACTAAAGCCACTAAACCACTAAACCTGTGACCTGAGAATACGGACCTGACCCCAGAGATCCCACTGGGCACCTAACAAAAACCTAAACCTAAACTAAATAAAACCTAAATTAAATAAAAGAACCTAAACCTAAATAAAAATAAGATAAATAAGATAAAATAAAACCTAAACTAAAACCTAAACTGCACCTCAACCTAAAACTAAAATAGAATAAAAACTAAAACTAAACTAAAAAATAAAATAAACCTAAAAATAAAAAACCTAATTAAAATCAAAACTAAACGTAAAATAAAAATAAAATATACCTAAATAAATAATAAATAAAACCCCAAACCTAAAAAATAAACCTAAAGTAAAACATAAAGATAAATGAAGAATAAAACATAAACCATAAAAAAAAAAAAAAAACTTGAACCTAAACAAAATAAAAGAAACCTAACCCAAACTAAAATAAACTAAACTTAAATAAATAGAGACCTAAACCTAAGCTAAAGCAAACAAAACCTAAACCCTAAACTAAATAAAATAAATAAACTAAAATAAACCTAAACTAAAAAATTAAAACCAAAAATAAACCTAAAATAAAAAACAAACCTGGACATAAAAAAAAAAATAAAACCTAAACCTAAACCTAAAAAATAAAAAAATAAATCCTAAACCTAAAATAAAATAAAAATATAATGCTTAAAAAAAACATAAATCCTATACCTAAACCTAAAAAATAAACTAAAATAAAAAAACTAACCTAAAAAATAAAGTAAACTAAATAAAAATAAAATAAATATAAATAAAAAAATAAAGAGAAATAAAAATAAACTAAATAAAAACTTACGGGTTCGTTTAATTAAAATTACCATAAACCCTATACCCAAAAAGCTAAAACCTAAACCCTAAACCCTAATCCCAAATCCACACAAACCACTAAAGCCTAAACACTAAGCAGTAGCCCTAAATCCTAAACCCTAAAGCTAAACCAGGCTAAAACATAAAACTTACACTAAACTAAATAAAACCTAAAATAACATAAATAAAAAACTTTAACCTAAATAAAATAAAATAAAAATAAAAGAAAAATGTAAAGTAAACCTAAACCTAAACTGATAAATTAAAAATGAAATAAAAATTAAATAAAACTAAAGATAAAATAAATAATAACATAAACTAAACTAAGAAAATAAAATAAACTTAAGAATAAAAAAACCTAAATAAAATAAAAATAGATGTAAAGATAAAAATTGGACCTCAGACAAAATAAAATAAAACTAAATAAACCTAAACCTAAACCCTAAACCTACAGCACTAAACTTACAACCTAAACCCTAAACCCTAAAAAACCATAAACCCTAAAACTAAACCATAAACTAAACCTAAACCCTAAACCTAAAACATAAACCCTAAACCCTAAACCTACTGACCCCCATACTTAAAATAAAATCGTTGGATGGTATCGATTATCAATTATATTGAAATCATTCAATACTTCCTAAATGGGTTAGTCTTCAAACCCTAAACCTTAAAACTTAAACCCTAAAGCTAAACACTAAACCCACTAGCCCTACCCTAAACCCTAACCCCAACCCACTAAAATCTAAAAAGCCAAAACCTTAAAACCTAAACCCTAACAAAACTTAAAATTTATACCAAAACTAAGGAACTAAATATAAAATAAATAAGAGAAAACTTTAACCTAAATAAAATATAATATAATATAAAATAAAATGTAAATTAAAACCTAAACCTAAACCTAAAATAAACTAGAATAAACTACTAAAATAAATAAAAATAAAATAGTTAATAACTTAAACTAAACTTAAAAAAAAATAAAATAAACTAGCAATAAAACCTAAATAAAATGGAATTAAACCTAAAATAACATTAAATAAACCCAAAATAAAATAAAAATAAAGAAAAGCTAAACCAACCACGGACACAACACTAAAGGCTACATCCCTAAACCATCCTAAATCCTTAAACTTGTAAAACCTTAAACACTACCAGAGCTAAGGCACGGACCCTAAACATAAAACTAAACCATGAGCCCTAAACCTAAACCCTAGGCCTGACCTATGCTTTAAAAGGTGCGTTATACTTGTCAGTTATTAATTATATTAAACTCATTCAATACTTCCTGCATAAGTGGGGTTGGCTGTAATGAATACTGAGCCTAGGCCAAAGCCCACCCTAGATCCTAAATAGTTAAACTAGGCCTTAAACCACTAAGCAGCAAACCCAGGCCCTGACCTACTACCCTAGGCCCTGAGCCACTGACACTGAAACTCATTGTGCAGATACGGACACTAAGACCACTATTATAAAGCCCTAAAACTAGGCCCTCACTTGAGCCCTAGGCCTTAAGACCCCAGACCCTAAGACCCTAGGCCCTAGGCCATGAGCCTAAAACATAAACCAAACCCCAAAACCTAACTTACAAACTGAGATTAAGACCTAAAATAAGATAAATAAATAAACTGAGCCTAAATAAGATAAAGCAAGATAAGATGTAAAGGCTTGAAGCAGGCTGAGAATAAGATAAAATTAATAAAAATAAATTAAAGATAAATAATAACCTAAACTAAATTAATAAAGATAAACCTAAGATAAAACCTAAATAAAATAAAACTAAACACAATAAATAAAATAAACGTTATAAATATATAAATAATTAAATAAAGACCTAAACTTAAAGTGACACTTAAACTTGCACACTAGGCCACCCTAACCCCCACTAGGCGCCAACTGATAGGTTGTGACCCAAGTGAGGCACGGACCACATGCCTGTGCCATGAGCCCTAGAGCTGATCCATAAAAGGCCACAAGGCTGAGCCACTAAAAAGGCCTGAGCCACTGGGTTGACCAGCCCTAAACCCAGGCCACTGAGCTCAGGCCACAGGCCACTGAGCCCTAAAAAGGCCACTGAGCCCAGAACACCAGGCCACTGAGCCGTGGACCCTGGGGTGACTGGGGCCTGAGCCCTAAGACCCAGAACAAGACCACAGGCCACTGGGCACTGATCTAGCCCAGGCACTGAGTCCAAGGCTTAAAGCCAAAGTGCCTAAAATGAAATAAATAAAGATCCTAAACCTAAATAAAATGGATTAATAAATAAAATTAAAATGTGTAAACTAAACCTAAACCTAAAATAAATAATAATAAAATAAGATAAGATAAATAATGGCTAAATAGGCTATAAAATATAAAATAAACTGGATAAAGGCTTAAATAAAATAAAGCTAATTAAATAAAATACATGGATAAAATATATAAAACTAAATAAAACTAACCTAACTACTGAGCCCAGACTGCAACATTAGGCCTGACAGGCCCTAACTAGCACAAACTACACTGAGCCAAAACAACCTAAGGCACGGACCACTGGGCCAGAGGCTTAGGCCCTAAATCAGGAGCCACTGATAACCCTGAAACTGAGCTCTAAACCCCCTGGGCTACCTACCCTAGGCACATGTTTACTTTAAAAAAACGTTGGATGGTGTCGATTATCAGTTATGTTGAAATCATTCAATGCTTAAATAGGTTTGGCTTCATATATATGACCTAAACAAACTGAGCCACTGAGCCTAAATGGTGGGCCACTGAATAAAACACCTAAAACCACTAAATCCTAAGACCACTGGACTGAGCCACTGGGCCTAAAAAATAAAATAAAATAAAACTCAGTAAAAAGTAAACCTGATCAAGACACAAACTAAGATAAATAAAGCTAAAATAACCAAATTTAACTAAATAAAAATAAATAAACTGGCTAAATTTAAAAATAAAATAAACTAAGATACATAAAGATAAACAAATAAACTAAACCATCATATGGGTTTGCTTGATTCAAAATACCTTACCGATCCTTAACCAAGAGCTCTGACACAGATCATAAACAAAACTGACAAACAGGCCAAATCACTTGGGCTACATGACATTAGACCTGACTCTAGGCCCAAACCCTAAACACTAAACAGCCTAAACCCTAAACTAGGCCACTGATCATGACACTGAGCCACAAGACCCTGAGGCTAAACCCTAAAAGCTGAAACATAAACATAAAATAAGATAAAATAAAGGCTGGGTGAAGAATAAACTTAATCCTGCTAAACATAAAGATAAACTAAAATAAATAAACTACACTAAAAAAGAAAACCTAAACTAAACCTAAACCTATGCCTAAACTAAAAATAAAATAAAATTTAAAAATTAAAACTAAACTAAACTAAAAAAATAAAATAAACCTAAAAATAAAAAAACTAATTGAAATATAAACTAAACATAAAATAAAAATAAAGTATACCGAAAATAAAAAAAAGAATAAAAACTAAATAAAACCCAAACCTAAAATAAACCTTAAGAAGACCTGAGATAAATAAAAAACATAAACCCTAAATTAAAACAAGCTTAAATCTAAAGATAAAATAAAAGAAAAGTA
This sequence comes from Cymbidium sinense, assembly GCA_021442155.1. Classification (NCBI taxonomy): domain Eukaryota; kingdom Viridiplantae; phylum Streptophyta; class Magnoliopsida; order Asparagales; family Orchidaceae; genus Cymbidium; species Cymbidium sinense. Next base: position 2,498,657 of record CM038220.1, on the reverse strand, counting down.
ACCAAACTAAGTTTAACTAAACTAAGATTAATGGGACTAAACCTAAACCAAAAGTAAACTAAACCTACCTTAAACTAAATAAGATAAATAAACTAAAAATAAACCTAAACTAAAAAAATAAAACTTAAAATAAAACTAAAATAAAACCTAATACTAAACATAAAAAATAAAATAAAACCTAAACCTAAACTTAAAATAAAAAATAAAACTAAACCTAAAATTAAAGATAAAATAAAACTAAACTAAAAAAAACATAAACTTATACTAAACCTAAAAATAAACTAAAATACAAAACCTGACTAAGATAAACTAAACTAGTAAAAATAAAAAATAAATCTATAAAAAAACCAAAATAAATAAAAAATATACTAAATAAACCTAAACTTATGGTTTTGCTTGATTGAAAATACCACCCTAAACCCTAAATGAGCCCTAAACCTAGGCAAACCACATGGGCTAAAACAAGCAGGCTCACAGGCCCTAACACCTGAGGCCCTAAACTGGTGTAAAACTACTTACATCTAAACTAAAAACTTAAAATAACATAAATAAAACCCTTTAACCTAAATAAAATAAAATAAAAAATAAAACAAAATGTAAAGTAAACTAAACCAAAATCTATAAATAAAATAAAATAAAATAATAAAATAAAATTGAAATAAAATAAATAATAACATAAACTAAATTAAAAAAATAAAATAAACCTAAGTAAAAATCCTAAATAAAATAAAACTAAACATAAAATGAAAAAATAAACCTAAAATAAAATAAAATAAAATAAAACTAAATAAATAAGCACAAAACACTGACTTACACATTCTGTACAACCACTAAACTCTAATAAATCCTACTAAACTAAGGCACGACCTAGGCTTAAAGGCCTGGGCCCTAAAGCCCTAGCCCACTACACATACATGCATTATACCATAAAAAAAAAAATGCGTTGGATGAGGCAGATTTTCAGTAATGTTGAGAATCGTTCAGTAGCTATCCTCGTGGGTGGATCGTGAGCCACTGAGCTTAAAGAGCTGAAGCCCTGAAGCACTTCAGGCCACTAAACCCTAGGCCACTGACACTGAGCCATAATACTTGAGCCTACAAATACTTGCCGCTGGAAGCAGGTGAAACAAAATGTACCAGGCTGAAATTAAGGCACAAGATTAAGATAAATAAGAAAAGGCTTCGACCTAAATAAAATAAATATAAAAATAAAATAAAAATGTAAACTAAAACCTAAAACTAGATTAAATAAACTCGAAAATAAACAAAAATAAAATAAATAATAACTTAAACTAAACAAAAATAAAAAATATACCTAAGAATAAAAACCTAAATAAAATAAAATAAACTAATATAAAATTAAATAAACATAAAATAAAATAAAATAAAACCTAAACCTAAAACCCAGCCACTACCTTCAACGAAACCAACAACCCTAAATCCTAAAACTTAAAAAAAATTAAACCCTAAACCCTAAATTAAATCCTGGACCCTAAACATAAAACCTAAACCCTAAACCCTAAACCTACAACCCTATACTTTTTAAAAAAAGTACATTGGATGGTATCAATTATCAATTATATTAATTTAATTCAATACTTCTTACATAGGTAAGTGCTTCAAATTATAGACCCTAAACCCTAAACCCAAACCCTAAATCCTAAATGTTAAACCTTAAACCCTAAACCCTAAAATTAACATTAAACCCTAAACCCTAACCTCCAAAAAAAAACCTTAAACCCTAAAACCCAAACCCTGAGCCCCTAAACTCACTAAACCCTAAACTCTATAAACACTATTATACAAACCTAAACCCACTCCTAAACCCTAGGCCACAAAGACCCTAATAAACCTAAACCCTAAACTGGGGGTGCCCTAAAACTTAAACCTAAACTAAGTAAAACTATAAATATAATAAATAAATAAACCTGGACCAAAATAAAATAATAAAATAAAAAACATAAATGAAACCTAAACTTAAACATAAATAAAATAAAATAAACTAATAAATATAATAAATAAAGATAAATAAATAATCTGGGATAAGCTAAATAAAATAAAATAAACCTAAGAATAAAACCTAAATAAAATAAAAAACTAAATGTAAGATAAAATAAAATAAACCTAAGAAAGATATATGAAACTAAATAAAACCTAGATGCAAAGTGACACCACTTGCAACCTAGGCCTACAACTAGGCCTTAAAACTTAAAAAATGTGAAAATACATCTTAAATTGGACCCTATGCCTACCCTACCATACTAGGCCCTAAACCCTAAACCCTAAGCTGACCCCAAAACCTTAAACCCTAAACTCTAAAACATAATTCCTAAAACACAGGCTGAGCCTAGGCCACTAAACCCTAAACCCTATCATGATTCAGTGAGCCACTCCTCCACAAAGACCCCAAGCTAGCCACAAACCTAAACCCTGGGCTCTGACAAAACCTAAACCTAAAACTTAAACCTAAATTAAGTAAACCTAAAATGAAAAAAAATAAAAACCTAAACCAAGATAAAATAAATAAATAAAATAAAATTGAAATGTAAACTAAAACCTAAACCTAAACCTAAAATAAAATAAATGAACTAATAAAATAAAATAAACTAATAAAAATAAAATAAATAAATAACTAAACTAAATAAATAAAATATAAGAATAAAACTTAAATAAAATAAAAAACTTAAAATAAAAAATAAATAAAGAATAAAGAAAATAAAACCTAAACCTAAACTAATCCCACTATAACACTAGGCCTACAACCCTAAACCTAACACCACTAAACTCTACCCACTAAAACTTAAACCCCACCTAAACTCCACACCTAAATCCACACCCTAAACCCTAAACCCTAAACCTACACCCTGTACTAACCCTTAAAAACATTTGATGGTATCATTATCAGTTATATTGAAATCATTCAATACTTCTAAATAATTGCTTCAAATTATAAACCCTAAACTTAAACCCTAAACCACTAATCATTCAATAAAAGTAAAATAAATATAATCATTTAATAAAAGTAAAAAATAAACCTAAATAGAAATAAAAAAATAAACTAAAATAAATAAAAAATAAACTAAGTATACTAAATATACTTAAACCTACCAGTTTACTTAATTTAAAAAAATTCATAAACCCAAATCCTAAACACTCTCACACCCTAAACTCTAAACCCTAAACCTACCCTGGCCCCTAAACCCTAGGCCCTACCCTGAGCCACAAAAACCTAAACCCTAAACATTAACAACCTAAAAACTTAAACCTAAACTAAATAAAATCTAAAAATAAAATAAATAAAAAACTTAAACCTAAATAAAATATAAAAATATAATAAAATAAAAACCAAAACTAAAACCTAAATCTAAAGCTAAACATATAATAAAATATTAAATAAAAACTAAACAAAACTAAAATAAATAAATACCTAAGCTAAACTAAAAAAGTAAAATAAACCTAAATATAAATATCTAAATAAAATAAAACTAAAGCGAGAAATAAAAGAAAATAAACTTAAAATAAAATAAAGTAAAACCTAAACCTAAAAATAAACCTAAAAATAACTAAAAATAAAACCTATACCAAACTAAAAAGCAAAACCTAAACCTAAAATAAATAAAATAAAATAAACCTGGCAGACTAAAATAAATTAAACTTAAACTTAAACTTAAAATAAACTTAACTTGAACCCTAAATTAAATAAAATAAAATAAACAAAATCTAAATAAACAAATAAAACCTAAAATTATCCTAAAATCAAAACCTAAAACCAAAACCTAAGAAAATAAAATAAAATCCTAAACTTAAACTTAAAATAAAAAATAAAACCTATACAAAAAATAAAATAAAATAAAACTAAACTAAAAATAAACATAAATCTAAACCTAAACCCAAAGTAAACTAAAATAAAACCTAAACTAAAATAAATAAACTTAATAAACTAAATAAAAATAAAAGTAAACATAAATAGAAATAAAGCTAAAATAAGCTAAAATAAATAAAAAATAAACTAAAACTGAGAAAAACCTACTCTGGGTTTACCTAATTTTAAAGAGACCAAATCGTGAGCTAAACCCAAGATCTTAGAACTGGACCTAAGCTAAACTCTAAAATTAACCCTAAACCCTCATCTCATACAACCCAGACCTGCTGACTTTGGACTATGGCCCTGGTGCCTACTGACCCTAAACTACCTAACCATGGGCCCTACACCAGGCCCTAGGCACTTAATCACTGACTAGGCCATAAACAGGCCAAAACCACACAAACCCAAAACCTAAAATACCAAACCTAAAGGCATATAGATCTGAGCCACCTATCCTAAATCTGAACCTGAGCCATAAGCTTAACTGCCCTAAATACTGAAACTATAAAACCTAAAACTAAACTAAACTTGACGGGGCCTAAACATAGCCCAGGCAAAACTGGGCTCAAACAAATTGAGCCACAACCACAAATCCTAAACTAAACCCTGACCTAAATCATAAACTGAGCCCTGAGCTAAACAAACCAGGACTTAAAAAACTGAGCTAAACCCAACCATAAACCCTACCACAGGCCTTAAACCCACCCTAGGCTCAAACCCTAGGCCTAAACACTGACCTTAAACCACTAAACCCTAAAACATAAACTAAAATCCAAAACCCTAAACCTAAACCATATTCTTGGTTCATTTACTATTGAGCAAGATTAATAAACTTAGTTTACCAATTTATTATTATTCATGGTGGTAATTAGTCATTAATTAACTTAAAAGAGTACTTAGAGTTTAATTAGTCAATATTCCTAATTAAGTGAGCAATAAATCCCAAGAAAATTATGGGAGCTAGAGGTCATCCCATTAAATTAACCCATAAATATTTTAACTGCTCACTAAATCTGAATCCTAAACTAGACACAGACCATAGGCTAAACCTAAAACTAAAACATGAACCCAGACCTAAAACCTGAGCCTAAACCCTAAACCTTAAACCTACCCTACCCAAAACCACAAAACCTAAACCAAAAAACCACAAACTCACAAACCCTAAACTAAAACTTTGAAACCTAGACCTAAAACATAAATCCTAAACCCTAAATCCTAAACCCTAAATCCAAAACCTAAACCTTAAACTGTAAAACCCTAAACCCTAAACCTTAAACCTTAAGTCATAAATCATAAATCCTAAACCCTAAACCTTAAACCCTAAACCCTAAACCCTAACCCTAAGTCCTAAACCCTAAAAGCATAAACCATAAACCTGATTGTAGCTCTTTGAGTAGTAGTTTTAGAGTTTATCCCCTTTAAGGACCTTGTAACCCTCTTTTTGTGATAATAAAATACTCCCTACATGGGGTCTCCTAAAAAAAAGCATAAACCATAAAACCCTATACCCTAAACCATAAACCCTAAACCCTAAACCCTAAACCCTAAACCTTCACCCTAACCCTAAACCCTAAACCCTAAACCCCAAACTCTAAACCAAAACCTAAAGTAACTAAATAAAATAAAAATAAACTAAACCCAAAAAACCTAAACCCTAAACCCCAAACCCTTAACCTAACCCTAAAGTAACTAAATAAATTAAAAAATAAACATAAAGCCTAAAACCTAAAACTGCTAAACTCCTAAGAATTGATAACCTTGACCTGCCGGAACATCATCACAACCGCCTGCCTAGATCTAGAGGAGTGGAGGTGAAGGCTGTAAATGGTGGTAATCCGGAGGTGGTGGTAAGAGTAGTGGTGTTATGGAGGCGGTGGAGCATGAAGAACCATGGTGGTGATGTGGATCGGGTTATGTTGGTGGATCCTGCTACTCGAGAGGCTGGGGTGGTTCTAATGGGAATTAGAGAAACTGAAGAACATCCGATATGATCTGTTGCTTATAGAATTGTGTCTTTATAGTAGAGATTGTTTTTGTTATCTAGGGTTTTTATTTGCATCCTCATTTTTTATCTATGTCATCGCTTATTTCTTAGAAAACTTGGCGTGTTACTACATGGTTGATGAATCTTCACCTTAACCCTTAACCCTAAAACATAAACCCCAAACTCTAAACCAAACCTAAAGTAACTAAATAAATTAAAAAATAAACCTAAACCTAAACCTAAACCCTAAACCCTAACCCTAAACCCTAACCCCTAAACCCCAAACCCTAAACCTAACCCTAACGTAACTAAATAAATTAAAAAATAAACATAAAGCCTAAAACCTAATAAACTTAAACCTAAACATAAACCCTAAGAATTGATAGAATCTTGATGGCTGAAACATCACTGTCAACTAGGATCAGCCTAGATCTGGAGGTGGAGATGAAGGCATAGTTATTGTAGTGGTGGTGGGGGATTTGGAGGTGGTGGTAAGAGTAGTGGTGTTATGGAGGCGGGTGGAGCGATGGAGGTTACAGCCATGGTGGTGATAGAGGGATAGATTGGGGTTATGTTGGTGGATCCTGCTACTCGAGAGGCTGGGGTGGTTCTAATGGGAATTAGAAAAACTGAAGAACACCTGATACGATATGCTGCTTATAGAATTGTGTCTTTATAGTAGAGATGGTATATGTTATCTAGGGTTTTTATTTGCTCTATGCGTCCTCATTTTTTATCTATGTCATCGCTTGTGTCTTAAAAAACTTGGTGTGTTACTACTTGGTTGATGAAATCGAAAAGAAGAAATGTTGAATATGAATTTATTCTCTATTAAAAAAACTAAAAACCCTAAATCCTAAACTAAAACATGAAACCTAAACCTAAAACCTAAATGCTAAACCCTAAATAAAAAACCTTAAACCCTAAAAATAAAAAAATTACAAAATAATAATTCTAATCGTAAACCCTAAACCCTAAACCATAAACCCTAAATCTATAGCCCTAAACCCTAAACCTTAAAACCCTAAACCCTAAACCCTAAACCCTAAAACCTAAACCCTAAACCCTAAAACCCTAAGCCCTAAACCCTTAACTATAAACCCTAAACCCTAAAACCTACAACCCTAAACCCTAAACCCTAAATCTTAAACCCTAAACCATAAAAACTTAAATACCTAAACTTAAACTAAATAAAACCTAAAAATAAAATAAAAAAAACCTAAACCTAAATAAAATAAAATAAAATAAAATATAAACCTAAACTAAAACCTAAAACTAAACTTAAACCTAAACCTAAACATAAACCTAAAAATAAATGAAAATAAAAAATAAAAACTAAAATAAAATAATTTAAAACTTAAATTAAACTAAAAAATAAAATAAACCAAAAAATAAAAATGCTAAATAAAATAAAAACTAAAATAAAATTAAAACCAAATTAAACCTAAAATAAAATAAAATTAAAACTAAATAAAAACTTAAATCTAAAAAATAGACTTAAAAATAAATAAAAATAAAATAAACAAAATATAAAATAATATAAAAACTAAATAAAAACCTAAACAAAAAAAATATACTTAAAATAATCAAAAAATAAAACCTAAACCAAAAATAAATAAAATAAAATAAACTTAAAACTAAACTAAAATAAATAAAGCCAAAACCTAAACATAAAATAAATTTATCATAAATGCTAAACTAAATCAAATAAACTAAACTAAAAATAAACCTAAACTTAAACTAAAAAATAAAATTAAAAATACGCCAAAAAATAAGCATAAACCTGAACCTAAAACTAAAAAATAAACTAAATAAAAAACTTAAAATAAAATAAATAAACCTGAAATAAATTAAATAAAAACAAAAAATAAATGTAAATAAAATTAAAATATAAAATAAAATAATATACATAAATAACAAACTACAAAACTAAAGAGAACCTAAACTACTAGTTTACCTAATTAAAACCCTAAACCTTAAACACTAAACCCTAAACCCTAAATCTTAAACCCTATACCATAAACCCTAAATCCTAAACCATAAACCCTAAACCCTAAACCCCAAACCCTATACCCTAAACTGTAACCCTAACCCTAAACCCAAAACCCTAAAACTAAAACCCTAAAACCTTAACCCTAAACTAACCCTAAACCGTAAAAACCCTAAACCCAAAACCCTAAACCCTAAATCTTAAAATTAACATAAACCCTAAGCTAACCCAAAACCTAAAACCCTAAGCCTTAAAAACCCTAAAGGCTTAAGCCTAAACACTAAACCCTAAACCCTAAATCTTAAACCCTAAAACTTAAACCTAAATAAAACATAAAAAACATGAATAAAAAACATAAACCTAAATAAAATAAAAAATAAAATAAAATAAAATTTAAACTCAAACCTAAATCAATCCTAAAATAAAATAAAATAAAACCAAAATACATTAAAATAAATTAAAAAATAAACCAAACTAAAAAATAAAATAAACCTAAGAATAAATAACCTAAATAAAATAAAAAGTAAACGTAAAATAAAAATAAATTAAACCTGAAATAAAATAAAATAAAAACTAAATGAAAACCTAAACCTAAAAAATAAACCTAAAAATAAATAAGAAATTAAACCCAAACTCTAAACTAAAAATAAAAACTTAACCTAAAAAAAAATAACATAAACAAAATAAACTTAAACCTAAAACTAAAATAAACTAAACTTAAACCTGAACATAAACTAAATAAAATATAATAAACTAAAAATAAACCTAAACCTAATTTAAAAAATAAAACCTAAAAATAAACCTAAAATAAAAACCTAAAGCCTAAACCTAGAAAAATATAAGAAAAACCAAAAGCTAAACCTAAAAATAAAAAATAAAACCTAAACCAAAAAAATAAAATTAAAAAAACTCAACTAAAAAATAAACTTAAACCTAAACCTAAAAATAAACTAGAATAAATAAACCACAAATAAATAAACTAAACTAAATAAAAAAAATAAAAACTAAAATGAACTAAAATAAATAAACCTAAACACACCACTTATTTTAAAAAAAAATAAAAAATTAAGAATAAATAAAAAGAAAAAAATCCTAAACCCTAAACTTTAAACCATAACCCTAAACCCTAAACCCTAAACACTAAACCCTAAAAACCTAAACCCTAAATGCTAAACTAACCCAAAACCATTAACCCTAAACCCTAAAATCCCTAAACCCTAAACCATAAACCCTAAACCTTAAACCCTAAACCCTAAACATAAACTAACAATAAACCCTAAGCTAACCCTAAACCCTAAACCCTAAACCCTAAAAAGCCTAAAGCCTAAAACATAAACACTAAACCCTAAACCCTAAATGTTAAACCTTAAAACCTAAACTTTAAACCCTAAACCCAAAAGAAAAACTTAAACCTAAATAAAACCTAAAAAAACATAAACCTAAATAAAATAAAAACCGAAATTAAAACCTAAGCCTAAACCTAAAAATATAATAAAATAAAAATAAAAATACACTAAAATTAAATAAATAAATACCTAGACTAAATAAGAAAATAAAATAAACCTAAGAATAAATAACCTAAATAAGATAAAAAGTAAACATAAAATAATAATAAAATAAATGTAAAATAAAATAAAATAAAAAATAAATAAAAACCTAAACCTAAAAATAAAGCTAAAAATAAATAAAAAATAAAACCCAAACACAAACCTAAAAATAAAAACTAAAACTAAAAGAAAAATAAAATAAACAAAATAAACCTAAACTAAAATAAACTAAAATGAAGTAAATAAAATTGAAACCTAAAATTAAAATAAATAAACTTAAACTTTTGAATTAAATACAATAAAATAAACTAAAAATAAAACCTAAACCTAAACTAAAAATAAAACCTAAAATAAACCTAAAACCTAAACCTAAAGAAATAAAATAAAACCTAAAGTTAAACCTAAAAAAATAAAAAATAAAACTAAACCAAAATATAAAATAAAAATAAAACTCAAGTAAAAATAAACCAAAACATAAAAATAAATTAAAATAAATAAATCTCTCAAATAAATAAAATAAATAAAAATAAAATAAAAAATAAAATAAACCAAAATAAATATAAAATAAACTAATTAAACTTAAACCTACAAGTTTAATTAATTTAATAAAAATAAAAACAAATAAAAACAAATAAACCCTAAAACCTAAACCCTAAACCCTAAATCCTAAACTCTAAACCATAAAACTTACAACCTAAACACTAAACCCTAAATCCCAAACCCTAAACCCTAAACCAGAAACCACAAAACCTAAAACATAAACCTAAACTAAATAAAACCTAAAATAAAATAAATTAAAACCTAAATGAACAAAATTAAAAAATAAAATAAAATAAAACCTAAACTAGAACCTTAACCTAAACCAAACCTAGCCTAAAAAAAAAATATAATAAAATAAAAATAAAACTAAAATAAAATAAATGAAAACCTAACCTAAACTAATAAAATAAACATAAAAATAGTAAAACTAAAATAAAATAAAAAAATAAAATAAAAAAAAAAAATAAAATAAAATAAAAACTAAACAAAAACTAAACAAAAACTAAACCTAAAAAATAATCCTAAAAATAAAACCTAAAAATAAATAAAGAAATAAAATCAAAAATAAATAAAAAGTAAAACCTAAACAAAAAAAAACCTAAACCTAAAATAAATAAAATAAAATAAATTTAAACCTAAACTAAAATAAACTAAACTAAAAGAAAAAAAAACCTAAACCTAAACATAAAATAAACTAAACCTAAATCATAAACTAAATAAAATAAAATAAACTCAAAATAAACCTAAACCTAAACTAAAATAATACCTAAAACTAAACCTAAAATAAAAACTAGAACCTAAACCTAAAAAAAATAAAATAAAACCTAAGCGGAACATAAAAATAAAAAAATTAAACTTAAACTTTAAAAATAAAATAAAAATAAAACTAAACTAAAAAATAAGCATAAACCTAAACCTAAACCTAAAAAATAAATTAAATAAAAAACCTAAACTAAAATAAATTAACTAAACTAAATAAAAATAGAAATAAACCTAAATAAAAATTAAACATAAAAAAATAAATATAAAAAAAATTAAACTATATAAACTAACTAAACCTAAACCTATCAGTTTGCTTAATATTTGAAAAAAAGCATTAAACCCTAAACCCTAAACTAACCTTAAACCCTAAACCCTATACCCTCAAAACTATAAACCCTAAATCCTAAACACTACACCCTAAACCCTAAACCTAAACCATAACCCTAAACCCTATTCCCTAAAGCATAAACACTAAAACCTAAACCCTAAACTCTTAACTCTAAACCCTAAACCCTAACCTTAAACACCAAACCCTAAACCTAAACCTAAAGTAACTAAAAAAATTAAAAAAATAAACTTAAACCCTAATACCTAATGAACCTAAACCCTAAGAATGGGTAGAACTTTGACGGTAGGAATAACATCATCACTGCCAGATCTAGGTGGAGGAGAAGGAGGCGTTATCATAGTGATGGTGGAGGATCTGGTGGTGCTGGTGGATATGGAGGTGGTGGTCAGAGCAGTGGTGGTTATGGAGGCAAGAGGAGCGATGAAGATTACAGCAGTGGTGGTGGTGGAGGGAGAGAGTTGGGATACGATGGTGGATCCCACTACTCGAGAGGCCGGGTGGTTCTGATGGGAACTTCAGCTGAAAAGGCGGCGGATCTTTATTTGCATTTTATCTTATTTGTCTTAAAACTTGGTGTCTATTTGGTTGATGAAATTAAAAAGAAGAAATGTTGAATCTAATTTTGTTCTCTATTAATATAAAAAACTAAAAATACTAAACCATAAACTATAACTTGAACCTTACCTAAACCTAAACCTAAACCCAACCCTAAACCCTAAACCCTAAACCCCAAACCCTAAACCTAAACCCCAAACCTAAACCCCCAAATAAACCCAACCCTAAACCTAAACCTAAACCCCAAACCCTAAACCTTAAAACCCTCAACTAACCTCAAATCTTAAACCCTAAAAAGTTAAAAACCTAAACCTAAACTAAATAAAACTTAAAAATAAAATAAATAAAAAACCTAAACCAAAATAAAATAACCTAAACCTAAACATACAAAAAATAAAAGAAAAAGTAAAAAACTAAACTAAAATAAAATACATAAAAACCTAAACTAAACTAGAAAAAAATACCTAAATATAAATTTGAAATAAAAATCTAAAACCTAAACCTAAAAAAATAAAATTAAAACCTAAACCTAAACCTAAAAATAAAAAATAAAACCTAAACCTAAGAAATAAAATAAAAATAAAACCAAACTAAAAATATACCTAAACCTAAACTAAGAAAATAAACTAAAATAAAAAACCTAAATTAAAATAAATAAACCTAAAATAATTAAACTAAACTAAATAGAAATAAAAATTAAAAATAAAATAAACTAAAAAAACTAAAATAAATAAATAATAAACTAAATAAACTTAAACCTACAAGTTTTTTTAATAAAAAAACCCTAACCTTAAACCCTAAATCCTAAAACTAAACCTAAACCCTAAACCGTGAACTCTAAACCTACAACCCTAAAACAACCCAACCTTAAACCCCCTAACCCCTAAAATCTGAATACCTAAACCCTAAACCTAACCTTAAACCCTAAACCCTAAACCCTAAGCCCTAAAAACCTAAAAAATTATACCTAAAATAAATCATAAAAACCTAAACCTACATAATAAAATAATAAAATAAAATAAAATTTTAAACTAAAATCTAAACCTAAACCTAAACTTAAACTTGAATGTGAAAAATTAAATAAAATTAAATAAAATTAAAAATAAAACATAAATTAAATATAATAAATAAAAACATAAGCTAAACTAACAAATTAAAAAAGCTAAAAATAAAAAGCTAAATAAAGAAAAACTAAATGTAAAATAAAACTAAAATATACCTGGAATAAAATAAAATAAAAACTAAATAAAATCCTAAACCTAAAAAATAAATGTAAAAATAATACAAAAATAAAATTTAAATCCCAAACTTAAAAAAACTAAACCTAAAATAAACAAAATAAAATAAACCTAAACCAAAACTAAAATAAATAAAACTTAAATTTCAACCAAAAGTAAACTAAACCTAAACCCTAAACTAAATAAAATAAAACTAAAAATAAACATAAATCTAAAATTAAACTTAAAACTAAAATAAAACCTAAAAACCTAAACCTAAAAAAATATAATAAAATTTTTAACCTAAACATAAAAATAAACCATAAAAACTAAACCTAAAAAATAAAATAAAAATAAAACTAAACTAAAAAATAAACATAAAGCTAATCCTAAACATCTAAAAATAAACTAAAATAAAAAACCCAAACTAAAATAAATAAAATAATCTAAATAAATAAAAATAAACCTAAATAAAATTTAAAAAATCTTATAAACTAAAATAAAAAATAAATTAAATAAACATAAACCTATAAGTTTACTTAATTTAAGAAAAAATCCTAAACCCTAAACTCTAAAAAACCTTAAATCCTAACCCCTAAACCTTAAAAACCTAACCCACCACCTAAACCCTAAACCTAAACCACAACCTAATGCTAAACATTAAACCCTAAACATTAAACCAAAATCAGAAACCTAAACTCTAAACCATAAACCCTAAAAAAACCACAAAAAAACCTAAACCTAAAAAAAACTTTAAGAAAACATAAAACTAAATAAAATAAAATAAAATAAAATAAAAACCTAAACTTAAACCTAAACCTAAACCTAAAAAAATAATAAATAATAAATAATAAAACACTAAAATAAAATAAATAAAATCTAAACTAAATTAAAATTATAATATAAGCATAAAACCTAAATATAATAAAATGAAAGAAATAAAATAAAATAAACTTGAAATAAAATAAAATAAAATAAAAACTAAATATAATCATAAACCTAAAAAATAAACCTAAAAATAATTAAAAAATATAACCCAAACCCTAAACTAAAAGTAAAAGCTTAACCTAAAATAAAAAATAAAATAAAAACTTAATCCTAAACCTAAACTAAAATAAACTAAACTGAAATAAATAAAACCTAAAATAAATTAAACTTAAACCTAAACCTAAACAAAATAAAATAAACTAAACTAAAAATAAACATAAACCTAAATTAAAAAATAAAACCTAAAAATAAACTTAAAACCTTAACTTAAAAAATAAAATAAAAACCTAAAGCTACACCTTAAAATAAAAATTAAAAACCTAAACCTAATAAATAAAAATAAAATAAAATAAACTCAACTAAAAAATAAACCTAAACCTAAAAATAAACTAAAATAAATAAGCTTCAAATAAATAAATTAAACTAAATAAAAATAAAACTAAAAATAAACTATAATAAATAAAGATAAACTAAATAAACTAAGTAAACCTAAACCCTGGGTTTACTAAATTTAACAAAAATTAAATAACGTAATAATAAAAATAAATAAATAAACCCTAAACGTTAAACTTTAAACCCTAAACCCTAAACCTTAAACCTTAAAACCCTAAAACCTAAACCCTAAATCCTAAACCCTAATCCCTAAAACCCTAAACATTAAACCTTAAACTCTAAACCCTAAAACTTACAACCCTAAACACTAAACCCTAAATCCAAAATCCTAAACCTTAAACCCTAAAGCCTAAAAACCTAAACTTAAACTAAAATAACTAAAAATACCTAAACTTGAATAAAATAAAAAAATTAAATAAAATAAAAACCTAAAATGTAAACCTAAAAAAATAAACTAAAAACCTAAACCTAAACCTAAAAATAAAAATATAAAACCTAAACCTAAAAAGTAAAATAAAAATAAAATGAATCAAAAATAAGCATAAACTAAACCTAAACCTAAAAGTAAATGAAATAAAAAAACCTAAACTAAAATAAATAAAATAAACTAAATAAAAATAAAAAATAAAAAATAAAATAAACTAAAATAAGTAAAAAAATGAACTATATAAACTAAATAAACCTAAACCTCGGGTTTTAATTTTAAAAGAACTCTAAACCCTAAATCCTAAACCCTAAACCTAAAGCTCTAACTCTAAACTCATAAACCCTATACCCTAACTAACCCTACCCAAAATAAACTAAACCCTATACCCCAAAACCCTAAACTCTAAACCCCCACTAAACCTAAACCTAAACACCCTAAACCCTAAACCCTAATCCCTAAAAGCATAAACCCTAAACCATAAAATCTAAACCCTAAACCCTAAACACCAAACCCTAAACCTAAATCTAAAGTAACTAAATAAATTAAAAAATAAACCTAAACCATAAAACCTAATAAATCTAAACCATAAGAATGGATAGAACCCTAACAGCAGGAACATCACCGTCAACCAAGCTCAGTTTAGATCTGACGGTGGAGGTGAAGCCCGAGGCGATTATCGTAGTGGTGGTGGGGTATCTGGAGGTGCTGGTGGATATGGAGATGGTGGTATGAGTAGTGGTGGTTATGGAGGTAAGAGGAGTGATGAAGATTACAGAAGTGGTGGTGGTGAAAGGAGAAATCTGGGATACGATGGTGGATCTTGCTACTCTAGAGGGTGGGGTGGGTCTGATGAGAACTAGAGAAACTTAAGAATGACCAATCCGATCTGCTACTTTTGGAACTATGTCTTTATAGTAGAGATAGTTCTAGTTATCTAGGGATTTTAATTTTCTCTATGTGTGTTCATTTTTTACCTATGTCATCACTTGTGTCATTGAAAACTTGGTGTGTTATTTGGTTGATGAAATCGAAAAGAAGAAATGTTGAATTTGAATTTGTTCTCTATTAAAAAATACCAGAAACCCTAAACCCTAAACTAAAACCTAAACCCTAGACCTAAACCATAAACCTAAACCCTAAATCCTAAAAACCTTAAATCCTAAACTTTAAACCCTGAACTCTAAACCCTAAACCCTAAACCATAAACCCCAAACCCTAAACAATAAACCCTAAACCATCAACTAACCCTAAACCCTAAAAAGATAAAATCCTAAACCTAAACTACATAAAACATAAAAATAAAATAAATACAAAAACCTAAACCAAAATAAAATAAAATAAAAACTAATCTGAAACCTAAGCCTAAACCTAAACCTAAAAATGAAATAGAAAAAAAAATAAACTAAAATAAAATACATAAAAACCTAATCTAAATTAAAAATTAAAACCTAAAATTAAAACCTAGAATCTAAGCCTAAAAAAATAAAATAAAAACCTAAACCTATTCCTAAAAATAAAAAGTAAAACCTAAACCTAAAAAACATAAAATAAAACTAAACTAAAATATAAACCTAAACCTAAACCTAGAAAATAAGTTAAAATAAAAAACCTAAACTAAAATAAATAAACCTCAAATAATTAAACTAAACTAAATAAAACTAAAATAAACTTAAATAAAATTAAAAAATAAAATAAGCAAAAATAAATAAAAAAATAAACTAAATAAACCAAAACCTATAACTTTACTCAATGAAAAAAACCCTAACCCTAAACCCTAAAACTTAAAACCCTAAACCATAAACCCTCAATCCTAAACCTTGAAACCCTAAACCCTAAACCCTAATCTTTAAAACCTACAACCCCTACAAATCCCCACCCAAACTCTCCAAACCCTAAACCCTAAAAACCTAAAACCTAAACTAAACTAAAATAAACCTAAAATAAAATAAATCATAAACCTAAACCTATAAATAAAATAATATAAAATAAAACCTAAACTAAACCTAAATCTAAAAGTAAAAAAATAAAAAAATAAAAAAATTTAAACTAAAATAAAATAAAGAAAAGCCTAAACTTAACTAAAAATAAAATAAACCTTAAAATAAACATATAAAATAAATAAATAATGAAATAAAATAAAATAAAACTAAATAAACTTAAACCTAAAGAAGAAAACATACCAAAACAAAAATAAACAACATTCAATAAAGCTAAATATAAAATAAAATCAACCTAAATTCAAATAAAAATGTAATACACTAAATAAACCTAAACCTCTTGATTTGCTTAATTTAAAAAAAACCTAAACCTTAAACAGGCCAAAACCTAAAACTAATAAACTAAACCTACATTAAAGGCAAAAAACCCACCAAAACTTTAAAAAAACTGACCTTCCCACATCTAAACCAACCTAAACCTAAACCTAAACCCAACATTAAACCTAAACCCTCCCTTCCATAAACCACTTTAAGTGACCCTCCCTAAACCCACAAACTAAACCCTAAAGCTCCCAGGCCTAAACCACTCCCTAAACTAACCCTAAACCCACCCTAAATTCTAAAACTAAACCCCAAACCCCACCACTAAACCCTAAATCATAATAAAAAAAACTAAATTAAATAACATAATAATAATAAAAAAACCTAAACCTAAATAAAATAATAAAATAAAATAAACCTAAACCTAAATAAAATAAAATTAAGTAAATAAATAAATAAAACTAAATAAATGTTGCTTTTGCTTAATTTTAAAACCCTCCACTAAACTAAACCTTAAACTCTACCCACTGATCTTACACTAAACCTGCCAACTATCAGACCCTAAATCCTAAAAACTAAACCCTAAACGTTCTAAAAAAACAAACCTAAACCAAACCTTAAACCCACTTTAAACCATAAACCCTAACCATGATCCAACCTACACCCTAAACCCTAAACTCTAAAACTAAACCTTAAACTAACCCTAAACTTAAAATCCCTAAACCCATTCTTGGTTATCCTAAATCAGAAACCCTCAAAACCATAAAGCATAAACACTAAACACTAAACTCAAACCCTAACTCTAAACCATAAACCCTAAACCCTAAAACAAAATAAATCCTAAAATCCTAAACTTAAACTTAAACTAAATAAAACCTAAAATCAAAATAAATAAATAAACTTAAACCTAAAATTAAGACAAATAAAATAAAATTAAAGCCTAAATTAAAACCCAAACCAAACTAAAAAATAAAATAAAATAACAAAATTAAAATAAACTAAAATAAATACAAATCTAAACTAAACTAAAAAATAAAATAAACCTAAGAATAAAAAACATAAATAAAATAAAACTTAAAATAAAATAAACCTAAAATAAAATAAAAAACTAAATAAAACCTAAACCAAAATAAATTTGAAAAATAAATAAACAATAAAACCTAAACACTAAACTATAAAAATTGAAACCTAAAATGTAAATAAAATAAACAAAATAAAATAAACCTAAATTTAAACTAAAATAAATAAATAAAATAAATAAAACCTAAACCTAAACCTAAATAAACTAAACTTGAACATAAACCTAAACTAAATAAAATAAAATAAGCTAAAATATACCTAAACCTAGAATAAAATAAAACCTAAAACTAAAACTAAAATAAAACTTAAAACCTAAACCTAAAATAAATTAAAACCTAAACCTAAAAATAAAATAAAAATAAAATAAAATAAAATCAACTAAAAATAAACCTAAACCTAAAGATAAACTAAGATAAAAGACCTAGACTAAAATAAATAAACTAAACTAAATAAATATAAAATAAATAAAATAAAATACAAAATAAAATAAATAAAAAATAAACTTAATAAACTAAATAAACGTAAACCTACCGATTCACTTAATTTAAAAAAAATCCTAAACCCTAAGTCCTAAACATAAAACCCTAAAGTGTAAACCCTAAAACTAAACCTATACCATAAACCCTAAACTTACAACCCTAAACCTTAACCCCTTAACCCTAAAACATTAAACTCTAAACCCTAAACCCTAAACTCTATAACAAAACCCTAAACCCCTAAACCCTAAAACCCTAAACCTTAAACCCTAAATCACAAACCCTAAACACTAAACCCTAAACTCTAAACCCCAATACCTACAACCTTAAACCCTAAACCCCAAAACCTAAACCCTAAACTCCCTAAACCCTAAACCCTAAGAATAGGCAGAAGCTTGACAATAGGAACATCACCGTCAACTAGGCTCAATCTAAATCTACCGGTGGAGGCGAATGCCGAGGCGACTGTTATCATAGTGGTGGTAGAGGATCTGGAGGTGTTGGTGGATATGGAGGTGGTGGTTAGTGTAGTAGTGGTTATGGAGGCAGGAGGAGCGATGTAGGTTATAGCAGTGGTGGTGGCAAAGGGAGAGATCGGGGATATGATGGCATATCCCGCTACTCGAGAGGCGGGGGTACTTCTGATGGGAACTGGAGAAATTGAAGAACAACTGATCCGATCTGTTACTTTCAAAACTGTGCCTTTATAGCAGAGACATTTCTACTTATCTAGGGCTTTTGATTTTCTCTATGGGTGCTCATTTTTTATTTAGGTCTTTGCTTGTGTTTTAGAAAATTTAGGCTGCTACTTTGTTGATGAAATCAAAAAAAAAATGTTGAATCTGAATTTATTCTCTGTTAAAAATTAAAAAAACCTTAAACCCTAAACCATAAACTAAAAATTAAACCCTATACCTAAAACATAAACCCTAAACCCTAAACCCTAAACCTTAAACCCTAAACACTAAACCTTAAACCCTAAACTCTAAACCCTAAACCTTAAACCCTAACCTTAAACCCTAAACTATAAACCTAAAACCCTAAACCCTAAACTCTAAAACCTAAAATAATAAACCCTAAACCTTAAGACCTAAACCCTAAAACCCTAAAACCTAATCCCAAAAACCTACAACCCAAAACCCTAAACCTTAAATCCCAAACCCTAAACTATAAACCCTAAACCCTAAACCCTAAACCCTAAACTAACCTTAAACCCTAAACCCTAAGCCTTGAATAAAGAATTCATTAGGAGTAGATCTAAAAAATGACCTAATCCTAACATAGTTATGGTAGCTAAAGAAAATATCTGCAAAAAACTTTCCCTTGATAATTAGAGATTTGAATGCCTTAAACCCTAAACCTAAATCATATTATAATACCATATATTATAGTATAATGTAGTATCATGTATTTGAGCATGTAGTGATGTTTTTTTGGACGTTATAAGATAGTTTGAAATGTTTTAGTATAATATGGTATTATGCCCTATAGTCTATATTATTATAAATCATAAAAATATTGATTTAATAAATAAGATGATGAATTTTTTAAATTTGAAGAAGGAATTAGGTTCTATTGCCAAAGGTGTGCTACACTACTTGCAGTTTAAAAAGTATGATTTTATGTTCAAAATTAATATTATATATTGTAACATTGTATTGCATCATATAACATAATATATTGTTCTATGCATTTTAAAATCTTTTAGTATTTTACAATCATGTAGTTGAGCCAACACTAGCATTATTTATAAAAATTTTGACTTAGATTTTAAAATGGTAGAATTTGGCCAAATTCATAATTGGTAGATCATGACATCATAATATATTATTTCAGTATAAAATATGTAAGTGAAACGAATAAAATATATAGTTTTTTATTCTTCAGACTAATTTTATGATTTTTTTATGTTAAGCAATCCCTTGTGATGTGATATGAAATATAATATAATATAATATAATATTTTATAATGTATTATAATATAGAATGCCATAACATAATGTAGCATCATGCATTATAGCATACTATTGTGTATTACTGCTTGTTGTTAAAATATTTTAGTTTGTTATAGTATGATATAGTAGAGTTTGTACTAATATAATTCATAAAAATACTGATTTATAGGCTGAGATGATGGGATTTGGCAAAATTTAAAGCAAGATTTAGGGAACATCATTGCGGGTGTGCTATGTTGTGTCATTTAATCAAAAGAATGGAATTTTGCATCCAAAATAAATGTTCATTTTTTGACCAAATTTTATAATTGTTTTCTTAAAGTGATTCATTTTAAGGTATAAGGTAAGATAATACATTATATGAAAGCATATTTAAATATAAAGTACATAACAATATAACTTCACATATATATGAATGTGGTGGTGTGTTACTAAATGTTATTGTACATTTTATTATTTTTTTACTTTTGTTATAATATATTGGTTCAAAACTCACAAAAATATTAATTTGAAGAATTTGGCCAAATTTATGACACACACCAAGAAAATTATGCTATTTTGTACCATTTCTAATAGAAAAACAACAATTTTACATCCAAAATGAACATTATTCATATTTTGAGAAACTTTTATTATTTATTCCTTTTAAGTGATTCTAATGAGGTGTAATGTTAAAAAATATATTATATTATTACAAATTATAATATAACATCATATATTATAATATAATATAGTGTGTTAATTCATACTATAATATGTTTAGCATAATATTGTATAGTTAGTTTGAGCTTGCACCATCACAAATCATAAAATTTTGATTACAATGTTAAGATGATGTAATTTGAACAAACACATTGTTAGGCTTTTGGTTAAAGTAGGTGTTCATAAGAGAAGAAATATGATTTTATGAGAATTCCATGTCGTGGAGATGGAGGGAGGTCCACTAGGGGATCATACATGCATTGGACATGACATGTGAGGGGTCTTCATTGAGGGCATATAAGAAGAAAATATGTTGGGGATATGGTTTGAATTTAATTTGATTATATGATTTATGGAAAGAAGATCCACTAAGGTTAAGAATCTATAATCCATCGAGGATTAAGATCGAATCAACTTTAACTTATTTTATTTTAATTGATGTGGAGTCATATTTACTAGAGATATGGGCTCGAGTCTACTGGGGATCGGGTATATGAACCTTCCACTAAAAAAGTAGGTTCAGGCTATCCACTGGGGATTAGGATTTGATTTCATAAATTTATTTAGGGATGTATCCGCTGGGGATACAAGTTTGGTTGGACTTCTTTGATTTAGACTCTATTGGGAGAGTTGATTTAATTTTGTTCCACTAGGCAGGTTGGTTTTGAATTTCATTTGTTTGCTTGACTTGTTTATACATGATTGGGGCTCCACTAGGAAGAAGGGTGTGATTTAACTCCATTGAGAAAAATCAGATTGGGTTTAATTTAATCTAATTTATTGTATGGATCCTATCAGTGTGTGATGGCCTCACTAAGAAGGGGCTATATCATCCTTGACCTACCTTAAGTTTACAAATCCAAAGGGATAGTCTACTGGCTGTGGGAGCCCCAAGGAAGGACTGGACCCAGACTTGAAGCAGTAAAGAGGGAAGGAGCCACTAGAGGACTTATCCTAAACCTCAAATATATTAGGTCGGTCCAAGAAGAAAGCATAGCATACTCACATACTCTTAAACAAAGCCAACATGAGGTAGCTTATCGACCATGTAGTAAAGCCTACCAAACTAATAATACGCTCATCAGTGTGTAGTGGCCTAGTAAGGAAGGATACTATAGCAGATTTACATCCTCCAAAGCAAGAAGACCATTGGGGTGACACACTAGAAGGGTAGCAAGTCAGCCCGACCAAGAGTAGCCTAAGATAAAATATATGTGTTTGTTTTATATGTATGTGTCTAGTTTCTATTTGTGTTGTGTCGATGAAGGATAGGATGCCACTCGAGTTTCTTACACCTTCCCTAAACATATTATGGCAGATTCACAAACAAGAAAACCTTCAACATGGAAGAGAATTGAAATGGAATTTTCATTGATGATGATTATTTTCAAACATGATTTATAATATTTTGTTAAGTAGAGATCATTGATTAGAAGCAATGAGTGCTTCCCTTATGGTGTACTTGTGGTAGTGATGGAGCTTGGGCTTTTGTTAACCTCATTTTTAGAATGAGCTCTCAACCCCTCCATCTTAGAGATAAGATTCCTCTTAGACTTTAAGGGTTCCTTAGTCTTAAGACACATCTAGTGATTAGGTGGACACTCAATCTAGCCCTAGAGACTTAAAAGCATTAGCCATATGAACAGGTCAGGCCTTAAGGATGTTAGGAAAACTTACCTACCCTTAGCTTGAACCATTCTTCACCTTCCTTCCTTCAAGTTAAACTCCAAATCAATCTTATTTGATTTTCTCCAAACTCAAATCAACTCCATGTGATTTAAATTCTTAATTGAAAGTCATGATTGAAACTCATGAATGAAATTCTTAAATCCAAAAATTTCCAAAGTCCTTAAATTTGCCTTTAAGGACTTAACCTAAATCATGATCAAACCAATTCAAACTCATAAGATTTTCTCATAATTATTTATATTCTCATTTATATTCACATATATAAATGAAATATAGAATCAAACCAATCAAACTAAACTCAAAACTCAAAATCAATTAAAGAAAATTTTCAAAGTACTTTAAGTTCCCCCTTAAGGACTTAACCTAAATCATGATCAAATAAAATTTAATTCATGATATTCTTTAAAACTCATTTATATTCTCATTTATATTCACATATATAAATGAAATATAAATATAAATCAATCAAATCCAATTCAAAAATTCAATCTTCAAACTCCAAAAATTTCTTAAGTCCTTTAAAATTCACTTTAATGGACTTAGCCTAAATCATGATCAAATCACTTCAAATCCTTGAAATTTTCTCATGATCCATTTATATTCTTATTTATATTCACAAATATAAATGAAATATAAATTCAAACAATCAAAACCAATTCCAAAAATCAAACTCAAATCTATTGAAAATCTAACCTAAGCCTTTCAAGTCAAAATCTTGAACTTCGCCGAATCAATTTCAAATCAAGCCAAACTCTTGATTTTCCTTCAAGATTCAATCAACCCTACAATCATGAATCCTAATATAAATGTAAACTTCAATCACCAAATCAAAATCTAATTCAAAATCAAACCCTAAATCCTTTCATATTCTTCCTTTGATTATGAAATTGTGAAATGGATCCAAACCCATTTGACTTCAATCAACTTGCAAAAAGATTTATATTTCAATAATAAGTCCATATGCAAGTTCAATCAAGCAAATAAATCTTTGACCAAGCCATTTGACCCACTTACACTTGATGCAAAGTGACCAAAAGTAAAATTATGAGCCAAATTCTAATCCAAAATAGATTGAATCAAACTCACCTATACCACTCATCATGATCAACAATCATCATGGGATGATCAATCAATCAAATTAGGTCAAACCAAGTCAAACCTAAGGGTTGACCAAGTTAAACCCAAAATGAAACCTAACATAGCTAAATTCCACCATAAGCCAAATTAATTCAAACCAATGGGTCAAGTTCATTCCAAATCACTTGTTGAACTTGACCAAAGCCTCAAT
This sequence comes from Cymbidium sinense, assembly GCA_021442155.1. Classification (NCBI taxonomy): domain Eukaryota; kingdom Viridiplantae; phylum Streptophyta; class Magnoliopsida; order Asparagales; family Orchidaceae; genus Cymbidium; species Cymbidium sinense. The sequence continues at coordinate 2,474,593 of CM038220.1, read as the reverse complement.
TGGCCAACTAGACCTAAAATTGACCTTAGACCCAACTTCACTAAAATGTTGGTAAATTCAAACTTAATCAAAATTGACTAGAAATAAAGACACTAATCCACTCTGTATGACTAACCATACCTAAACCTACCCATAACCTAGCCCAAATAAGTCAAATGGGTCAAATAAGTCAACTTAACTCATTTGACCTAAATGAAGTCATATGAGCCAAATTCAAAACTAATCCAAATTGAACCAAACCAAAGCCACCAAAACATTTCAAATGGTCAAAACTTGTTCTATGGCCTAAGGGTAGGATGGTCATTTTGATAATTCTTTACTTTGGATATGTTGGGTATGTGGAGAAATTAGGTTTGGCCAAGTTTCATGAAATTTGGAATTCATTTGATAAGGTTTGGCTCATATAGACTCATTTAAGTCAAAATGGGTGAAGTTGACCAATTGGTCAAATTAGGTTAAACTAAGGGTTGGGTCAAGTTCATATGACCATTTGAAATGTTTTGGTGGCTTTGGTTTGATTCATTTTGGTATAGTCTTAAATTTGGCTCATATGACTTCATTTAGGTCAAATAGGTCAAGTTGACCTATTTGACCCATCTAACCTATTTGAGCTAGCTCAAGTGTAGGTGTAGGTTAGGTTAGTCATATGGAGTGGATTATCCAATCAATTTTGGTTCAAATTTGGTTTGGTTCAAGTTTCAACAAATTGGGTTTGAATTGAACTTGACCCATTGATTTGGATAGTTTGGCTTAGATCAATTTAGTTTGGCACGGACCCTCAGGTCAAAATGGGTCAACTTTGGTCAAGTGGCCAATTGGGATAGGTTAGGCTCAAGTGTTGGCTTCGTCAAGTTCACATAGGTCACGAGTAAACTTAGATCAATGGTTTTAATCAATTTGGCCTATGGTGGAATTTGGCTATGTTAGGTTTCATTTTGGGCTAAGTGTTGACTTGGACAACCCTTAGGTTTGACTTGGTTTGACCCAATTTGATTGATTGATCATCCCATGATGATTGTTGATCATGATGAGAGGTAAATATGAGTTTGGTTCAATCCAATTTGGTTAGGATAAAAATTTGGTTCATAAGGGTACTTTAGGTCACTTTGGGTCAAGTGAGGCTAAGTGGGTCAAATGGCTTGGTCAAAGCTTGATTTAAGCTTGATTTATCTTGTATATGGACTTAGGATTGAAATATAAATCCATTTACAAGTGATTTGAAATCAAATGGGTTTTGATCCTTTTGATAATTTCATATTCAAAGGAAGAATATGAAAGGGTTTTGGGTTTGATTTTTGACTTAGGTTTTGATTGAGTTATTGAAGTTTGGATTTATATGAGTTCATGATTGCAGGGTTGATTGAATCATGAGAGAAAATCAAGAGTTTGGCTTGATTTGAAATTGATTTGGCTAAGTTCAAGATTTTGACTTGAAAGGCTTAGATTGGATTTTGAGTTGAATTGAGTTTGAGTTTTGGAATAGGTTTTGATTGTTTGAATTTATATTTCATTTATATATGTGAATATAAATAAGAATATAAATTGATCATGAGACAATTTCAATTATTTGAAGTGGTTTAATCATGATTTAGGCTAAGTCCATTAAGAAAGATTTAAGAGACTTAAGAAAATTTTAGAGTTTAGAGTTTGAATTTTTGAATTTGGTTTTGACTATTTTATATTTATATTTCATTTATATATGTGAATATCAATGAGAATATAATAGAATTATGAGGAAATCCCATGACTTTGAGATGGTTTGATCAAGGTTTAGGCTAAGTCCAATAATGGAAAATTAAAGACTTAGGTAATTTTTAATTGAGATTTTAATTTGATGGTTTGATTTGATTGATTTATATTTATATTTCAATTATATATGTGAATATAAATGATAATATAAATGAGTTTTGAGAAAATATCATGAGTTTGAATTGATTTGATCAAGGTTTAGGCTAAGTCCATTAATGGAAAATTAAGGGACTTAAGAAAATTTCATAAATTAATTTGGAATTTTGAATTTAGTTTGATTTTTTTGAATTTATATTTCATTTATATTAGTGAATATAAATGATAATATAAATGAATTATGAGAAAATTTCAAAGATATGATTGGTTTTTATCATAATTTTGGTTAAGTCCTTAAGTGAAGATTAAGGACTTGGGCAAAATTTGGACTTGAAAATTTTTGATGAATTTTGATCATGGGTTTCAATCATAGATTTGATTTAAGTTTGGAGGAAATCAAATAGAATTGATTTGGAGTTTGACTTGAAAGAAGGAAAGTGAGGAATGGTTTAAGTTTTTCCTAACACCCTAAGGCCTAGTTTCTATGGCTAACTCCTCTAAGTCTCTAGGGTTAAGTTGAGTGTCCACCTATTCACAAGATGTGTCTTAAGAATAAGGAACTCTTAAGGTCTAAGAGGAGTCCTATGTCTAAGATGGACGGGTTGAGAGCTCATCCTAAAAACTATGTCAAGGTGGTTGTTTGTTGGTCATTGATTCTGGATATTTGCTCAATTGGGTGGCTGCAGTTTTTTCCTTGAGTGTTGTTCGCTTGGTCTATTATTTTGGCTAAGGATTTGAACTACTTTTGGTTTCTTTGGAACCCTTTATTTCCTGTGTTTTGCCTCTTGGTGTGGTGGGTGGTTGCTCTCCCACTACTCTTGGTGATGATTTTCTAGTGTATTCTGGATGCCCCTTTGGTCCCCTCATGGGTTCTTTTTCCTTTCTCTAGTTATGCTATTTTCCTATGGCTATCTTCCTATTTCTGATGGAGGTATTGCAACTGCATTTTTATTTCTTGCCTCTATTGTCTAGGTTGGATTAGTGGCTGCTGTTAGTGTTGTCCTTGTTCTCTGACCTTGTTTGGAATTGTTGGTTTCTTGGTGCTAGTTGTAGGTTGCTAATTTGTTTTTGGTCTATTGCTTGTGATTGTCTAGCGACACTAGTGGGTTTGGTTCCTATCCATGGTGGCTTTACTTTTTGGGTGAAATCTTGGTAGCTGCTCTTTCATTTCTACTGTGGTGGTTTTGTTGTCGCTATTTTCTTTCTTTGGTGGCCTTTAGTTGGTCAAGTGATTTGTGCTTTGCTTCTGTTTAGCAACGCAAGTACTAGAGAATTGTTGACTTTCACTCTTTGGCACATTGACTTCATCGAGGTAAGTGGGCTATGATGGCTGGGATGATTTCCCTATTATCTTTTGGCTAGTACATATGTGATTGTAACCTTTCTTTTGAAGTCTGTATACTAACATTTATGGTTGCCCCTTAAGATGAAGGTGACTGAGCCTGAGCCTTATTTGAAAATTTCTCTTATATTGTTCTTTATTATGTGCTTAAGCTTGATTTTCTCTAACTGTGTTAATTACGTCTTCTAGTTGCTTACAGGATTCTTTTACAAGTTCTTTGCATGTTTTGAATCCTGGATGTGGATTGTGCAACTCTCGAAAGAGTAGTGTAGTATCGATCATCTTGTTTCTTGTGTTATTTGTTGTGTTTTTTTGGTCTTTTATTTCTTTTGTTTAGGTTTTATTTCTCTATTTTGTTGTAATAGATAGAGATTTTTCTCTCTAATGTAGCTCTTTGAGTGGTAGTTAAGAGAATTAACCCCTCTTAAGGGCCTTATACTCCTTTCTTTGTGGCAAAAACATTCTCCTCTCTGTGGGTTTCTTAAAAAAAACCCTAAACCCTAAACTAACCCTAAACCTTAAACCATAGACCCTAAACCCCAAAAAACTAAAACCCTAAACCTAAACTAAATAAAACCTAAAAATAAAATAAATAAAAAATCTAAACCAAAATAAAATAAAAACATAAACTAAAACCTAAACCTAAAAAAGGAATTAAAATAAAAAATAAAAACTAAACTAAAATAAAATAAATTAAAACCTAAACAAAACTAAAAATAAAAACCTAAATAAAATAAAAATTAAAACTAAAATAAAAATAAAATAAACTTAAAACAACATAAAATAAAAATTAAATAAAAACTTAAACCTAAGAAATAAACCTATAAAATAAAACCTAAAAAGAAATAAACAATAAAACCTAAACACTAAACTAAAAAAAAAACCTAAACCTAAAAAAAATAAACCTAAACCTAAACTAAAATAAACTAAACTAAAATAAATAAAATCTAAACCAAAACCTAAAATAAACTAAACTTAAATCTAAACCTAAACTAAATAAAATAATATAAACTAAAAATAAACCTAAACCTAAAAATAGACCTAAAATAAAAACCTAAAACCTAAACCTAAAAAAATAAAATTAAAACCTAAACCAAAACATTAAAATAGAAAATAAAACCTAAACATAAAAAATAAAATAAAAATAAAACTAAACTAAAAAAATAATCCTAAACCTAAACCTAAACCTAAAAAAATAAACTAAAATATAAAACCTAAACTAAAAAAAATGAACACAAAATAAATAAACTAAACAAAATAAAAAATATAAAATAAACCTAAATAAACTAAATAAACCTAAACTTGCTAGTTTACTTAATTTTTTAAAAAATCTTATACCCTAAATGCTAAATCCTAAACCGTAAATCCTAAACCCTAAACCCTAAAATGAACCCTAAACTCTAAACCCTAAAACTTACAACCCTAAAACCTAAACCCTAAACCTTAAAAACCTAAACCTAAACTAAATAAAACCTAAAAATAAAATAAATTAAAAAACCTAAACAAAAATAAAATAAAAACATAAACTAAAACCTAAACCTAAACCTAAACCTTAGAAGAAAATAAAATATAAAATAAATACTAAACTAAAATAAAATAAATAAAAACCTAAACTAAACTAAAAAAATTAAAACACTAAATAAAATAAAAAACTAAACATAAAATAAAAAATAAGCCTAAAATAAAAATAAAATAAAAACTAAATAAAAACCTAAATAAAATGAATATAAAAATAAACCTAAATAGAAATAAAAAATAAAATAAACTAAAAAAATAAAAAAAACTAAACAAACCTAAGCCTACCAGTTCACATAATTTAAAAAACCTAACCCTAAAACCTAAAACCTATAACCCTAAATCGTAAACCCTAAAAACCTAAACCCTAAACCCTAAACTTTAAACCTTAAAGCCTAAAACCAAAACCAAAACTAAATAAAACCTAAAAACAAAAATAAAAAATAAAAAAACCTAAACCTAACTAAAAATTAACAAACCAAAACTAAAACCTAAACCTAAACATAAAATAAAATAATATAAAAATTTAAAACTAAACAAAATAAAATAATTAAAAACCTAAACTAAACTATAAAATAAAATAAAACCAAAAATGAAAAAACCTAAATAAAATAAAATCTAAATGTAAAATAAAAATAAAATAAACCTAAAATAAAATAAAATAAAAACAAAATTAAAACCTGAACCCAAAAAATAAAAATAGAAATAAAACCTAAACATAAATAAAAAATAAAACCTAAACCATAAACTATAGAAAACCTAAACATAAAATAATAAAAATAAAATAAAAAAATAAATTAAAATAAATAAAACCAAAACCTAAACCTGAAATCAATTAAACCTAAACCTTCAACTAAATAAAGTAAAATAAACTAAAAATAAACCTAAACCTAAAATAAAAAATAAAACATAAAAATAAACCTAAAATAAAAACCTAAATTGTAAACATAAAAAAATAAAATAAGAACCTAAACCTAAAAATGAAAAATAAAATCTAAACTTAAAAAAAAAAAAAAAATAAAACTAAACTAAAAAAATAAAAATAAACCTAAAAAATAAACTAAAATAAAAAACATAAACTAAAATAAATAAACTAAACTAAATAATATTAAAAATAAACAAAACTAAAAATAAATAAATAAAAACTAAAATAAATAAAAAATAAACTAAATAAACTTAAACATACTGGTTTCCTTAATTTAAAAGAAAAACCATAAACCCTAAGCCTACAACCCTAAACCTAAACCCTAAACCCTTAACCATAAACCTTAAAACCCTAAACCCTAAACCCTAAACCCTAAAACCTAAAAAACCTAAACCTTAACTAAATAAAACCTTAAAACAAAATAAATAAAAAAACCTAAACCTAAGTAAAATAAAATAAATAAAATAAAAACCTAAACTAAAACCAAAACCTAAACATAAACCTAAACCTCAACTTAAACCTAAAAATAAAATAACATAAAAATTGAAAACGAAACTAAAATAAAATAAATAAGAACCTAAACTAAACTTAAAAATAAAATAAACCTAAAAATTAAAAACCTAAATAAAATAAAAACTATATGTAAAATAAAACTAAAATAAACCTAAAATAAAATAAAATAAAAACTAAATAAAAATCTAAACCTAAAAAATAAATCTAAAAACTAATCCTTAAAATAAATAAAAAATAAAACCTATACCGTAAACTAAGATAAAATAAACTTAAACCTAAAATAAACAAAATAAAATAAACCTAAACCTAAACTAAAATTAGCTAAACTAAAATAAATAAAACCTAAACCTAATCCTAAAATAAACTAAAAATAAACCTAAACCTAAGTTAAAAAAATAAAACCTAAAAATAAACCTAAAATAAAAACCTAAAGCCTAAAAATAAAAACCTAAACTTAAACCTAAAAATAAAAAATAAATCTTAAACCTAAAAAATAAAATTAAAAAAACTAAACTAAGAAATAAACTTAAACTTAAACATAATCCTAAAAAATAAACTGAAATAAAATTCCTAATCTAAAATAAATGAACCTAAAATAAATTAACTAAACTAAACAAAAATAAAAAATAAACCTAAATAAAAATAAAAAATAAATTAAACTAAAATAAAAAAATAAACTAAATAAACATAAACCTAAACCATAAACCCTAAATACTAAACCATATACCCTAAACCCTATTCCCTGAACCCAAAACCCTCAAAAACCCTAAACCCAACCATAAATCCTAAACCTTAAATCCCTAAAACCCTAAATCCTAAACGCTAAACCCTATCCCTAAACCCTAAACCCTAAACCTCAAACCCTAAACCTAAGCGTAAAGTAACTAAATAAACTAAAAAATAAGCTTAGGCTCTAAAACCTAATAAACCTAAACCCTAAGAATGAGTAGAAGCTTGACGGTATGAACATCACTATCAAACAGGCTTAGTCTAGATCTGGTGGTGGAGGTGAAGATGAAGGCATCGTTTATCAAAGTGGTGGTGGGGGATCTGGAGGTACAAGTGGTTATGGAGGTGGTGGTCAGAGCAGTGGTGGCTATGGAGGCAGGAGGAGTGACGGAGGTTACAACTGTGGTGGTGGTGGAGGGAGAGATTGGGGATATGATGGTCGATTCTACTACTCGAGATGCCCGGGTGGTTTTGATGAGAATTGGAGAAACTGAAGAACGATCGATCCAATCTGCTGCTTATGGAAGTGCATCTTTACAATAGAGATGGTTTTAATTATCTAAGGTTTTTGATAACTAATAAAAATTAAACTAAACTAAAATAAAATAAATAAAAACCTAAATTAAACTACAAAATAAAATATCTAAATAAAATAAAAATTTAATCAAAAATAAAAATTAATTAAATGTGAAAGAAAAAATAAATAAAAACTATATAAAATCCCAGACCTAAAACATAAACCTAAAATAAATAATAAAATAAAACTTAAACCCTAAACTAAAAAAAACCTAAACCAAAAAAAAAACTAAAATAAACCTAAATCTAAACTTAAATAACAAAAATAAACAAAAAAACCTAAACCTAAAACTAAAATAAAGTAAAGCTAAACATAAACTTAAACTAAATAAAATAAAATAAGCTAAAAATAAACCTAAACTAAAAAATAAAACCTAAAAATAAACCTAAAATAAATACCTAAAACCTAAACCTAAAAAAATAAAATAAAAAGAAAACTAAATTAAAAAATAAACATATACCTAAACTTGAAAGATAAACTAAAATAAATAACCTAAAATAAATAAATTAAACTAAATAAAAATAAAAATAAACCAAAATAAAAATAAAAATAAAATAAAATAAAATAAAATAAATAAAAAATAAACTAAATAAACATAAACAAACTAGTTTACTTAATTTAAAATAAAAAAATAAAAAAATAAAAAATAAATTAAGAAAACACTAACCCTAAACCATAAACTTACAACCCAAAATCCTAAAAACCCTAAACCCTAATGCCTAAACCTTAACCCTAAACCCTAAACTTTAAAACCCTAAACCCTAAAACCTTAAACCCTAAACCTTAAGCCCTAAACCCTAAACCCTAAAAACCTAAAACCTAACCTAAACTTTATGAAACCTAAAAATAAATAAATAAAAAACATAAACAAAAATAAAATAAAAATTTAAACTAAAAGCTAAACCTAAACCAAAAAATATATAAAATAAAAAAATAAAATAAAAACTAAAATAAAATAAATAAAAACATAAACTAAACTAAAAATAAAATAAACCTAAGAATTTAAAAATAAAAAAATAAAAACTAAATGTAAAATAAAGATAAAATAAACCTGAAATACAATAAAATAAAAACTAACTAAAAACCAAAACTTAAAAAATAAACCTAAAAATAAAACCTAAAAGCAAATAAAATTAAAACCTAAACCATAAACTAAAAAAAACTTAAACCTAAAATAAAAAAATAATAAACCTAAACCTAAACAAAAAAATAAATTAAAATAAATAAACCTATACCTAAACCTAAACCTAAACCCTAAATAAAATAATATAAACTAAAAATAAACCTAAACCTAAACTAAAAATTAAAACCTAAAAATAAATTGAAAAAAAAAATCTAAATCCTAAACCTAAAAAAAAATAAAACTTAAAACTAAACCAAAAATATAAAATAGAACATAATCCTAAATAAAAAAATAAAAATAAAACTAAACAAAAAAATAAACCTAACCTAAACCAAAAAAAATAAACTTAAATAAAACATAAACTAAAATAAATAAACTTAAAATAAATAACTAAACCAAATAAAATAAAAATAAACTTAAATAAAAAAATTAAAGTAAACAAAAATAAATAAATAAATAAACTAAATACACTAAATAAACCTAAACATATCGATTTAGTTAATTTGAAAAAAACCTTAACCCTAAACCCTTAACCCTAAATCTAAACTATAACCCTAAACCCTAAACCCCAAACCTTAAATCCTAAATGCTAAACCCAAAACCTTAACCCTAAACCCTAAACCCTAAACCCTAAAAACCTAAAAACCTAAACCTAAACTAAATAAAACCTAAAAATAAAATAAATAAAACCTACATTCAAACCTAAACCCTAAACTAAATAGAATAAAATAAACTAAAAATAAACCTAAACATAAACTAAAAAATAAATACCTGAAAATATACCTAAAATAAAAATCTAAACCCTGAACCTAAAAAAATAAAATAAAAACCTAGACCTAAACCTAAAAAAAATCTTAACCAAAAAAATAAAATAAAATAAAAGTAAATTAAAAGTCAACATAAACGTAAACCTAAACCTAAAAAAGAAACTAAAATAAAAAACCTAAACTAAAATAAATAAACCTAAAATAAAAAATACTAAATGAAATAAAAAAATAAAACTTAATAAAACTAAAAAAGAAAATAAACTAAAAGAAATAAAAAAATAAACTAAATAAACCTAAACCTAACGATTTAACAAATTTAAAAAAAACCTTAACACTAAACCCTAAACCTTAAACCCTAAAAATAACCCTAAACCCTAAACCTATAATAGTAAACCCTAAAAAACCATAAATTCTAAACCATAGATAGAAAAAAATTTAAAAAAATAAAAAACCATAAACCCTAAACCCTAAACCCTAAACCCTAAACCCTAAACTTTAAAACCCAGAACCCTAACCCCACAACCCTAAACTCCAAACACTAAATCATAAACCCAAAACTCTAAAGCCTGAACCTTAAACCCTAAACCCTAAACCCTAAAACCTAAAACCTATAACTCTAATCACTAAACCCTAAACCACAAACCCTAAATCTTAAACCCTAATCCCTAAACCCTAAAAACCTAAAAACCTAGACATAAACTAAATAAAACCTAAAAATAAAATAAATAAAAAAACCAACATTTAAATAAATAAAATAAAATAAAATAAAAATCTAAACTGAAACCTAAACCAAAATCGAAACCTAAACATAAACTTGAACCTAAAAAAAGAAAAAACTAAACTAAATAAAATAAATAAAAACCTAAACTAAACTAAAAAAATAAAATAAACCAAAAAAACATAAATAAAATAAAACCCAAACCAAAAATAAAATAAACCTAAAACATAAATAAATAAAAATTAAATACAAAACTTAAACCAAAAAAATAATCCTAAAAATAAATAAAAAATAAAACCTAATCCTAAAATAAACAAAATAAAATAAACTAAACATAAATATAAATAAACTAAACTAAAATAAATAAAACCTAAACTGAAATAAACTAAACCTAAATCCTAAGCTAAATTAAATAAAATAAACTAAAAGTAAACTTAAACCTAAACTAAAAGATAAAACTTAAAAATAAACCTTAAATAAAAACATATAACCTAATCCTAAAAAATGAAATAGAAACCTAAACCTAAAAGTTGAAAATGAAACCTAAACCAAAAAAATAAAATAAAAATAAAACTAAATTAAAACCTAAGCCTAAACCTAAACCTAAACCTAAACCTAAAAATATACAAACATTAAAAACATTAAACTAAAATAAAAAAAATAAAAAATAAACCTAAAATAAATAAACTAAACTAAATAAAAATAAAAAATAAACCTAAATAAAAATAAAACAAATACTAAAATAAATAAAAACTAAACAAAAAAAAACTAAACCTACCAATTTATTTAATTTTAAAAAAATTCGAAACCCTAAAAGATAAACCCTAAACACTGAACCCTAAACCCCAATCCCTAAACACTAAACCCTAAAACCTACAACCCTAAACACTAAACCCTAAATCCTAAACCATGAATCCTAAACCCAAAACCTTAAATCCTAAATGCTAAGAACCTATAAACCTAAGCCTAAACTAAATAAAACATAAAAATAAAAACCTAAACTAATACCTAAACATAAAAAAAATAAAAATAAACTAAAATAAAATAAATAAAATCCTAAAATAGATTAAAAAATAAAATAAACCTAAAAGAAACCTAAATAAAATAAACAAAAATGGAAAATAGAAATAAAATACATCTAAAATAAAATAAAATAAAATTAAATAAAAAACTTAAACCTAAAAAATAAACCAAAAATAAAACCTAAAAATAAATGAAAAATAAAACCTAAACCCAAAACTTAAAAAAAAACTAAACCTAAAATAAAAAAATAAAATAAACATAAACCTCAACTAAAATAAATAAAACCTAAACATAAATTGAAAATAAACTAAGCCTAAACCCTAAACTAAATAAAATAAAATAAACTAAAAATAAACCTAAACCTAAACAAAAAAATAAAACCAAAAAAATAAACCTTAAATAAAAATATAAAACCTAAACCTAAAAAAATAAAATATAAACCTAAGCATAAAACTAAAAATAAAAATAAACCCTAAACTAAAAAAATAAAATAAAAATAAAAGTACACTAAAATAAGCATAAACCTAAACCTAAACCTAAAATAAACTAAAATAAAAACCTAAACTAAAATAAATAAACTAAACTAAATAAAATAAAAATAAACATAAATAAAATATAAGATGAAATAAACTAAAATAAAAAATAAAGTAAATAAACTAAAAAAACTAAATAAACATAAACCTGCTAGTTTAATTAGTTTAAAAAAAACCCTAAACTATAAACCCAAAACACAAAACCCTAAACCCTAAACCCTGACTAACAGACCTAAAATTAACCTAAACCCTAAACCCTAAACCATAAACCATAATAAACCATCACCCTAAACAAACCACCACTAAACCATAAATTAACCTAAACCCTAAACCCTACCACTAAGCTCTACCCTAAACTGACCCAAACCTCTAAACCATAAACACACTTCTACTATAAACTTAACCAAATCTAAATCCTAAACCATAAACCTAAAAACCCTAAACCCTAATCCCTAAAACCTACAACACTAAACCATAAACCCTAAACCCCAAACCCTAAATCCTAAACACTAAACCCTAAATCATAAACCCTTAAGACATTAAAACATAAACCTAAACTAAATAAAACCTAAATATAAAATAAATAAAACATAAACATAAATAAAAATAAACTAAATTAAAATAAATAAATCTTAAATTGAAAATAAACTAAACCTAAACCCTAAACTAAATAAAATAAATTAAATTAAAAATAAACCTAAACCTAATCTAAAAAATAAAGCCTAAAAATAAACCTTAAATAAAAACAAAAAAATCTAAACTTAAAAAAATAAAATAAAAATCTAACCTTAAAATAAAAAATAAAACCTAAACAAAATAAAATAAAAATAAAACTAAACTAAACATAAACCTAAACGTAAACCAAAACCTAAAAAATAAAAAAAAACATAAAAATATCATAAACTAAAATAATAAACGTAAAATAAATAAACTAAACTAAATAAAAATAAAAAATAAACTTAAATAAAAATAAAAAATAAAATAAACTAAAATAAATAAAAAATAAATTAAATAAACCTAAACATACCAGTTTACTTAATTTTAAGAAAAAATTCTAAACCCTAAAAACCTAAACAACCTAAACCTAAACCTAAACAGAAACTAGCCTAAACACTGAACCCTAAACCCTAATCCCTAAACACTAAACCCTAAATCCCAAACCATGAATCCTAAACCTGAAACCTTAAATCCTAAACGCTAAGAACCTATAAACTTAAGCCTAAACTAAATAAAACATAAAAATAAAAACTTAAACTAATACCTAAACATAAAAAAATAAAACTAAACTGAAATAAAATAAATAAAATCCTAAAATAAATTAAAAAATAAAAGAAACCTAAAAGAAACCTAAATAAAATAAACAAAAATGGAAAATAGAAATAAAATACATCTAAAATAAAATAAAATAAAAATTAAATAAAAAACTTAAACCTAAAAAATAAACCAAAAATAAAACCTAAAAATAAATGAAAAATAAAACCTAAACCCAAAACTAAAAAAAAACTAAACCTAAAATAAAAAAATAAAATAAACATAAACCTCAACTAAAATAAATAAAACCTAAACATAAACTGAAAATAAACTAAGCCTAAACCCTAAACTAAATGAAATAAAATAAACTAAAAATAAACCTAAACCTAAACAAAAAAATAAAACCAAAAAAATAAACCTTAAATAAAAATATAAAACCTATAAAAATAAAATATAAACCTAAGCATAAAACTAAAAATAAAAATAAACCCTAAACCAAAAAAATAAAATAAAAATAAAAGTACACTAAAAAATAAGCATAAACCTAAACCTAAACCTAAAAAATAAACTAAAATAAAAAACCTAAACTAAAATAAATAAGCTTAAAATAAATAACTAAACTAAATAAAAATAAAAAATAAACATAAATAAAAATATAAGAAAATGAAATAAACTAAAATAAAAAATAAAGTAAATAAACTAAAAAAACAAAATAAACATAAACCTGGTAGTTTAATTAGTTTAAAAATAACCCTAAACTATAAACCCAAAACACAAAACCCTAAACCCTACACTCCCTTAACCTAACCACAATTAACCCTAAACCTAAACCCCAAATCCTCCACACCATAAACCATAAACTAACCACTACTGCCCCCCCCTACTGAGCCTTAACCCCCTTCCCTGACCCTCCACAACTAAGCCTAAACCCCTAACCCACACAAACTATAAACACACACCATAAACTAACCAAACTTCCTAAATCCTAAAAACCACTAAAGCCACAAACCCAATCCCAAACTACTACCATGAGTCAACTAAATCTACCCCACTCCTAAACACAAACCCAATCCTAAACTTAAGACATTAAAACATAAACCTAAACTAAATAAAACCTAAATATAAAATTAATAAAACATAAACATAAATAAAAATAAACTAAACTAAAATAAATAAATCTTAAATTGAAAATAAACTAAACCTAAACCCTAAAATAAATAAAATAAATTAAATTAAAAATAAACCTAAACCTAATCTAAAAAATAAAGCCTAAAAATAAACCTTAAATAAAAACAAAAAAATCTAAACTTAAAAAAATAAAATAAAAATCTAACCTTAAAAATAAAAAATAAAACCTAAATAAAAAATAAAATAAAAATAAAACTAAACTAAAACATAAACCTAAACATAAACCAAAACCTAAAAAATAAAAAAACATAAAAATATCATAAACTAAAATAAATATACATAAAATAAATAAACTAACCTAAATAAAAATAAAAATAAACTTAAATAAAATAAATAATAAAATAAACTAAAATAAATAAAATTAAATAAACATACCGGTTTACTTAATTTTTGAAAAATTCTAAACCCTAAAACCTAAACCCTAAACACTAAACCTTAAACCCTAAACCCTAGAAACTACAAGCCTAAACACTAAATCCTAAACCCCAAACCATGAATCCTAAACCCTAAGCCTTAAACTCTAAAAGCTAAGAACCTAAAAACCTAAGGCTAAACTAAATAAAACCTAAAAATAAAATAAAATAAAATCCTAAACTAAAACCTAAACCTAAAAAGATTGAACTAAACCCTAAACCCTAAACCTACAACCATAAACCCTAAACCCTAACCAGGCCACAAGCACTGAGCTCAACCACAAAACCCTAAACAGGCTAAACTAAACCACAAGCTAAACCCTAAAGCCTAATCCCTAAAACCTATAACTCTAAACCATAAACCCTATACCCCAAACCCTAAATCCTAAGCACTAAGCCCTAAATCCTAAAACTTAAAAACCTAAAAATGTAAACCTAAACTAAATAAAATCTAAATATAAAATAAATAAAACCTAAACCTAAACCTAAAATATACTAAACCTAAACCCTAAACTAAATAAAATAAAATAAAATAAACTAAAATAAACCTAAACAAACAAATATAACCTAAAAAAATTTAAAATAGAAACCTAAAACCTAAACCTAAAAAAATAAAATAAAAGCCTAAACCTAAACCTGAAAATAAAAAATAAAAACTAAACCTAAAAAATAAAACAAAAAATAAGTAAACTAAAAAAATAAACATAAACCTAAACCTAAACATAAAAAATAAATAAAAAAAAAAAAACCTTAACAAAAATAAATAAACTAAATGAAAAATAAAAATAAACTTTAATAAAAAAATAAATAAAATAAACAAAAAAATAAAGAAAATAAACTAAATAAACTAAATAAACTAAAAAAACATAACCTAGCTATTCAGTTAAATTCATTTTTTTAAAAAAAAACTCTAAACACTAAACTTCAAACCTTAAATCCTAAAACCCTAAACCTTAAACCCTAAACACTAGACTGTGAAGCTTGAACCCTAAACCATAAACCCTAAAACCAACAACCCTAAACAATAAACCCTAAACCACAAACCTTAAATCCTAAACCCTAAACCTTAAACCCTAAACCCTAAAAACCTAAAAACCTAAAGCTAAACTAAAAAATCCTAAAAATACTTAAACCTAAATAAAATAAAATATAAAATAATATAAAAACCTAAACCTAAACTTAAGCATAATTTTAAACCTAAAAAATAAAAAAATTAAAAATTAAAAAACTAAACTAAGATAAAATAAATAAAACCTTAACTAAACTAAAACATTAAAATCCTAAATAAAATAAATCATAAATGAAAATAAAAATAAAATAAACAAAATAATATAAAATAAAACTAAATAAAAAGCCTAAAATTAAACCTAAAAATAAACCACTAAACTAAAAAAACCTAAACCTAAAATAAACATAAGAAAATTAAAATAAACTTAAACTTAAATAAACAAAACTAAAATAAATAAAACCTAAACATAAAATACCCAAAACATATACCCTAAATTAAATAAAATAAAATTAACTAAAATTAAACCTAAAGCTAAACTAAAAACATAAAGCCTAAAAATAAATCTTAAATAAAAACATAAAACCTAAATCTAAGAAAATAAAATAAAAACCTAAACCAAAACCTAAAAATAAAAAATAAAACCTAAACCAAAAAAATAAAATTAAAATAAAATAAAAAATCTTAAACTAAAATAAATAAAATAAATTAAGTATGAATAAAAATAAACCTAAATAAAAAAAAAAAATAAAATAAACTAAAATAAATAGAAAATAAACTAAATAAATTAAATAAGCCTAAACCGACTAGTTTAGTTAATTTAAAAATATCCAAACCAAAACCACAACCCACAATCCCTAAATCCTAAACCTAAACCAAACACAAACCATAAACCCTAAATTGACAACCCTAAACTGAACCCTAAACCCTAAACCTAACCCACTGAACCACAAACCACAAACCCTAAACCCACAAACTAAACACTCCCTAAACACTAAAACTGAGCCTAGCCATCTCATATACTAAACCATAAACCCTAAACCCTAAACCACTGACCACTTCTACCATGCACGTACCAAACTATGGGCTAAAGCTGACAAAAACTCTAAACTAAATGACTAAACTCCTGAGTTGATCATAAACAGGCATGGGCACCCAGATCCTAAACCAGACCAGACCAGGCACTGACCACTGCTCTGCGCCTGGCCCTGAGCTAACTAGGCTATGCCTAATACCAACTGACCAGGCCACTGACCCTGGCTCTTTAAATACTGGGCTCTGGTAAACCCTGGGCCACCCAAACCACCACTGAGGCCCAGGCCCTGGGCCTAAACCAAACTGAGCCTGACCTGGGCCACTAAACAGGCCACTTTTAAGACCACTATAGGCTAAACTAAATCTTGGGCCTAAATCATAAACCCACAACTTAAATCCTGACCCTAAATTCTAAACTGAGCCTAACCTAACTGATCTAAAACCTAAACCTAAACTAAATAAAACCTAAAATAATATAAGTAAAACCTAAACCTAAATATAATAATAAAATAAAGAGCTAAACTAAACAGGACCTAAACCTTAAAATAAAATTAAAATTAAAAATAAACTAATATAAAATAAATATAAACATAAACTAAACTAAAATTATAAAATAATCAGCCAATCTGAAATAAAATAAAATTAAACATAAAATAAAATAAAATAAAGAAGCTAAATAAAACCTAAACCAAATATTAAACCTAAAAAAACAAAAAATAAAACTAAAACCCTAAACTAAAAAAAAACTAAACCTAAAATTAAAATAAAATAAACCAAATAAAATAAACCTAAACCTAAACTAAAATAAATAGAATCTAAACCTAAACCTAAAATAAACCATACTTAAACCTTAACCTAAACTAAATATAATAAAATAAACTAAAAAATAAACCTTAACCTAAGTTGAAAAATAAAACCTAAAAAGAAACATAATATAAAAAAACTAAAACCTAAACTTAAAATAATAATATAAAAACCTAAACCTAAACCTAAATATAAAAAATAAAACCTAAACCTAATAAATAAAATAAAAATAAAACTCGACTAAAAAATAAACTTTAACCTAACCCTAAACTTAAAAAATAAACTAAAATATAAAACTTAAACTAAAATAATTAAAGAAAACTAAATAAAAATAAAAAATTAAGTTAAATAAAAATAAAAATAAAATAAACTAAAATGAATAAAATAATATAAATAAACCTAAACCTACCATTTACTTAATTCAAAAAAATCTCAAACCCTAAATAAACCCTAAAACCTAATCCTATAACTCTAAACCCTAAACCCTTAATCCCAAATCCTAAATTAAACTAACCCCAAAACTAAACCCTATCTAAACCCTAAACCCCAAACCCTAAAATCCTAAACCCTAAACCCTAAACTGAAACCCTAAACCTAAACCTTAAACACTAAACCATAAACAAACCCTAAACTATAAACCCTAAACCCTGCTCAACCTTAAACCTAAATCCTAAACCCTAAAACCCTAACCCCTAAATCCTAAACCCTAAAAACCTTCAAACTTAAACCTAAACTAAATAAAACCTAAATATAAAATAAGTAAAACATAAAACTAAATAAAAATAAACTAAACTAAAATAAATAAAACCTAAACTAAAAATAAACTAAACCTAAACCCTAAACTAAATAAAAAAAATAAACTAAAAAGAAAGCAAAACCTAAACTAAAAAATAAACCTAAAAATAAACCTTAAATAAAACATAAAATCTATACCTAAAAAAATAAAATAAAAACCTAAACTTAAAAATAAAATATAAAACCTAAACCAAAAAAATAAAATAAAATAAAACTAAACTAAAAAATAAACCTAAACCTAAAAAAACCTAAAAAATAAACAAACTTAAAAAAATAATAAACTCAAATAAAGAAACCAAAATAAATAAACTAATCTAAATGAAAATAAAAAATAAACTTAAATAAAATAAAAAATAAAATAAACTAAAATAAATAAAAATAAATTAAATAAACCTAAACCTACTATTTTAATTTAAAAAAAAAACCCTAAACCTAACCCTAAACCACTAAACCCTAAACCAAACCTACCTACAACCCTAAACACTCCTAAACCCCAAATCATGAATCCTAAACCGTAAACCTTAAACCATAAACCCTAAGAACCTATAAACCTATGCCTAAACTAAATAAAACCTAAAAATAAAATAAAATAAAATCCTAAACTAAAACCTAAACCTAAAAAAATTGAACTAAATTAAAATAAAATAAATAAAAACCTAAATTAAATTAAAAAATAAAATAAACCTAAAAGAAACCTAAATAGAATAAATAAAAATAAAAAATAAAAATAAAATAAATCTAAAAAAATAAATTAAAAACTTAAACCTAAATATAAACCAAAAAATAAAACCTAAAAATAAATGAAAAATAAAACCTAAACACAAAACTAAAAAACAACTAAACCTAAAATAAAAAAATAAAATAAACCTAAACTTAAACTAAAATAAATAAAACCTAAACCTAAAAGAAAATAAACTAAGCCTAAACCCTAAACTAAATAAAATAAATTAAATTAAAAAAACCTAAACCTAAACTAAAAAAATAAAACCTAAAAATAAACCTTAAATAAAAAAATAAAACCTAAACCAAAAAAATATATAATATAAACCTAAGCCTAAAACTAAAAATAAAAATAAACCCTAACCCAAAAAAGATAAAATAAAAATAAAACTAAACTAAAAAAATAAACATAAACCTAAACCTAAACCTAAACCTAAACTTAAAAAATAAACAAAAATAAAAAAGCCAAAACTAAAATAAATAAACCTAAAATAAATAAACTAAATTTAATAAAAATAAAAAATAAACCTAAATAAAAATAAAAAAATTAAAATAAACTGAAGTAAATAAAAAAATAAACTAAATAAACTAAACAAACTAAAAAAAACATAACCTAACTGTTCAGTTAAATTCATTTTTTTAAAAAAATACCGTAAACACTAAACTTTAAACCCTAAACATAAATCCTAAACCTTAAACCTTAAACCCTAAAACTAACCCTAAACCCTAAACTACCCCTAATAACCCTAAATCCTAAAACCATAAACACTAAACCCTAAACCCTAAACACTAAACCCTAAACCCTAAATGAACAAATTTAAATGAAATAAGAAAACCCTTCTAAACCCTAACCCTAACCCTGCCCAAACCCTAAACCCAATCCTAAAACCTAAACTCCCTAAACCCTAAAACCATGAACTTCAAACCCTAAATACAACCCTAAACCCTAAATCTTAAAACTCCTAAACCTAAACCTTAAAACCTAAAACCTAAACCTAAACTAAAAAACCAAAACTAAAATAGATAAAAATACTTAAACATAAATAAAATAAAATAAAAAATAAAATAAAATAAAAACATAAACCTAAACATAAACCTAAACCTAAAAATTAAAAAAATAATAAAATTAAAAAACTAAACTAAGATAAATAAATAAAAACCTAAACTAAATTAAAACAATAAAAAAACCTTAATAAAACTTAAGTAAAATAAATCACAAATGAAAAATAAAAATAAAATAAACCTAAAATAAAATAAATTAAAAACTAAATAAAAACCTAAACCTAAAAAATAAACCTAAAATTAAAACCTAAACCTTAAACTACAAAAAAACATAAACCTAAAATAAACAAAACAAAATAAACCTAAACCTAAACTAAATAAACTAAACTAAAATAAATAAAACCTAAATTGAAAATACACTAAACATATATCCTAAACTAAATAAAATAAAATTAATTAAAATTAAACCTAAACATAAACTAAAATAAAATAAAATAAATTCTAAATAAAAACATAAAACCTAAATCTAAAAAATAAAATAAAAACCTAAAACAAAACCTAAAAATAAAAAATAAAACTTAAACCAAAAAAATAAATATAAAATAAAACTAAATTAAAAAATAAACATAACCCTAAACCTAAACCCTTAAATAAGCCCAAACCAACCAGTTTAGTTAATTTAAAAAATATATATAAAACCCAAAACCCTGAACCCTAATCCCTAAATCCTAAACCACCCTAAACCTAAACTAAACCAACCCTAAACCTCAACCATAAATTAACCTAAACCTAGACACTAAAACCTAAGCTAACCCTAAACCCCAAACCCTACCTAACCTAAATCCAAACCTAACCCTAACCAAACTTAACACTAAACTAAATCCTAAACCCACTCCACCTTCTTAACTAAATCCTAAAAAAACCTAAACCCAAAGCTAAAGCTAAGCCCAAATCCTACAACTTTAAACCATAAACCCAAACTTAAACTAAATCCCAAGCCTAAATCCTAAATCTTAAAACCTAAAAAAACAAAACCTAAACTAAATAAAATCTAAATATAAAATAAATAAAACATAAACCTAAACCTAAAATACACTAAACTAAACCTAAAACTAAATAAAATAAAATAAACTATAAATAAACCTAAATAAAGAAGTATAACCTAAAAATAAACCTAAAATCAAACCTAAAACCTAAACCTAAAAAAATAAAATAAAAGCCTAAACCTAAACCTGAAAATAAAAAATAAAAACTAAACCTAAAAAATAAAACAAAAATAAAAGTAAACTAAAAAATAAACATAAACCTAAACCTAAACATAAAAAATAAACTAAAATAAAAAAACCTTAACTAAAATAAATAAGCTAAATGAAAAATAAAAATAAAATTAAATAAAAAATAAATAAAATAAACTAAAAAAATAAAGAAAATATACTAAATAAACTAAAAAAACATAACCTAGCTATTCAGTTAAATTCATTTTTTTAAAAAAAAACCCTAAACACTAAACTTTAAACCTTAAATCCTTAAACCCTAAACCTTAAACCCTAAACACTAAACTGTGAACCCTGAACCCTAAACCATAAACCCTAAAACCAACAACCCTAAACACTAAACCCTAAACCACAAACCCCTATACCCTAAACCTTAAACCCTAAGCCCTAAAAACCTAAAAACCTAAACTTTAAACTAAAAAAAACCTAAAAAATACTTAAACCTAAACCTAAACCTAAACATAATTCTAAACCTAAAAAATAAATTATTAAAATTAAAAAACTAAACTAAGATAAAATAAATAAAAACCTAAACTAAACTAAAACATTAAAGAAACCTAAATAAAACCTAAATAAAATAAATCACAAATGAAAAATAAAAATAAAATAAACCAAAAATAATATAAAATAAAAACTAAATAAAAAGCTAAACCTAAAAATTAAACCTAAACCCTAAACGAAAGAAAACCTAAACCTAAAATAAACCAAAAAAATAAAAATAAACCTAAACTTAAATAAACAAAACTAAAATAAATAAAACCTAAACATAAAATACCCTAAACATATACCCTAAATTAAATAAAATAAAATTAAAAAAAAAAATCAAACCTAAACCTATACTAAAAATATAAAGCCTAAAATAATTCTTAAATAAAAACAAAACCTAAATCTAAGAAAATAAAATAAAAACCTAAACCAAAACCTAAAAATAAAAAATAAGACCTAAACCAAAAAAAAAAAAAAAAAAAAAACCTAAACTGAAAAAATAAATATAACCCTAAACCTAAACCTAAAAAATAACTAAAATAAAAAATCCTAAACTAAAATAAATTAAGTATGAATAAAAAATAAACCCAAATAAAAATAAACTAAAATAAAAAATAATAAAACCCTATCCCTAAGCCCTAAACTCTAAACTTTAATACCCAAAATCCTAAACCCTAAACCCTAAAACCTAAACCCTGAACCCTAAACCCTAAACCCTAAACCATAATCCCTAAACCCTAAACCCCAAACCCAAAACCCAAAACCCTAAACCCTAAACCTTAAACCCTAAACTAACCCTAAACCAAAAAAACTAAAAACTTAAACTAGAAAAACCTAATAATGAAATAAATAAAAAAACCTAAATGAAAATAAAATAAATAAATAATATCATAAAATAAAACTTAAACCTAAACCTATAAAAATAAAAAAAATAAATAAAAATAAAAGCTAAACTAAAATATAATAAATAAAAAGCATAATTAAACTACAAAACTAATCCTAAAATAGAAATATAATAAACTAAAATAAAATAAAATAAAAATAAAATAAAAATAAAATAAAAACCTATACCTAAAAAATAAACCATAAAATAAACCTAAAAATAATTATAAAATAAAACCTACACCCTAAATTTAAAAAAAAAACCTAAACCTAAAATAAAAATAAAATTAGCCTAAACATAAACTAACATAAACTAAACTAAAATAAATAAAACTTAAACGTAATTCTAAAATAAACTATACCTAAATCTAAATCTAAACTGAATAAAATAAAATAAACTTAAAATAAACCTAAACCTAAACTAAAAAATAGAACCTAAAAATAAAATAAAAACCTAAACCTAAATTTAAAAATAAAAAAATAAAACCTAAAGTTTAGAAAATAAACTAAAAATAAAACTAAACTAAAAAGTAAACCTAAACCTAAACCTAAACCTAAAAAACAAACTAAAATAAAAATGTAAACTAAGCTAAAATAAACTAAAATAAGTAAATCTAAAATAAACAAACTAAACTAAATAAAAATATAAAAAAAATCTAAATAAAAATAAAAAATAAAATAAACTAAAATAAAAAATAAACAAAATAAGATTAAACCTACCAGTTTACTTAATTTAAAAAAATAAAAAATAAAAGAACCCCTAACTATAAACCCTAAACCTTGAAACTAACCCTAAACCCTAAACCCTACACCCTAAAACTACAACCCTAAACCTTAAGTCATAAACCCTAAAAACATAAAAACCTAAACCTAAACCAAATAAAACCTAAAAAATCAAAAAAATAAATAAACCTAAACCTAAATATAATAAAAATATAAAATAAAATAAAAAGTTAAACTAAAACCTAAACCTAAACATAAACATAAACCTAAACCTAAACCTAGACCTAAAAATAAAATAAAATTAAAATTAAAAATTAAACTAAACTAAAATAAATAAAAACCTAAACTAAACTAAAAAATAAAATAAACCTAAAAATAAAAAAACTTAAATAAAATAAAAATAAAATATACCTAAAAATAAAATAAAATAAAAACCTAAACCTAAAAATAAATGATAAATAAAACCTAAACCCTATACTAAAAAAAACATAAACCTAAAATAAACAAAATAAAATAAACCTAAACTTAAACAAAAATAAAATAAACTAAAATAAATAAAATCTAAACATAAACCTAAACCCTAAACTAAATAAAATATAATAAACTAATAATAAACCTAAACTAAAAAAATAAAAAACCTAAAAATAAACCCAAATAATAACCTAAAACCTAAACCTAAAAAAAATAAAGTAAATCTAAACCTAAACTAAAAATAAAAAATAAAATAAAAATAAATCTAAAATAAAAAAATAAACATTAACTTAAATATAAACTTTAAAAATAAACTAAAATAAATATTCCTAAAATATATAAACTAAACAAAAAAAATAAAAAATAAACCTAAATAAAAATAAAAAAAACTAAATAAACCTAAACCTACTAGTTTACTTAATTTAAAAAAACCATAAACCCTAAATCCTAAACCCTAAACCCTAAACCCAAAACCCTAAAACTAACACTAAACCCTAAACCCATTCATATGAGAATCTTCTCTCTCCTTCGTTTCTTTGGTGCTCCAGTGAATTTCATTTCCCTTATGGAGGCGTGTCCCCTCTGTGGCTTTTCTTGTGGACATCTCAGGTGACTCCAGTTCGATGATTTTTCTCTTATTTTAGCTTATCCTATCATGTGTTGTTGTTGATCATGGCTGCATTTTCTCCTTCCCCATGTGGAAATACTGAGATTTTGGCTACACATCAAGGTTTTTGATTCTTTGGGTGTCTCTATCTTAAATCCATTGATGGAATCAAAATCATTGAAGGATGTTCTTGTGGGTAAGGCCAATTATGCTAGTGAGTCTCTCGAGCTTATCTTGACTTTCTTCTAGGGTGTACCCATGATAATGTGTTCTGATTCAGTGGTTGAAAGGCTTGTGAAGCCCTTTGAATTCACTTTGGTGGGTAAATTTTCTGTCATCCTACTTTAGAGGATATTTGATCTTTTTCATATCTTAAAACTCTCGAATTTTTCTCATTGATTGATCATCATGTATTGATTCATTTCCAAAGAATTACTTTACTCTCATTAGTTTTCAATTTCAATGCAATTGTTGAAATGGATGCCCTTTTAATATTAAGGAGGAATCTCTTATTGTTCCAGCTTTGGATCTCTTCCCAATTATGCGTCCAATTCATTAATCATTAATTTCTTTTATTGTGGGTGCGTTGGTCATCCTCTTCAAGTTGATCGTGACTACTTCTAATATCCCACCATCGCTGTTTAGATTCTAGTCGAGTTGGATATAACTAAAAAATTTCAAAAGGAAATTTGGCTAGGAAGAAATATGGTTATTTGCAAAAAGTGGATTTTGAGAATTTTCCTATTTTTTGTTCCTATTGCAAAATTCATGGTCATGGAGTTTCGAATTGCTTTGTGGTTCATCCTCACCTTAAGAAACCAAACACTGTTCATAATAATTTGGATCCCAATCTTAAGGTTCCCTCGATTAAACCACATAAAGCTATTCGTATGGACAATTCTTTACTTGAATCTGAGGGACATTATCTCGATCCTCCAACTGCTCCTTTGGAAAATGTTATGGTTCTTAAGCCTGATCAACTTTTGGATGTCAGCCATGTTAATAAGGATGCATTACCTTTTAATGTGCCTATATAGTTGAATCCCCTGATATTGTTAATAATATGGATAATAATATGTTTTGAAACTTATGGATGATGATTCTATCTCGAATGATTCCATTCTACTTTGCCACCTTTATTTGAAGAAAATGTGATCCTTGATACGGGCTTGAATGGTGAGCAAACTAATGATAAAGTATCTAATCTTGACTTAGGCACATGTGCTTTAAATGGCTTGAATCCTTCTCCTAGTTCTTCATCTAATGTTGAACTAATTGCTGATACTTCAACATAATAATGATTTGGAAGAAGGTGAAGTGGTTTGCAATGATGTTTTAAATTTTATTCAAAAAATATCCATGAACAATCTCTATCGGATGGTGATGTTGTGGATATGACTAATAAATTTCATATGATTTTTAGGAAGAAAAGTAAAACTCCTAAAACTAAATTTCCTAATTTTTCCAGAGTTACTAGATCTGGCTCTTCTGCCAAAAAATAAATTAATTCTTTCTTAATTTGGAATGTGAGAGGGATTTGTACCCTCTATGTTAGAAATAGAATTAGAAGCTAAGTTTGTACTCATAACATTTCCATCTTGGCTATCTTGGAACCCTTTATTGTTCCTTCTAACATTTCTTTTGTTACTAGAATGATTGGTTTTGGAAATTTTTTTGCTAACTTGTGCAATAAAATTTGGATTTTTTAGTAGACCCTAAGTTCTATGGGTTTTGGATGATTTATCCCAAGTTGTGAATGTTAAGATTACTTATTATAATTTTTGTTGTTTAGGTTCATTTGTTTATGCTTCTTATAATAGAAATGATAGATTCTTTTGGAGGATCTTATTAGCTTTTCTTCTTCATGCACTTTGGTTTGGGGGTGGATACTTTAATACTATCTTTTTTTCCTCTGAATGGGTTGGTGGTAATGCTCCAAACTTATTTTATGTGGAATATTTTAATAACATGATCCTTGATTTTCATCTTACTGACATTGGCCTTAGTGGGTCTCTATTTACATGGAATAATTATAAACTCTGGGAAAGGAACGATATCTTTTTAATCATCTATGGATTAATCTCTTCCCTAGTACTTCTATGGAGCACTTAAGTAGAACCCTTTCGCACCATTCTCCCTTGCTTATTAATGTGAATTTTATTACTAATAGATCCTCCTCCCCTATCCCTTTTCGCTTCTAAAATATGTGGTTGATGGATGATAGATTTTAGGATGTTGTTGCTAGTAATTGGGGTGAACCTCTCCATTCTGATGACTATGTTTTGGGATGAGGTGATTGTGGTCCAAATTAAAAGACTTAAACAATGCCTTACCTGGTGGAATAAACATTATTTCAAGAACGTTTTTTTCAATATTAATAAAATGGAGAATAAGGTAATCATTTTGGAAGATGATTTTGTTTTTGATACTTCCAAAATTCATATGTTGGCTCAAGCTAAAGATAGGTTAACATGTTTTCAAGACATAAAGGAGACCTATTGGCGATAAAAAGCTTCTATGAAATAGATCTCTGATGGTGACCTAAATACTAAATATTTTGATGCCATGGTTAAAAATAAAAAACCTATAAATCACATCTATAAAATTAAAATTAATGATAGAGTGTGGTGTTCAGATAAAAAGGTGTTTACTGAATATGATGTTTCTTTTTATAAAGAGATTCTGAATAAAAATATTGCTTAGGATGATATTTCTTGGCTTGAAGTTATTTCTAGTCTTATTTCTGATGATGATAACAATATTCTTTCTTCCTTACCTTCAGTCGAAATTGGTGATATTTTGCAAAATATGAATAAAGACTCTATGGTTTGGTCCTATGGTTATACTTTTTTTCAAAAATGTTGGATTATCATTAAAGAGGACTTGATTAAAGCTATTCTTGATTTTTTTTAAGGGTAGTATCGTTCCAAAATATTTTTTTATCACTTCCATTATTTTAATTTCTAAAAAAGACAATCCTAAAGTTTGGAGTGATTTTAGGCCGATTAACCTTTGCTCTTTTTTTAATAAACTTATCTCTTAGATTTTGGCTAAAATTTTGAGTATCTTGCTTCTTAAAATTATCTCCCCCAATCAAACTAATTTTTTTAGATCCATTTTGATAATGTTCTTTTTAGCCCAAAATATGATCCATGATTTAAATGCTAAAGTTCACAAGTGAAAACCGCTTTTAAGCTTAACATTTCCAAAGCTTATGATAATATTGGGCTTTCCTATATAAAATTTTGGCTTTATTTGGGTTCTCAAATCCATTTATTACTTAAATTAAGAATGGGATTGAGAATTCTTGGTTTTCTATGCTTTATAATGGTGAAGTGCATGGCAGGACCCTCTTTTCTTCTAAAGCAAGAGGACCCTCTTCTTCTGCTCTCTTCATTATTATGGAATATCTTTCTACATGTATTGATCATATGTTTAGCGAATACTAACATGTACTACAAAACCATTAGTGGGTTTCCCATTTCACACCTTAGTTTTGTTGATGATTTCATTATATTTTGCAATGCCTCCACTCTTTATATTAAAAAATTATGTAAGTTATTAACTCATTTTGGTAGAGTGGCTTGAATATCAATCCTAATAAAAGTTGTGTTATTACTAGCTCTTCTATCTCTTTATCCGAGATCAATGTTATCAAGAATATTATAAGTTTTTCTCATGAAAATCTCCTATCTAGGGACTATATAGAGGCACAAAAGATCTTCTTTATTTGATGAAGTTATACAAAAAAATAAATAACCTCATCTTGGGAATTTCATTTATTTCTTTTGGTGCTAGACTTATCTTGATCAAAGTACCCTTTGCTCTTTGCCTATGTATCTCTTGTCTATTATTGTTCCTAGTCATTTTATTATTAAAAGGATCAATAGACTTTTTAATAATTTTTTTTGGGTTCTAATTCATCTATCAAAAGATTACATAGAGCTAGTTGGCACAATATGTTCTACTAATAATGAAGGTGTTTGCAAAAACATTAAAGGATTCTATTAACTATTTTCCCTATAAAATATGGTGGAACTTAAGAAATAAACATAATTATTGGTCAACATTTATGCATGCTAAATATTGTCAGGAAAAACATCCCCTCATTTGTGCTTTCAAAACTGGGGATTCTCCTATGTGGAGAAGACTTTATATTATCAAATGGAATGCTAAGAATTTAATTTCTTTGGGTGTCAATTCTAATTCCTCATTCTTTTGGCAAGACAATTAGCTTGGGCAGGGCTCCATTGATTCCTTCTCAATACTCAATCCACTATGGTGCTTAAGATTCATCAGTTAATTACTAATAATAAGTGGGATGTGGCTCAATTGAATAACCTTGTTCCTAATGTTGTCTTTGACAAAATACTTAAAAATTTGTCCTTTCCCTAATGAACCCAACCAAATTCTTTTCAAAATTTTTCTTTTTGAGATTTTATTTTTAAGGATGTTTGGCATTTTATTAGATTTAAATATCAAGAGTCCTTAGTTTTACTAAAATCTAGAATATTAGTGTCCTTACTTTGTTCTAGGCTTTAACTTGGTGCATTTGAAGCATTATATCCCTGTGGATGCTACTCTTAAAAAAGGTTTCCATCTCCCCTCTCACCTGCTATCACATTGAAAGTTTGGATCATGTTTTTGTGAATGGCCCTATTGCTGCTAGAATGTGGAATTAGTATGATAATATTTTTAATACTTTCCATTTTAATGGTTCATTTTCTATTATGCAACTCCTTGAAGCATGTTTCTCTTTTACTTCTAAGGGTCATGTTAAAATTGTTTTAGATATTATTATTCTTTGGTATATTTGTATGGATAGAAATGATGCAAAGCATCATAATATTCCTATAAATTATAATCATATCATTGCTAGATCATAAAATAAAATTTTGTCTCTTTTCAAAGACAATCTTCTTATTCACTCCAACTTTAAATGGTACAAGTCTGTGGCCTTGAAATTTGGGATTAACCTTTCTCCTAATGTCTCTCTACCTACAAAATTATATACTAGATTAAACCTAATTATCGTTACATTAAGGTTAACATTGACATGACGGTTTCTAATGTTACTTTGGGGATTTTGAGAGATCACGAAGGTTATCTCTTTGCTACCGCTTAGAGCTTTAGAGCCTTGTTATGTTTTATTTTCTAAACTTAATCAATTCATCATGGAAATTCCATTTATTTACAACAAGGGTTTAATAAGATTTGGTTTGAACTAGATGCTCTCCTCCTTTTAGGTTACTTAAATTTGATGCTCATGGTAATGCTGAAGTGTATTATTTACTTAATCATACTAGGAGGCTTCTTGTTAACCTAGATTTTCAAATTTCTCATATTTATAGAGAAGCCAACTCTTGTGCTGACTTTCTTGCCAATTTCAGTCTTCTTGTTTGCAAATGTTTTCTAATGATGGCATACCTTTCCTTTTAAGGGTCTTATAAATTTAGATAAACTGATTGCCTTATCTTAGAAGCTTTTAGCTCTTCTTTCCACCTTTGGGGCTTCCATGTTGGTGTTTTTGATTAGTATTGGTTTTCTACTTTGTTGGTTTCATCTTGAGTTTTTTTTCACCTAAATATATTTTTAATCTTTAGTTTGAGTTCTTCCTATTCTTTGGATGTGTTGGGGTTGTCTTTCCACTTATTGGATTTTTACTATAGTGTTTGTTTTCTGGTTTGTCTTCTCTCCCACCTTGGTAGGGGTGTTTGCAGCAGGTGGAGGCTTTTGGGTTTTGCTTGTCTGGTGGTTCTCTTTATTTGGATTTTTCCCTTTTGGGTGTTGCTCATGCTGGATTTGTTACCTATGGTTGGTTGTCTGTCACTTTGTCATTTGCTAATTTGGATGGATTTTCCGTGTTTTGGTGGTCCTTTCATGAATCTCACCCTTCCCATCTCTTGGATTTTAGTTGTGCTGTTTAGGGTGTGGGTTTCTTGGTTAGGGCTTGCTTATCCGAAGGTGTCTATTGGCAGAGGTGTTTTTGTGGATTTAGCTCCTGCTGCTAAGAGGGGTGGTGTGGCCTTGAGGGCTCTTTGTTTTTGTGTTGTTGCTTGGAGAACGATTTTCCTGCATCTACTTACCCTTACTTTTTTGCTTTTCTAGATGAGTGTGAGGTTAAATGCTACTGGATTGTTATATCTTTTGAATATTGGGTGCACCTCCTATAATACTGAGGTTTTATTTTTGGTTTGCAATTGAAATAATAAATCTACTTATCATATGTTTTTTGAACTTGGATGATGATGACTCTGTTTGGGTTCCTTTTTACTATTGTCTCTGTTTATTGGTTTATTTTTATCCTAAAAAGGCTTTTTCTTTTTTTGTTTTATCTCTAATTGTTTGAATGAGATTCTCCTTTCCTTAGATTTGGATTGGTCACTATGACTTTCCCTTAAGATATTTTCAATGTTTGTGGATGACTACTTATGTCTTTTTAACGATGGTTCTAAGTTAGATGATTTGAATCCTTGGCTATCTTGGTGGCTTGTAGGGTGGCCTGCCTTGCTGGCTGCTTGAATTGGTTGCTCTAGTCGGCTGGGTTGGTTAAAAGGGTATTTACTTGGTTATATTTTCTTGATCATTTTGAGTCTATGTTTGAACCACCTTACTTTCCCATTATTCTCTGGTTTCTACTGTTGATTTTAGTTATGGGTTGTGGATGAACCTCTCCCTTTCCTATTTTGATGGCTACCTTGCTACCTAGAAATCATGACATATCATTACTGGGCATTATTGCATCCGGATCTTTGCATGTTCTTTTAATGGATGATCTTATCAACTATGTGCTTCCTTTTGCCTTTGTTTGGTCCATTTTCCCATATTTTGAGCTTCGCTCCTAGTAACTGTGTTAGCAATTCTTGGTGGTGGCTTTGGTGGTGCTCCCTCTGGTCTAATGATATCCTAATGGTTTACCTCCTTATCTGTTATACTGAGCTTAATATCTCAATGCGGGTGTTTGGAGGTTATATTTGAAGTTTTATGCTGTTCTGATGATGATCATTGGAAAAGGTGCTACAAGAGGTATGTTGGCAATGATATCCTTGATGTTTCCCACTCCTTTTGGCTATAGTGTTATATATGTAACCCTTCACTTGAAGTTTGGATGCTTATAAATAAAAATACAACTAAACATTAAAGACTATTAAATTGAAAGAAAAATCATCTTGATAATAAAATCAACCAAAATGAAAAGAAAGAATAGATACTTTCTTGTCTTGTCGTTCCTTTATCATTTGGTGAGAGAGAGGTGCATATGGAATTAAAGAAGAGATAGACAATCCAAATTCAAGGCTTTTTGAGTTGCAATGTTAGCATGTGAGACAAATAGTGTGCGAGAAACAAGAGATGTGTGAAGTTGAAGCAAATAGGGATGATGCTTGCAAGATGGAGGAGCAAAAAGGACTTGCAAGCTTATGGAGCATGGCACAAAATAAATGTCCTAAGGTCAAATGATGTAGTAGAGGAAGTCGGTCACAAAGATGAGTAGAGTTTAATAAACTAAAACTAATAAATAATATAAACATTAATTTATAACCCTAACTCATCTAATTAATAGCACATATGGGAGCTAGCTATAATATTGTATAGTGCAAATTAACGCATATTTTAACTCCCTACATTACATTATGAAAATATTATAGAGGCTATTTGGTTGGCTAAAAAAGAAATACAGTGTAAAGGAAATTCAATTTAAAGGAATATAGTATATTTGAAATATTTTATGATTATTTGGATGGATGTATATCAAATTCAAGAATTTATTTTTGTTTAGTTTGAGTAAAGTAAAATTAATGTAAAACTAGCGGGACAACAATGAGTGAAATGATGAATGGATGGTGGTGGTGGCGGCAATGCTATAATGGCGACCAAGGTCAAGCGGTGGCAGATATTTTCCTCACTTTACACCAACCTGTAAAGTAAAATCATCAAAATACAAATTCTTTTCTTGATTTAAACTAAAGAGTGAATGCATTGAAATTTTACATTACATTTCTTTTTAGCTATACAAACACAAATATTTCATTTTTCACTAAAAAAATGATGCAATGCATTCCTTTTCACCCAACCAAATAACCCCTTAATGCACCTTACGCATAATGCATTGTTTTGCACTATTGAAATCTATGATTTTTTTGTCCGCTCAAATCTATAAATTGAGACTTTATTATGGTGTAGAAGGGATTTAAACCAAAGACCATGACAACAACTTCCAAGATCCTTAACAATTGGATTAATTGACATGTATGACTAGGAGTTGCTATAGAAAGCTTAAAAGTTTCCAACAATGGCATATCGGTGGTCTTATTTGCTTAAAAGTTGTGATTCATATGAATCACAAACCACTTCAAGACCTTTAAATGCTATCCAACCTTCAACAAGCTCAACACATGGAATAGATGGCATAATTACAACAATTCAACTTAGTTATCTAATACAAGAAGGTGTAAGAATAAAATGACAAACGCACGCGCTCTCATCCTTGAGTGACCTTATTAGCAATGCAACTAAAATCAACTTGGCATAAAAGTATGTCAATCTTTACAAAGTAGATGAAGGCTTACAAGTAGTCTTGGAGGATTGTAAAGTGCTCAAGAATGGTGATAAGGTGAAGTGGATTGGAAAATGCACACCTCCAAAGTGTCTAAAGTTTAGGGTGAATAAATTACTATATAATCTATAAAGATGCATATATTAAGAATGCACTTGGATATGGCCACCTTAAAAAATGTATAATTTGCACCTCAAAGCCTTCAAATAGTAAGGGATTACGCCTTTTGACATGGCATGGCCAAAAAAACACACAGACTTCTTGGGAGGAATGGCATCTATGATGGTCATATGTATACGTAAGGTGGCAAAATTTCCATGATAATCATCCTTATGGCATGCAAACAAAACATCACAAGATAAGCGGTTCTCTTCTTTAAGAAAATTGAGTGCATTTCGATTTGCCAAGATCAATCATCTTAGACACATGTCTTTGGCATCTTATGAAAAGCACTCGAGCTATGATACAATGCTAAAGAGAATCGCCATTCATCCATAAACTAATGGCCAAATCGAGGTGGTGAATGCTATAAGGATTCAAAATACCATGGTGAATGCTATAAGGATTCAACATAGACATCCAACAAATTGGGATGAGAATATGATATATATCTAGTTTGCATTCAATGGGCAATCTACAATTCAATAAGTTAAGATTCAATTAAAGTATGCCTTGGATACCTCAAAACCCACTTGATTTGGAGTCCTCAGCAAAAGAACCAGCCAACCCTGAGAGCCGAGATGAAAGCCTTGGGAGAGCAAAAGATTTATAGAGTAGAGACACACCCAAGAGACCAGTAACCCTAGAAGAGTGGACATGATCGATACCAAAGAGGAAGTTCAAGGATCTCATGCAGCTCCCTACCAGCAAGAGCTTGAAAGGTGAGGGAAGAAAAATTAAACCCATCATGAGTGGCCAAATCAGAATCAAAAGAGGCAACACATGCCAATTGAATTTTATCACTAATATGATATTTAATGGTGAATAAAAGAATTTTGAAAGCTAATTGAGCCTGTAAAGTAGACGATGAGATGCAAAAAGCACAACATCATCTCAATGGCTTACTATTAAGCCATGAAAATCAATTGAAAGAAGATAAGCTCTCAAAGAAGAGAACCACAACCCTCAAAAACACCAAGGTGTTGCACAAAATTGGTAAGGGAGCACAACAAAGTGGCTCGGGAAAAAAAAACTAAGACTTCATTCTACTATTACTTGATTGATGAAAGTAAATTGTTTTCTACATAGAGGGTTTACGCTCAAGAGGTTAAGCGACTCGATGATGTAAGAACCAACTAAGATCACATAGATGCTAAGAAGAGACTCCAAGTGGATACATAATGTTGTTAAGAGGTGTTCTTCAATCAGAAGCAATATTGACATAAGGATTCTAAATAAGAAGCTTAAAAGGCACTCTTGAAAGCCCCATGTTAAGTGCCAAGAAGCCAAAACTCAAAAGCTAGAGAGTCGAGAAAGAGCAAGAACTAGAAATCCCAAAGAGACTTTCAAAAATATCTCTAAAAAGAAAGATGCATCGCTCCAACGTTGAGAAGACTATCGATCACATAGTAATGATGACAGCCCAACAATACTCTGGAGACATAGCATCGTATAAGGTTGTCATACCTCATTAGTTCTACATTTATTCATGATGTCATGTAATAAATCTATGGCATGGATTTATGTGTTATACCATGATCAAATGAAGTCATATTGCACACACCGTAATGTGACAAGCAATTTTATAAAGAGAAGCCAAGATAAAGTATATGCCACCAATCCATAGTCAAGTATTGTTCATTGTATGACAAGGTGGACCTCAAGTCATTAGAACTTGAGAGACAAGGTGAAATCAAGAGAGCTAGAGAGGTGGGATCCAAAGAGAAGAGCTTCTTCCTCCTTGTATGTTTGTCAAGATTGTCTCCATTAATGAAACGTGAATTTAATTTCTTTCTCCACATTGAATTCATATTACACCATGTTCACTTTGTGAGCCTCTTTGACATGGCGGCTCATGGATTAAAGAGATGGATGCACCAATCTATTTTTAATTCATTGTGAAATATTTAAATTAATATTTGCATTTCTTCCCAAGTGATCCCATGACAGGCATTAATGAATAGCTACACATGTTCATTCATAACTCTTTGCAAGATATTAATAAACCATCCATGAAAGTTTTATATATAGTTTTTGATATGCTAGTTGAGAAAGTTTTATGCTTTCTTGCATCCTCAAGTTTAATTATCTGGTACTATTTTCCTAGTGAGGGAAACTTTCCTTTGGAAATTGATCCTATAAACTCCATAGCGACCACTAAAGTTTACATTCCTCAACAACTAAAAAAAGCAAGCATCACTGCACCATAATTGGTGCTTTAATACCCTTTCAGATTAAATAATTTTACAAATTTTGCAAAACTAATAAACAGATTAATAACGAGCTTATCAGGATAATTAATCCTTTTAATAGTGTTCACTTAATATATGTAATCAATAATGCTACTTAATACAGGCTTAATCGCTGGCTGGAGCTTAAAAGCCCAGTTAAATTTTAATAATCTTCTAATTAGTAATTAACAAAACATTGGCTTATATAGTGATCAAATAATTATTCTCTTAGCATGGTGCTTACATAATTAATGCTTGACAAGACCCTAAATTAATAAACAGTTAATTAGTACCTAATTAATCCTTGGCTTAGTGATAGCCTTATATGAATCAGTCTCCTCATTAATGCTTAATTATACCTATAATCCTCCCTTTGACTAGACAAAACACACGATTGATTACCATTGGCATTACTTATAACAAAATTAACAATTCATTTAATGATTAATCCTAAAGGCAAAACTTATGAAATTACAATCACTTATGCAACCTTATTTCCAAACCACTGATCTTCAGTCAAACAATTTTCAAGATTAGTTTTCATTACAGATTAAAAGCATGTATATTTATAACCCAGAACTTCAGCAGACGCACAAAACCATGGATTCAGGTATTCCCACTGACAATCAAACAACAAAAATCGTTAGGTGCCAAATTGCCAAACGTTAAGTACTGCCTTGACCTCAAATTGCTAAAAATTTGGACTTGGAAAGCGAAGAAGAAATATAACAAGAAATAAGAAAGCAAACCAGGTTCAATTAAAAGAAAGAATAGAAAGCGACAACAACATCCACAGTTCGCTCTCATCCACAGAACCAACAAGAATCCCCCCTCCACTTGAAGCATTGAACGCCAACAAAAATAAACAATCCAACGCCAGAAAGGGAGAAATCACACTCACCACGGCGAGCTTCTCAGGGTGCCCCATGTCGGCAAGAAGATAAGTGTAGGTGGATGACTCTCAAAAGAGCTGCCTGAAGAGAAGCCGTCGCGATGCCTCTGTACCGGTGCTATACGACGCCATGGCCACCGATTGCAGTTTCGATGCGTGTGAGAAGGATGGGGTTCGCCTAGAACCAAAGAGAGTGAAAAAGAAGAGAGCGCGGAGGCCACGATGGGCGGAGGGCTGGAAAGGAAGCGGGAGCATTGCTTCTATCTCTGTCGCGCGTTATGCATACAGAGCTTTGCTTCGGATTTTGTGGGGACAGAGATGAAACTGGCAGAGTTTTCTCCGTTGAGCTCCGAATGGAGACTTTTTCTTTGGGAAAAAAATATATATTTAAAAAGAAGTTTGGAAGGATCGGGATTCTGAAATGGTTTCGCGCGGCGGAGGAAGTCGCCGGAGTTTCGCCGGAACCACTTTATCAGATTACAATCAAGTTATTCTGCATTAGCTCAATGGTGGGACGGGTGGAAATACGAGTCAACTGGCCATTGAATAGAGTTTAAAAAAAAAACTTAATTAAATTAAATTAATTGTGTTGGAAAATATATGTTTAATGACTTAATGTGTGATGAAAAAAAATTAAAAATTTATGTGCATATCATATAATTTTTATATATTTATAATTTTAAATTTTAAATTTTAATTTATAATAATAATAATAATACTAATAATAATAATAATACATTCATCATCAATATCATATCAAAAAATTTATTATCATTAATTTTTTTAAATTAAAATACATATTTTTAAATATATGAAAATATTAGATAAATAAAAAATTAAACTTTGATGTTAAATATGTAGAAACATAAGAAATTAAGAATTGTGTGATATGTATGTAATTTTTTAAATAAATATATTTAAATTTGAGTATAAATATATATAAAAGAATGGGGGTTGCAAAAAATATTGGATGCAATGTATTTAGGGTCAAATTAATATTTTAATCAAAATTTGTTTAATTTTATTATTTTTTTAAAATTATATCTAAAAATTATGTTATGATGTTCTCATCAAAAAATAATCAAGATGGGGCTCAAAACTCTTAAATTATATTAAAATTAATACAATAATATATATATTGTGGAAAAATCAAGTGGTAATAAAATATTACGTTTTATTAAGAAATCCAAAGACACACAAATATTTAAGAAAAACAAGAAACTCTTGGATTTTAAAGTGAAAAAATCCCAGAAAGAAGGAAAAATAACCACTGGGCTTAGCCCAGTAAAAATATTCCACTATTATCTGCCTCGGAGTGCAAAGTTTAAGTTTTCTCGATAATGGGATTACAGAGTTGTAAGTGAGAAAGCGACAACAAAATCAATCGCAACAGATGCGTGCGCAGTAGTTGGGTTATGTATTAGTAGTAACGATATAAATGACGTATCGCGGATGATCCGCCACCGTCGTGGTGCCGGGCGATGATGGACCGTTGTCGATGGACGCGGGCGCGACGGCACGGCAAACCGGCGACGGCGAGAACCGCGCAGGCCGACGCGTACCACGGCAGGTTATGATGGCGGCGGTGGTCGACGGCGATGATCGGCGGCGGTGGTCGGTGATCGTTAACTGGTGGCACGATTATACTTGGAGGTTCTTCAAGCCTCAAAGCTCTCTCTTTTCTTTACCTTGGCCTCCCAAGTTCGCTTCGAGCTCCTCTCTTTCCTTCTTGATAAGAATGAGGTCCTATTTATAGGATTCTTAGAGGACATTTTGATCATTATAGTCAAAAATCTCAAAACACTCCATCTGACGGTTTGTATTGATTCATTTAATCATAGATATTTTTTGGTGATTTGATAATTCAAATGACCTTCGATCTGAGTGATCTTAGGCTCGTTAGATTCGTCTCGTTGAGCCGCTCGATTCGAGTATAAGAACACCAAATTGGAAATCATTTGATCATTCAATCAGTGTTTTGAAGTTTTACATATAGCATTTGAGCTTAATTTGAGCTCATTTGAACTTGATTTGACTTTGTCCTGACATTGTTGAACTCGTCTCAGTGAGTTATTTAATTTGATTGTATGTATGTTTTCAATCGAGATTCGTGTTTAATTTATAAATTTTAGAGTGATATATCATTTGCCCCCTATTTTTGGATAATAAAACTTATTTCATCCAAAAATATATTAATTTTTTTCTAAGTTACTTTACTTATTATTATGATTTGTAATTACATAGGTTAGATATATTAATTTATTTATTAACTAATTAATTATTAATGTTTATTTATTTGATTTTTTTAATTAAATGGCTCGCAAACGCCATCCATAATGAAGACATGGAGTTTTTTTTAAAATTAAATGGCCAAGAAACGCCAACCATAATGAGGAGAGAATTTTTTAATTAAATGGCTACCAAACGTCAGCCATAATGAGGAGAGGAGATTTTTTTAAATAAAATGACTAGCAAACGTCAGTCATAATGATGAGATGGGGTTTTTCAGTTTTTTTTTAATTTATTCCATTTTTGCCCCTATAGTGGATCTATAAACCCTCCCTCCTTAAGATAAAGTAAGGAAACACCGTTTTTTCTCATATGCTCTAGTGTTCTTTTGCGCTGGATAAGAAATTATCTAGCAGAAGTTTAGGGGCTAAGGGTAAAAAAAATAAAAATTTATTTTGTCAGCAAAGCTCTTAACTTCTTCTAAAAAGAAGATCATTTGTTTTGTTGATCAAGACCAGTTCATACTACAGTTCCAGCTTTTTCGAGAGCCAACTATCCTCAGATACCGAGGTTGAGGTGATCAAGGCATGTAGTTAATACGACGAGGCTCCGATTTTCCCTCGAAAGAGGAGTCAGCTGTCCTCGTCGGATCGACCAAGTTTGGATGCGATCAAGGCTAGTAGTTCATACGGTGAGGCTCCAATTTTCCCTCGAGAGAAGCGTCAACTGTTCTTTTCAACGACCGGGTTTATAGACGATCAAGGCCCGTAGTTCATACGGTGAGGCTCCGGTTTTCCCTCGAGAGAGGTCTCAACTATCCTCGTCGGATCGACCGGGTTCGGATGCTATCAAGGTCCATAGTTCATATGGTGAAGCTTTGATTTTCTAAGAGGCGCCAACCGCCCCTCATCTGGACGATCGGGTATGGAGGGAGATCAAGGCTCGTAGTTCATACAACGATCCATTTTCTCTGGAGTGGCATCAACCGTCATCGACCACTGGTTTGGAGGAGTTCAATGCCCGTAGCCACACCACATGAGGCTCTAGTTTTCCCTTGGGAGAGGCCAATTGTCCTCGCCTGACCGACGGTTTGGAGAAGATCAAGACGTAGTTCATACGACGAGACAGTTTTCTTGGGAGAGGTATCATGTCCTCGCTGGACCGACCGGTTTGGAGGAGATCAAGACATAGACACGAGGCTCGATTTTCTCTCGGGAGAGACGCCAACCGTTGCTGGACCGGGTTTGAGATATTAAGTCCGTAGTTTATAGAAAATTAATTTTCTTGAAACTCAATAGACAACGCAAATGTGGCAGGGAAGCATTGATTATGTATTCCTCAGAAAACTCAAAATTATATTAGATAATTTTAGAGTGTCATTTTTCATGATGTTACTTGATGCCGTTAACTTGTATGGAAGGGGTAAAATCGAATCCGCTGAGTATTTTGAAATATCCGGTTATTTGTCTAAGTGTTTCTTGATGACATTAACATGTATGGAAGGGGTTTTGGAGGATTTTGACTATATGAGGTTGTTTGTCAAAGTGTTACATTGATGACATTATGGAAAGAGATCAATTCATCGAATTTTTGACCCATCTGAGGTTGTTTGTCAAAGTGTTACTTCATGATGTTAACCTATACAGAAGAGGTCGAATCGAAGCCGTCAAGGGTTTTTGAGCCATCTGAGGTTCTTTATCAAAGTATTACTTGATGACATTAACTTCTATAGAAGAGGTTGAATCGAATCTGTTGAGAATTTTTAACCCATCCGAGGTTGTTTGTCAAAGTGTTACTTGATGATATTAACATGTATGGAAGAGGTCGAATCGAATCCGCTGAGAATTTTTGACCCATCCGAAGTTATTTGTCAAAGTATTACTTGATGACTTCAACCTGTATGGAAGAGGTTGAATCGAATTCGCCAAAGATTTTTGATATATACGATGTTGTTTGTCAGAATTTTATTCGGCGACATTTAACTTATGTGGAAGAAGTCAATAGTTTTAACTCTCATCCAAAATTGTTTTGTTGAGGTATGACGTTAACCTGTGTGAAAGAGATTAACATTTTGTTTTTTTTGAGATTATTTGTCAGAGTATTACTCAGTGACGTTAACCTGTGTGGAGTAGGTACAAAATTATGACCTATCTGAGGTTGTCGAGAATGTTATTCGACGCTAACTGTAGAGTAGGTACAAGTTTCTGATATTTAACTGTGTGGTAGTCAAATCAAAAATATCCATTGGTAGCCAAAGTTGCTTTTTGATCTTTGCCTTTTTCATGAGCATTATTGACTTTATTCTTGAACTCATAATCAATTAGATATCTAGAATATTGATTTGGATGATCTTTTGAGATTAAGTGTTTCCCCCCAGTCTTCAACAAAAGCTGAAGGATCAAAGTTTGATGAATCTTCATTCTTCTTATATGTTCCTCGAGAGTAAGATTTTCTTCACCATATAGGTGGTGTTATTCTGAACATAAAATCAGATTGTCAACCATCGTGAAGATGTAAAGGGAATGTTTCTCACAGACGGAGCTAAATTGTTGCATGCTAGAAAACCAGTTACGATAGAAAAAAAAAAGTTTACGCCTTAGCCTTGTTGAGAAATCCAACACACACACAAATATTTGAAGAGAGAACAAGAAACTCCATGATTTTTACTTGGAAAAACTCCAGAAAGAGGGGAAGGGGCCTAGGATTCATATATATCTGTTCAGTGCAAAATTTAAGTTTTACCGATAATGAGATTACATAGAAAGTGAGAAGAACAAAAATGAATCAGGTAATGCAAATGGTGGGTAGAATCAATTGTTGGTGGTAGTCGGCAATAGTGAATGAATGTTATCGGTGATCCGACGGCCGGTGGTGGTACCGGAGGTGGTGGTGTCGGCGGCGCACGGCAATCGACAACGCATGGCGACAAGATTGGCGAGCTGATGACGGCGATACGCCACGGATTCGCCGACGCCACCACCGGGCCACCACCACCGGCCACTGCCATCCGAATCACTTGTCGGACCACTACGCCGCCGCTGCGTCGACCACGGCTGTTGCCATCCACCGCTTTCACCATCGCCACGACCATCGCCTCCGACAACTGTCGCCGATCATACTGCTGACACGCTTCGTCGCCATCGACCACCACCGATGGTCATTGTCATCGCCGTTACTACTACCACCGCCGTCGACTATTGAACCACCGCCAGCTTACCACCTAATAATCGTGATTATCACCGATACCGTATTCACTATCGCGACTATCACCAATAACGTTATGCACTACTACCGCGCACATATGATTCGATTGCGCTTTCTCACTTACAACTCTGTAATCCTATTATCGGAAAAACTTAAACTTTGTACTCCGAAGTAGATATATAGTGAAACATTTTTACTGGGCTAGACCCGCTGATTTTTTCCCTCTCTTTTGGGATTTTTTCCATAAAAATCTTGAAAATTCTTGTTCTCTCTTCAAATATCTGGATTTCTTGGTTGGCTAAGACATAAACTTATTCTAATATAACTAATTTTCTAGCATAACAATATATATATATGAGATTAGCTTATATGGAATAGACCTTAGACAAAAAATAAATAAAATAGCATATGATTCTTCAAAGAAAACACAAATTTTCTCTAGATATTAATAGAGCATTATGCTAAGCAAGAAAAAAAAGCATTTTAGCATATGCAATGAAAATACATTTATCCTTTGGGTATAATTATAGCTAAATAATATATCATGGTGTGTTATACTAATTAGCCAAGCAATAAGTAAATATAATCATAGTAACACCCTAATATTAAAATGACTCAAATTATACTTTCATAATATCTAATATATTTTTGCTCTGATGTGATTAGTCATCTAAATGAGATTCAATGTTCAAGTTATATTTTTGAATGAGCGAATTCAAGCTCATCATGTAAAGTTTTACATTGACCATATTGATATAGTGTATTGACTCTAATCATAAAAGTTTGAGTTTAAGATCGACTCAAAGTCAAATACATTAGTTAGATAGAATTTTAATTTAAATAAATAATGATATATATAATAACTTTTAAGTTTATTTATATAAGTACTACATAACTTTTATATATTTAATATCTAAATTTTGATATTTATATTTATAATATTTAAATCTTTAATATCATATGATAAATTATGATTATCATTATATTTTTTAAAAGTCAATATATATTTTTATACATAGATAAATTTTAAAATATATAAATATCAAATTTTAATATTATATTTTGGAAAATTTATAAGCATCTAATATATATGTATTTACAATTTAACAATCATTCCTATTTTTTTGAACTATTTATGTATATACATGTATGAAACTATTAGAAATTTTATAAAAAAAAAGGAAAATATGAATTAGACTTTTGTTATGAATTTTAATATTTTAAAGTCAATTTAAAAAAAAAATTAAGATTTACGGTGATTAATTTGTAAATATAAAAAATATTATTTTTATGAGATATATAAATATATAAAAATTAGATATCTAAAAATTATGTGATATGGATGCAAATCTTTAAAAAAAAATATTGTATTAAAAATATAAAAGGTGATACTAAAATAAGCTGGGATATAGAAGTGAAATGCTTAGATATAGATAAAGTAATAACCAATCATCCAGACTAAACCAAAAAATAATATTTAGTCTTTCTCTTGCACTTAATCGATCCCATGGGCTTCGACGTAGGCATCGTTACAATGATTTATAATAAAACGTCCCTTGTTTATGAGATAATCGCCATATAAAAACTTGATCCCACCATGGTTCTAGCCGCGACGCTGTATTTCGCTTTGATGATTCCGCTGCTTGCCGCCGCCGCTGACAATGACTCCTCTTCGCCTGGTCGATGGTAAGCCCCTCCTCGCCCCAAGTTTGTTCGCTGGTGCTTTCAGCAGCGTCCGCAGCTACAGCGGCGCGACGAAGGTCGAAGCTCGTAAGCGAGAGGCTGGAGCGTGCTCGCTGACTGGCTGTACAACCTCACCGATCCTCCACCACCGGACTGAGGCAACCATCACGCTTAAGTCCTCCGTCGACATCCAACCCGAGTGGACTATGCTCGTCAGATCCCTTCTCCACTTTCTCCAAGCTCTTTGCTGTTCCGGATCCCCGGAGGATCTCCTGTGGCAGCCTCGAATTCTATGACAAGTCCTTCGATCAACCTAAGAACGAGCGCCGCGTCGATCGCTTCAAGTCTCGCAACTTCTTCCACAACAACTGACGATCCAGTTATCCGTCGACTCGCCAACGAGGATGCCGTCTTTGCTACTGATGCTCCTTCCGCGCTTATCGCACTTCTGTGTATTCTTGGGATATTATTATCCAGCGCGCAACAAGCTTTTGACAAGCGCGATGGATCCCAACTGATCTCCTTTCTGTCAATGAGACCTCGTCGGAGACACTTCCTGAAGCCAAGGAG
Source organism: Cymbidium sinense (assembly GCA_021442155.1). NCBI lineage: Eukaryota > Viridiplantae > Streptophyta > Magnoliopsida > Asparagales > Orchidaceae > Cymbidium > Cymbidium sinense. Next base: position 2,430,804 of record CM038220.1, on the reverse strand, counting down.
GATATCAATTCTGCTCATGCTGTTGAGGCTACGTGCATAAACCAGAACTTCTCCCAACAGGTGCTTGTCCGTGATGGCAACAAGCTAACCTTTGATGAGCCAAACCCCTTTGCATCCGAGGGGAGAGGTAGCGCGGATATCGACGCTGGAAACTAGATGAAGATACCCATCTCATTGCTCGCTGTGAGGTCCATAGTGTCACAGATGTGAGAGGTCAGCGTGCATTCCTCACTCTTAATGCATTAAATGAGTTTGATCCCAAGTACTCTGGTGTGGATTGGCAGAAGCTTGAGACCCAGAGGGAGCGTGCTTGCCACTGAGCTCAAGAACAATGCAAACAAGCTTCAAGTGGACTGCCCAGGCTCTTCTTGCTGGTGCTGATTTGATGAAGCTGGGCTATGTATCAAGAATTCATCCAAGGGACCATTTTAATCATGTCATCCTTAGTGTGATTGGCTATAAGCCAAGGGATTTTGCAGCTCAGATCAATCTGAATACTTCAAATATGTGGGGGATTGTTAAGTCCATTGTGGACCTTGCATGAAGCTGAATGAGGGGAAGTATGTTCTGTGAAGGATCCAGTGAAGCCACAGGTTAGAATCTATGAAGTACCGGCAGATGCCTTTGAGAATGATTACATGGAAGAGCCTTCCGGAGGAAGATCAGGTGAGGCCCCTGTAGAGGATGAAGTTCCTGATGGCATAGCTGAGCCTGGTACTGAAGGAGTGGCCACTGCTGTTGGAGATTCTGCTGGTGAAAGCGAACAAGGATTCCTCTCTGCGCTGTCGCTGAAGGCTATTGATAAATATTTATAATTGAGTGCGCTTTTCTCAAGGAAATCAAGAAAGACATTATCTTTGGTGGTGGTAACCTACTTAGTACTTCATCTCTATCTTTAATGGGCATGCTTCATTTTAGTTTTGCACTCTACTTCATCTGGCGTTTTAGTGATTTTTTACTTGGCAAGGAGTCTGCTATTAATGAAGCAACTCTTGAATTGTTTAATGATATGAACACATATCCCAAGCTAACAACAGAGATAAAAGAATCGAGGCCATTGCTAAAACTTCATTAATATCCCCAAATTTGGAGAGAGGAAGTTTCATTTATAAGATAAATAAACAGAGAATAAATAAACACCAGCTTCTGAACTCCAAGTGTCACAGATAATAAACTTGTATGATTAAACCTGCATTAAAAGAAGATGATTGATCCCAAGATCACTCGAATAACGGCAGAGCTTGACAGAGAATCAAGATATCCACTGCTCAAACAAACAAGGAAATTAACAAAATAACAAATTACTGAGCTCGAACATTCTTGCAGAGTGCTCACTATAAATGATGAAGAAATCTAGAAAAGGAGTTGAAGAATTATCAGATCTTCTCTGCCTAGCTTCTTACTCCTTCTGTCTCCTCTTGGTCAAATCTAAGGGAAAACACCATCGAAGGAACAACTCCAACATCGCTTCCCTCTCTCTGATTGACATCCCGAGATCATTGTGGATCTTCACCGAAGCATGAGGGAAGATCTTCTTCCTCTCCTTTTTGAATAGTGACGAGAAGACGCTGAAAGAAATGAGCAAGGAGCAGATGCCTAGATTCAATCCCTCCATTATTAAGGATGCTCAGGTCTCTAAAGCTCATCACCATCCTAGATGAGTTCGAAATCAACACCTGGTACTGAAGATCCAACTTAGAATAACACATCCAAGGGTTATTAGAGATCCCAATCCATCCGACTTAAGAAACAATTTAAAGGAACTGCGCTTATCCCATCCAGGAAATCAAGAAAAGACAGATTATCTGAAGGCACCCAAGAAATTTTATCGAGATTGAATGGTTAACTCAAGAACATTAAGCCAAGTTGGTGAAGCTAAACCGGGGATCAGTGTTTTAGTGAATTTCACTACTTCAAGAGTCCTAAATTGAAATTAATCAGCTAGCAAATTTGAATTGTTCAGTTAAATTTTGCAAGAGTTTTTATTCTTTATTATTCTGTGAGATTATCTTGTTGAGTTCATTTCTTCCCATATATGTTGCATTTTGTTTTAGTGAAGTTTATCTATTAGGCGTTTCATGACTTCAAAATGGTTGTTTTTTATGTTTCATGGTTATTTTGGCTGATTAAAATTTCCAAGTTTTGTCTCTGAGTGATTTGGTTATTGATGGACAGTACATGAATATTATAATTGTCTTGTGCATTTTGATGGCTGATTTTTTCTCTAAACATTCTACTTCCACTCAATTTCTACCTAAGCTTTTGTATTTATAACATTGTTGTAGGATCGCTTCGTTGATTTGACATGTCATTTTTTACCTGTGAGAACTACTAAGGAAGCAATAGTAGAATCTATTTTGACTGGCAAAACAAATTGGTCCCTTGGGGCTTGCAATTTTGTTGTGTTTTCTATATCTGTTTTAAAGTTATTTTTAAAAACATATTTGTTTAATATAGTTTTTAAATGTTTTTATTTTTTATTTTTAAAAATCAATTATATTATTTTAAAAAACACTCAAAATAATATTTGGTGTTTTAAAGGAGACACTCTTAGGCGTTTGTACATGAGAGCTTAAATATGTTCATTGAGGTAGATTAAGTTTGCATTTATCAGATTTTTTTTTATGTTGTATTTGGATATATTTAGGAATCGGGTTTGATACTTTTTTATAAATGGAAGCTTTGATATTGAATGGATATTCTCTAAAGTGATGCATTTGGTTTGAATATGAAAAGTATGAACGACATCAGATCACGCCAGAAGTGTTAAAAAGGTTCTCACATTATGGATGGATGTGGGCAAAAAAGTTAGTCCATGAAACTAAAATTAGAATAATAACTTAGAATATATGTATTCTTATGACTAAATTGGTGGAATTAATAGATATTATGGTTCATAGGAAGATATAAATCTTATGTATTTAAGAAATTAAATGGGTTGGAGAGAAGGTTAAATAGATTGATAGTTTAGGTTTTAAAATTTGATATTCAGTTAGGAGTTGAATTTGAAAAGAAAGGTGATTATAGAGAAGAGTTGAAGAGTAATGTTGTGAAAATTAATATGATTTGTGATAAAATTATAGTTTTAAAGATTGTTATTGATGTTAAGATTATTAATGTTATAAATGTTTATGCTCAAATAGATTTGGATGTATGCTCAAAAGAAAATTTTTGAAATGATCTAGATGGATTAATACAAAGAATATCTCTTAAATAAAGAGTATTTATTGAAGGAGATTTAAATAAATATATTGGTAGAGTAGTATAAGATTTTTAAATTATTCATGATGGTATATATTGGTGATTAATGAAGAAGGTAAGATCATACTCATTTTACTTTAGCTTATTATTTTATAGTTTTCAATACTTCATTTAAGAGAAGAGATGAACATATTATCACATATAAGAATGGATTTGATAAAACTCAAAGTGATTATTTTTGAAATGAAAAATAGATTGTTTATATTGTAAAAATTATAAAGTCATTATGGGTGAAAAGTTAAGTTGCTAGCATCGATTGTTAGTTTTAGATTTTAAGATGAAAGGTTAGAAGATGAAAAATAAATTAAAATATTATTTTAAGATTAGATGAGGGTTCTTTAAGAACATTAATAAAAATATTTTTAAAAATAAGGTATAAAATTTTAGGATTTTAGATGTTCATCAAAAAGTTAATGTAATAGATTGAATACTAAAAATAATCAAAGAGATAGGAGCAGTAAAGATTTAGTTTGAGCGAAGTGCATTAAAGATGAAATAGAAAATGGTATTGAACATAGATGGATTAATTATTTTAATTAATTTTTTAATGAAGGTTGTGAGAATATGATTGAGTTTAGTGACCTTAGTACTTCAAATAAAAATATGAAAAAAAATTTATCATTGTATTAATAAAATTGAAGTTGAAGAATTTTAAAGAAAATAAAGTGTGAAAAAATAATAGGACTTCATGATAGTCCAATGTAAGTGTGAAAATGTTTAGGAGATCAAGGAATTTCTTGGAATACTAATTTTTTAATATTATTTTAGACTATGGATGCTTGATGAGTGGAGAAAGAGTTTATTGGTTCCGATTTTTAAGAATAAAGTGATGCATAAGAGTGTGCAAATTATAAAGGAATTAAGTTAATGCGACATACATTAAAATTATGGGAGAGAGTAATTGAACATAGGTTACAATGCAATACAAAAATTTCTCAAAACCAAATTGGTTTCATGCCAGATTGGTTTACTATAGATGTTATATATTTGTTGAGAGGTTTGATGGAGAAGTATAGAGAGAGGAAAGAGGATCTACATATGATATTTGTTGATTTAGCGAAAGCATATGATAAAGTTCAAGAGAGATGCTTTGGAGAATTCTAGAAAAGAAAAGAGTTAATATTGCTTATATTCAAGTCATTAATGATATGTATACTGAAACTGTTACTTGTGTTCAAGCACAAAGAGGATTGATCAAGTATTTTCCCTTTTTAGTTGGTTTACATCAAGGATCAACTTTAAGCCCATATATATATTTTTTTAGTTATGGATGCTCTTATTAAACATTTATAGGAGGATGTACCTTTGTGTATACTTTTTGCTAATGATATTCTTCTTGTTGATAAGACTAGAGAGGAAATTCAAGAGAAACTTAAATAATGGAGGTCAATCTTATAGTCCAAAGGCTTTCATTTATGTAGATCTTAAAGCGAGCATATGGAGTGGTTATTAGATGATCAAGTCATTAAGAAGAGCGAATATTTTTGATATCTCGGGTCGATTGTTTAAAATAATGGTGAAATAGATAAGGATGTTATTAGTAGAATTCAAGTTGGATGGTTGAAGTGGAGGAATGCATCCTATTGTGTGATAGAAAAGTAGCTTAGACTAAAGTGAAAATTTTATAATATAGTGGTAAGATCTATAATGATTATGGCAATGCAGAAGATAAAAAAGATAAAGCATAAAACAAGTTAAGTGTTGTAGAGATGAGGATGCTCAGGTGGATGAGTGGTTTTACACAGAGAAAAAAATGTGAAATGAATATGTACGTGAAAAAGTTGGAGTAGCTCTAGTGATTGATAAGATTAGAGGGAGTCAATTGCCTTAGATGGCTTGGTCACATAAAGCGTTGATCGTTTGATGACCCAGTTATGAGAGTAGATATAGTAGATTTGATATATGTTAAGAAAGGTAGGAGTAGATCCAAGAAGATTTGGTTATGTTCTATAAAAATGATCTTATTTTATTAGAATTAAATGAGAATTTGACACTTAGTAGGATATAATATAAAAGAATGATTCATATAGTAGATCCTACGTGGTGGGATAAAGGCTTATTGTTGTTGTTGTAAGCTTTCATATTGAATTATCCTTCTTAATTAAGAGAGCACTTTTGAGTAAGGATGTTGATTAAGGAGTGACATATTGTCGTTGCATTGTTGGATGATGAACCTAGTCATGGAAAAATTATTTTTTGAAACATAGTTGAAAAGTTGTCAGATAAATGTCAATGTGGTTGGTTTGATGTTTAAGCGTGATAGATAGTTGGCCCAAACATACTTCAACTCTAAATTAGGGAGCTATATGTTGTTGCTATACATTTTGTATTTTGGTTAGGGAGTTTATTTTTACCAGTAGTTTTGAGCCATTGAGCTTACTGTGACTTGTAGCTTATAAGTCAAGTAGCTTTAGCTTTGATTTGAAGACATTCTTTTTTAGCAATTATGATACATAGGTGTATGCTGAAATTGATGACTTATCACTCCTTGTGGTACACAGTTACTTGTGCATGCATCTCAATGCAATGTGTTTGTGTATGTGACTTGAATAACTTTGCAACAATTTATTAGGGTTCTCTTAGAGCATGACCATGGATTCATGCTATCAAATGAGGACCTCGATCTCGTCCGTCATTTGCTTGAGACCATAACATGAAAGCTTCATTAGACCAAACTTCATCCATGGATAAAAGCATCAACTTTTGATAAGGGCTAACCAATGGTCATGGTCGAAGAGTTGACTTCTTGATGAGGGTTGACTTATCAATCAATCAAAGGAGATAAGGGCACTAATCGATCCGAGAGTTAAGGGCCAACTTCTTGGTATTTATCGACTTATCGATCAAAAGAGACGAAGGTAGTCTTCAATTGCCTCTTCTACATCGCTATCTATCAGGTGCATTTCAACTTTGTTATTAGAGTGCCAAGTATAAGTGGCCTATGAGCTAAAGCTGGCTCCAATGTTTTATGAATATGTGAGACTTACATAAAGTAGGAGTTATAGATTTGGAAGCCATGCAAGACCAAACCTTTTCTTAAGAGTCTTGAGAGTTAGGAGAAAGTTCTAGAAAAAGTAGACTCCATATTAGTACTAGAATGACAATAAATTGGATATTTTCTCCTTTTATGTGGATATAAATTTGATATGGATCTATTTGAGTAAGTTGTAATTTTTTGAAAAATTAGTTGTAAAGTTGTTGTGTAGAAAATAATTTTTTTGAAAAAATTGTTGTGTTAAATATATATATATTTTTTTGAAAAATTCAAAAAACAGTTTTCTCACAACCACCACATTTTAACAACTCTGGTTCTCAAAATAGTTTTTTCATCACAAATTTTTTTGAAAAGCAGCCAAAAAGTTAATAGTCAAACAAAACTATTTGATTGAATCGCTGAAAAAATCAAAAGAAAAAAAATATCACAAACGCACCCTAAGTCGAATTGTATAAATTTTAATGTTTTTACATATTTATACTTTTTTTTAAAGATTTATATGAATGTCATAGATTTTTTATGTTTTTATATTTTTTAATAGCAAATATGTATATTTATTTATGTAACCTTAATTTTGAAATTATATAAAAATATTTTTATATTTTTATGTATATATTTAAAGGTCATTAAAATATTAAGAGTCTTAAATAAATGTAAAAATGTAGGTGATATCTATGCGTGTAAGTTTTGTTATTAAAGAACTTAATTTTGCCTTTAGATGGTCGTTTTATAAGTGATGTTTATTTAAAGTCATATGATTATAATTTTTTAGCTCAATGTTTCAAAATGAAAAAAAAATAAAACTTTAATATTAATTTAAGATAGACCTTTTAATTTTGAATAAACTAATGAAGCCACATCATAAATAACATAATCAAATTTAGATAAAATTTTTACTAAAAAAATAGATTTATTTACATTTTTCAATTAAATACTTAAAAAGTAAAATTGTATGATTAAATGCATTTACATTTCTTCTATAATGCAGATCTTCAGGAAAAGTGAAGAGAATGAAGGACCTTTTAAAGAAAAAAAATCCAATTTTTATAAGATAGACTTAAACAATTGTTAAGTATATTTTAATTATTTTTTATTGCACCAAATCATATTATTTTAATTTGCAGATAATATATGAATAATACAAATATTTATTATTATAACTTAGGAAAGAGAGATTAGGGAGATAGCTCCAGTGGTAGATAAGATTAGGGAGAGTCGCCTTAGATGGTTTGGCCACATAAAGCGCCGATGACATTAGAAAGTAGATGATTAGATTTCTTTATGTTAAGAAAAGTAGAGAGACTAAAAGACTTGGTTAAGATGTATAAAAATGATCTTAAGATACTTGAATTAAATGAGACACATAATAGACACAAATGGAGACAAGGATTCATGAAATTTACCCCACCTAGTGGGATTAAGGCTTGTTGTTGTTGTTGTTGTTGTTGAGGAAAGAGAGATTAGGCATAACACATTCAAACTTCACATTTAAGTTACACAGAAGTAAAAGGATCAATTTGACAACAAATCATTTGCTTAAACAATAAAGATTTGATTTTTTGTAATCATTCTAACATTAGAAAAGGCCAATAAAGATTTGATTTTTTTTTTCAAAGATTTTCAATTATGTATTTTCTAAAAAAAAAACAGAAGTAATCAACTGAAAGTTCAGAACTTTTTAATGATTACTTGTAGCTTTTGCCACCAATGAAGCAACTTTTAAATTTATAGACCCATTAAAACACAACTAACTTGTGCAAGCCACAACAACTAGGTAGCCTCTTCAAGCATGTCCATAAAACCTTTCTTCCCTACTCTCTGCAACACTGAATCTTTGTAAGAAATTCTACCCATAGACACAGCCTGAAACTTAGTCCACAGCTCCTTCTTGAGTGTGTTCTCCCCGGCTCGTCGGCTCTTAAGCACCGAGTCATCCTCAATAGCAGGCGTCGATGGTACCTTCCCGTACTTTAATGGCTCCATCACAGTACAAGTCTTTGGTGGTGACAAGAACCATTCTAATATTTCATCAAAATCATGTTTGCCTGTGAAATTACACAATTGCAACTCATGGAGCTTGTGATCATCAGGTTTTTCGCTCCTTCGACAACATTCAGGCATGTTACCATCATCTCGAGTGGCCAACACGTCGGCAGAATCCATGGTTACGGCGATCTTTGGATTTCTACAGCTCAAGCTCGTCTTCCATCACTGAAGGATTTGAGCCATGATTTGGATCCATTACAGTGCAGGTCTTTGGTGGTGACAAGAACCATTCTAGTGCTTCCTCATCTGCATCCTTTCTCCAGTTTGATTTCTGTTTCTGATAAGCTTCAGACTGATTTTTCAGTCTGGTTTTACCAATACTGTTCTCTGCAACAATGCAGGCTTTGAGCCATCAAATTCTTTCACTATTTCAGATACTGTATCTGAATTGCTAATAATTGCTGGTAATGTATCATTTGTATCCTTCAAGTATAGATTTCGGGCCTTAATTTTTAATGAGCCAGAAAACTGGGAGAGCTTTTCCATTTTTGGCAATGGTGTCAGTAAAAACAGTTGCTTTTCAGTCACTAGTTGACAGCCACCAGCGCGCCAAGCAACTAATGGAGAAGGAGATATATTCATGTCGAGCTTAGGCTCTCCATCTTTTATTTTCAGTGAAACCTTTCTTCTCTCTGTCTGAGTGGAAGTATGTTTCTTCTGTAGAGATTTACAAACCTTTAACTCAGTTTTACTTGTGGTCTGTGATTGACTGAGTCTCAGAACCCATGGCTGTAGCATTGGAGAAGCAAATTGGAAAAGAAAATTAACTTTACAATGAGTTTGTTGCATTATGTTTATGATAGAAAATGCACAAAGATTGTAGTGAGCCTATCAATCTTAAGCAGCACATACCTCAAGGGATGAGTGCATTTCAGATAAAAGATTGCTCAAGGATTCAATGTCCTCATCTGATACTGAAATTTTCATGTCATGCTCTGATGACTGAACAAATATTTCACCAATCTAAAGGAAAAGAAGAGAGGATGGCATTAAATGTTGATGTTTAATTGTGAAAATAGATAAAATATGTCTAAAGATCTGAAACTGAATGGCAATATACTGAAATAGCAAATGGTGATGAAGAAGAATGAAAATTATCACTTAGTTCAAATTTCATGAGAAGAATTTAAGAGGGCTGTCTGATATCCTATTTTTGGCAGGATTTAAACAAGGTTTATCTTAAATTCTGTTCAACCTAATAGTAGATTTTTAACCAAACCACATGAAGCATCAGCAGTCAAGGAAAATATTGTTATTATTTTCTTCATAACAACAAAAAACACATCCTTCGGAGTAATTCAATCTTCTAGGATGAAGTTTGTTCATAGTTTTAAATTTGTCTAGATAGTTTCCATTTGTAGCAGAGTATCTCAAAGAAATCACATAAATTTTCTCTATTGAATATATGGAAGATTATCATTTGAGGAGTTCTTAGCAAGAGAAAGGTCTTATGAATTGTTTTCTATACCAAAACAATCTATCACAGCACCCTTAGTGTCAATGCAGTGAATTTTATCCCTGCCCGCAGAAAAAACTACGCAACAAAAGGGGCAAATGCCAAATGCCATCACAAATCATTTCTTTAACAAGAGCATTTAAAAGAAGGTTATAAATAGAAAAAGAAAAGACTCCCAAAATATCACGTATAGAATAGCAATCAATTTAGTGATCATAATAAAAAAAAATTTCCACCGTCAACTATATTGAATTTAAGATTGTCTTATAGAGATGGCCATGAGTTTAGGCCTTCTAGTAGGGTGAGATACGATTTTGGAGATAATCCAAATGGGGTAATGAAGGGAGATCCACCATATATTTAAGAAGAGAGTTTTTAGTCCAAAGGCTCCAAGTTCTTTCCATTTTACAAGCCAATTTTAGATCAGAAGGGTAGATAAGGCCAAGTCCATCCTTGTTTTTGAACTTAGTAGAAGAGCACCAAGGGAGAAATTGCAGTATTCTGTTAGCTCTATTGTCAAAATTGAATCTAGAGATAAGTTCATTAATTTTCTTAATTGCAATTTTCAGAACAAGTAGATATAAACCATTAAGATAGGTAGCAACACAAGATGATTTCAATCAATTATCTTCTAGTAAATTATACAAATTTTAATTTCTAGCAATAATTACAACTATTAATCTTATCAATAAGCAATTTACATGCTTTAATGTCTTATATGACACTTAAAATACTATTAGTCGAAGCACGAATCTTGATGTTAAAAGCAAGCTGATCCGAAGTTGAAACTGGTCGAGATCAAGCTCTTAAAATATCTTTGGAAACTTTGGGATATCGGTCCCTAAATAGCTCTCAAATAATAGAATAAATCGAAGGCCTCGACGGTTCCAATAAGCCAAAGATCTTACAATTTAATTTCATTTGAGCATTCAAATGCACAAAATACATCATGATCAAGGGATCATTTTGAGCCGTCCGATGTGGAGTGGTAGGGTTTTCCATGTATTTATAGAGCGCCACTCTCCAATCTATAAATAGCTCCTCATTTCTCATGAGGGAGGCCAGGAAGTGAGAGAAGGGAGGCAAGCGAGAGAGAGAGAGCTAAAGATCCTCCAAGACAATCGTCGCCACTGACGGCTGCCAACCAGCCGCGCCACCGCCATTGGCCACCACCGGCCGATCTCGCCGCCGCCATCATTGGTCATCATCACCGACCACTATCGCCGTCATCGCCAACATTGTCGAACTTCGTCACAACATCGTTGCCAACTTCGTCAACATCGTGCCAACATCGTCGTCAATATCGAACATTGTCTACTAGCGATGGTCTATTTCATATACAATCCCCGATATCGGAAGATCCGCATCAAAACATAGTGGTGAAAGCTCGCTAGGTGATTTTTTTTTCTTTGAGTATGTAAAACTTCGAGTTTTATTGTTTGCTCTTAAATTCTGTATTTGGACTCAAGCTTTAAGACGTAAATTTTTACTCAGAATGGTTTTTCTACGAATAATGTCCAAGTTTTAAAAGGCACCATTCTTCGGGCCAAAATCTCATAAAGAATGTTGTGGTGAGTGACACATTGGAATGAAAGATCTCATAGTTCACAAGAATCACATTAAGTCTATAGTATCCTAATTTTTTTATAATATGTAATTGATGTCATTGATGGATCATGGATCAACTAAACTTATTGGACTTTCAATTACTATAGCACACTATAGCACCATAGCCATAGTACTGCCCCACTCTCTCTCTCTCTCATCCATGCATGAAGAAAAACTTAAAAACAAAAGAGGCAAATGTCAAATACTACTACAAATAACTTTTTGAAAAAGAACATTAAAAATAAAGTTAAATAGAAAATATCATGTGTAGAATAACCATCAATCTCTAATGATCAAAATATAGAGAAATTTTGCCACCATCACAAGTATTGATATTAAGATTGTGTCTTATAAGATGGCTATGAGTCTAAGAGCCTTCTAGTAGGATGTGATATGGTTTTGGGGATAATCCAAATGAAGTAATGATGGGAGATCCACCATCTATTGAGAAGTTGTTAGTCCTAAGGTTTTATGTTCTTTTCTTTTTGCAGGCCATATTTTAATCAAAAGGGTAGATAAGGCCAAGTCCACGTTTGTTTTGAGCTTACTGAGGAGCTCCAAGAGTGAACTTGCAATATTTTGTTAGTGCCATTATCAAAATAGAATCTAGAGATAAGACCATTGATTTTCTTAATTACAATTTATGAAAACAAGTAGATCTAAACTATTAAGATCGGTACTTATATAAGGCAACTTCAATTAATTAGAACCTATCAATAAATTATACATTTTTTGTTTCTATCCAAAAATACAATAACTAATCTTATCAAAAGAGGTTAGCGATCTTTCATCCAATTTATCATTGAAGATAGATCGTCCCAAGTATTCAAAAGGCCCCATGCTTTAGGTTAGAAATCTCAAAGGAGCATTGGGATCACATTGGAAAGAAAGATATCAGATTTCTCTACATTCACTTTAATTCTATGGTATCCTAACATTTTATGGTCTGTAATTGGTACAATTGATGAAGCATGGATCAACTAAACCAAAGAACGAAATGTCTTTAGCAAAGATGAGGGAATTAATACTCATTTTCTTGTGTACAATCAATTTAGAAGCCCCTCAACTACAACAAACAATCATTCACGATGCTAGAAAGCTAATCCATAATAATATTGAATTGATAGGGATAATAGAGATAAGCTTGACTCAACCCATTAGAAGAGTTGAAATACAAACAAAGCTCAAAAATAATAATAGACGAGAATGACACAATATAAATACAAGCTACATAATAGCTGACAAAAACTTAGGGGAAACCCCATTTTGATTAGGCATTGGAGAAGGAAAGTGTCATTTGCATAATCAAAAGACCACTTAAGAGCAGCATTAATATATATTATTTTTTTGATGATAACCTCCCAACACAATTCAATATAATTGATAGTAGAAGCCATGTTCTTAAAGGATTTCTTGAGGGATTTCCTCTCAATAGCAATATTACTTGCATATACAACAATAATAAAGAAAATCTAATCATCTCATGAATGAAATGGGGATGAATACTGAATGGATTCAAAGTAAATGTGACAAGTGTTCCACTTTATCCAAAATTTTCTCATATCATGTAAGTTGTTGTAATAGACATCAAAAATTAAAAGCTAAAATTATTGATGACAAGAGTGTCAAGAAAAGAGTTTTCATGAAGTTGTATTTCAATAAGTAGTTAAGATTAATAAAAGAATGATGGATCAAGTTCTTACACTAAGGTTCTAGCAATACCATGAATCTGATGTTCTAAGACGTTAATATTATAAATGGCATTGGGACTATTGTGTGGTTTTGAGTGTGGATTATGAGTGGAAGTTAGGAATGCTCATAAGATACTAAGCAATTCTAGAGAAATCTTTCGTGGGGTGAGTTAGCTGATATTTTAGAGTGGATTGGAGTTGAGGTTTGATCTCTAGTTGAGATTAAAAAATATAAAATTAGGGGAATTATAAGCAGGTAAGAGTAAGTTGTTAAGGTCCGCAAAGAGAGATCGATCATTGTCTAAAGAGACGAGCTCAAAAGATGATTCTCCAGAAGTAGAGAGGCTTAGGGTGTGTCATCCAAACCACCAAAGGAGGGCAAGGAAGCTGTAGAAGCAAATCTAGCTATAGGTCTGCTGCTTTGAAATGAACTTTGCTTCTTGCAAGAGGGGGTCCTAGGTTGTTTCTGGTAAATGGTTTGGGCCGCCCAAAATAAACTATATTTTTCATGGGCAATATACCACAAGACTTGAAGTGAAAGGTTTTCTGTCATGCACAACCTCTTGTGAAAACTTCACTATATTAACATTCATAGGAACGGAATTGGAAGGAGAGAAAAGGAGTTTATCAACACATAAACTCTAACAAAGATATGGAGTGATTTGTTAACGCAAAGTTGTCAACAATGAGATGGATGTTGATCAAACGCCAGAGATATCAACAAGATTCAAACAACATAGAGGATAGTCAAGCTTACTCCATAAAAAGAATTTCCTTAACTCCATCCTTATTAGGATTAAAATCTATATTCACTTTCCAAGAATGTACAAATTTTCATCGATAAGTCAAGGTTTATCATGCTAAGCTATTATCTTAAAACTCCCATGCAAGAAGAACAAAAAGATAAAAAAATTTAGAAAAAGAAACTTCAACTTCCCTTTTAGTAACCAAAGTCATTTGGCAAAGTTGAGAGAGGTACTATAAAAGAAATTATTTTTGATCACATAATCCACCAGCTGGTTAAGATGTATAAAAAATGATCTTAGTATACTTGAATTAAATGAGAATTTGACACATAATAGGACACAATGGAGACAAAGGATTCATGTAGCCGACCCCACTTAGTGGGATAAAGGCTTGTTGTTGTCGATAATCTACCAGCGTTAGATCTGAATATTTTGCATCTTAGAAAACTTCTTTGACCTAGAAAGATATTTTTTCATCAATATTTTCAATGTAAGATTTGAGATGTCTCGAAGAGAAATTGCTCCTCTAATTAAGGAGTTGGGTGGATTTGGCAGGTAGAGGGGAATGCATCTCATTTGAATGGTTGAAACACCAAGAATAGAATGGGAAGATGTTTGAGCAATAGGAAGGGGAACCAAGAGGGACCAAAAGAAGAGATGCCATGGTGGCGACAGAGCACATGGAGAGGTTGTTCTTTGGATAATAGAGTTTTATGTAATTTTGGGTACTAGCTAAGACCAGCACAAATAGAAGGGGAAATTCGAGAGGCATAAAGCCCTCTGACAATAGAGGAGGCAGTGTGACCTTACCACGAAGCCAAGAGTAACAAGAGAGAAGAGGGAAAAGGAAAAGAAAAGGATGGCGGCGGAATGAAGCAAGGGCATAGAAACCTTAGCAGAGCCACATAATGTAATCCAGACCTTGTTCTTTTCCCAAGTTGTTTTTTTTTTTTTTTTTTGGATTTGGTTGAATTTTTCCTCCAATAATATTAAAAAGTGACTTAAGTTGCATATTTTGAAACTTATTAGCCTTTATTTCAAGCATACTCTTACATAAGTGATCAGCACTTATCTGTGGAGGAGCTACACCATTCTCTTGGATAATCCATTACAATGCTACATTTTTGAAGCTTTATGGTATATAGACAATTTGGACAAACATGATCAGTCTCCAGATAAAGAAAAGTACTGGCAGATCTCCATATTTTGACCAGCACAAAAAGAAAAGGAAAACAACAGATCAAAATCTCACCCAATACTGAAAAATTCCATTATCAAATACTACAAAAGCAGACATAGGTTTTCCGCTCCAGAAACAAAAGAATCCTAG
Source organism: Cymbidium sinense (assembly GCA_021442155.1). Classification (NCBI taxonomy): domain Eukaryota; kingdom Viridiplantae; phylum Streptophyta; class Magnoliopsida; order Asparagales; family Orchidaceae; genus Cymbidium; species Cymbidium sinense. The sequence goes on along the minus strand of CM038220.1, from coordinate 2,415,671 downwards.
ACCTTCTTCGCAATCTTCCAAAACTAAGATCTTTCTATCTCATTCATCAAAGTGGCTAATCCTTCCGTCCTTCTTAAGCCCAAACAATAATTAATTAGGGCTTCAACTCATAATACCTGATCAACGAGTGCCGAGAGTTTCGATCGAACAAGAAGGAGGCGATCGAAATAGCCTCCGTCGCGGTCTCGATCCGACTGAATTTTCTTCTTGTCATCCCTAGTAAGCCTGCCACCGTTCGAGATATCGACAAGAGGCGTCCTGTTCATGGATTTCCGAGATCCCTTCTTCAACATTCTTGATTCTTTCTCTCTCTTCGGCTTCGGCTAAGAGATCATTTCAGAGAGAAGAAACAGGGAGAAGCATCGTTTTGCTGTTTACTTATTTATTATTATTATTTTCAAATTTTGCCAACGGTCAAGAGCAAGGGCAAGTGGGGAACCTGCAGTAATTAAAGGCTGTTTGGGATCAATTTTGTTTTCTGTTTTTTTTTTTATATATTCTTAAAATATATTTATTTAAAATATTTTTTATGTATTTTTATTTTAAAATAAATAATAATATTTTTAAAATATTTAAAATAATTTTAAATATTTTGAATAATTTTAAAAATAAGTACAATTAAATTAATTTTATTTTTAAGCAAAATATAAAATAAAATAAAATAACAAAATAAAAAATAAAAAATTTAAGTGATTCCAAACGGGCCCTAAGATTTTAAAAACTTCTTTTTTGCTTCTGTTTTAGACAATCATAAAATTTTTTTTATTATAATTCTTTTAATGATTTTGCTAATTCCTGTAATTAATTTTGAGTGTAATGTTAATTATTTTTTTATTGCAACATATTATAAAAATTATACTTAAGACAAATCTTAGAGAATTTAATTAAAATTTAACAGTACTTTAATACTGAATTCTAATTAAAATTTTATTACTGCTCAGTAGACTTTATTAAAAATATGAGAGATTTATATACATATCACATAATTATTATATATTTATATCTCTAATATTTAAGTTATAATATTTTTTTAAAATCAAATATATCTTTACATATATAAATTTTAATATAATTATGACAAAATATTATAGAAAAAGATTTACATAAATACACCACAATTCTAATATATTTACATATCTAATATCTAAAATTAAATATTTATTTATCTAATACTTTATTATACTCTATTCCACTTTTAAAAAATAGTCGATAATGATATTTTTTTGATATGATAATAAAAACTAAAATATTATATATATATAAAAATTGAAATTTAAATAATAGATATATAAATACATAATATTTATGCGGTATCTATATAAATTTCTCATATAAATATTAAATTTTAGATATGAGATATATAAATAAACAAAAAATTATATGACATGCATATAAATCTCTCTAAAATATACGAACTTTAGAACTATTCCTTTCAATTGAAACTTCTATAATGAACAAAACTATATATATATATATATATAAAAGAATTTCATATCAATCTTAACAATAAGCTTGACAGTTAGCATTAATATTCATCTTCTTCATCTCAGTTGTAAAAACATTGCCTTTCAACACACTCAGACTTCAGAATCAGTCCAAAATGCACCACAAAATACTGATTCCAATATACAAATTTAGAAAAGAAGAAGAAGAAGAAGAAGAAGAAGAAGAAGAAGAAGAGAAACGCCATTTTCAACAAAAAAGAGAACAGAAGAAGCCAGCTTCTGAGAACTATAATCAGCTTAGGGTTTGATAACCCATGAGACCAAGCAGGCCATCTTCTCCTTCCATCCTTCCTCCACAGAGCAGGCATCCATGGAAGCCATTTACTGATACTCTTCTTTATAGCAATAGGACTTAACTGCTTTTCATTAATTCCAAACTTTGCTCGTTCTATTGCCAGTAAGAAATCTTCTCTACAGACCATTTCACCACCTGCAGTAGAAAAGTAATCATTTGGATGAAAATGATAGTGATATCATCACTAGTTGATTCTTATATAACAAAACTTAGAAAAGAAAATTTAGCAAGAAATGTGCTAAGGTTATGAATGATATATATGGTTTAAGAGGGATCATCATGGGTTTTAGTAGTTTGTAGGTTCATTCAAGATAGTGAAATACATAATTCTTCAGCCATATGCATCATAATTTTCTCAATTTGATTAAGATTGCACAAGAAGATAATTGAAAAAATACATATATTGAGGTGTGAAATACATAGGTAAATTTAAAATTTTGGGAGAATTTTCTAAGTTTTCTGATTATTCTTATCTTTCACAAGCTTGATGAATGATCAAATAGTCACAAAAATTTGATGAAACTCGATCCTAATGTAGTTCTTATATGTTAGATCACAAGAAATGGCGTGACTTGAACTTGAAAATTATGTAAAGCAATAGACAAACATAAAATTGAGAAAAAAAATTATTAATTATAAATTTAGATGATCTTATTTTAATAGAATTAAATGAAAATATAACATTTAATAGATGACATTATTGATTGTGATCTACAACAAATAAATTACATGTGGATTGAATTTCATCAATTGCTAAGATAATCTACCATTCATCAAACATGTCAAAAATAAAATGATGATCAGGCGATGCATAGATCTTTTAAAAGTATAATTTTACCTATATATTTTACTAATCAAAATCATCTAATACATACAAAATATCATAAAACACACATGCATTTGATCCTAAGATATTTAAAATTAAGTTTTAATACGTTAGCATAACAATTCTCTTCTAATGCAATTAAAGTCATCCATTGTGAAAATTTTGATACATTCAAGAAAAATGATCAAATGATCTCAATTTTTTTTTGAAATTATGCATAGCATATTTCTAATGATTTTGGAAAGCATTTTTATTTTACATTTTAAGGTTAATAGGTCATAAACTTAAAATCCAATTAGATGAAAATTGATAATTCATCTCCAAAATAGTAAAAAATACTGCGCATGCTTCGACAATTGTGGGAAGGTAATTATGTTGTATAATTATTGATTTAATTGAATCATAGTTTATATCTATTCTTAAATCAACAATTTTAATGGTTAGATTTCAATTAATTTTATGGATAAATTACTTAGATGTCATTAAATTAAAAATACTCTAATCATACTTTTAGTAGATATATGTTATTGTGAAGACAATATGATCACAATTAACATTAAATTTATCAACTTACCTCATCCTCCTAAAATATTGTCAAAATCTTCCAAGCTTGACAAACACATGATAGAATGTATTGGAAAAACTAAGAAGAACAAATTAAAAAATGATTATATTAGATGAACAACTAAAAAACATCAATTGAAGATAAGATAGTTGGAAATAACATGAGAGGTTTTTATAAGTACAATAAGTGGTGGAAATACATCCATTAGAAGAGTAGATAAAATTAGATTTGCAGGAAAGTGTGTGGACCTAAGTTATCATCAATACTTGCTCAAAAATATTTACAAATAAAAGATAGAAAATGGAAATTCAAAAAGCTGTCCAAAACTAGTTGAAACAAATCAAATTATGATATGATGATAATCATAACCTTCAATCACATACAACAACAACAACAAGCCTTAATCCCACTAGGTGGGGTTGGCTACATGAATCCTTCATCTCCATTGTGTCCTATTATGTGTCAAATTCTCATTTAATTCAAGTATACTAAGATCATTTTTTATACATCTTAACCAAGTCTTTTTAGGTCTATCACTACCTTTCTTAACATAAGGTAAATCTAATGCATCTACTCTCCTAATCGGGTCATCGGACGGCCGACGCTTTATGTGGCCAAACCATCTAAGGCGACTCTAATCTTATCTACCACCGGAGCTACCCAACTTTTCCTAACATACTCATTTTGCATTCTATCTCTAAGGGTAAAGCCACTCATCCACCTGAGCATCCTCATCTCTGTAACACTTAACTTAGTCTTACAACTATAAAGACTTGCACATCAAAGGTAAATATGTATATCTACCAACTATAAAGACTAATAAATTACAACAAAAGAAGACAACAAGTGATGGTCTGGTAATTATGAACTTTGCATGCCTACTTCCATATCCTGGTTTAAGTTGATATAAGCATTTACTTTTAACGCATTAAATTATGTAAACAAGTAATCTAAAACTGAATTTTATCTTAATTCTCTCTACAATTATTACAAAATGAAGTGGAGTAGGGAAAGTCATATGTTTAGCTTAGAGCCTAAACAACGAAAGATAATTATAGATCATAGAAGTATATAATAAATGCTATAATTATAAAATTAGTATAAACCTACAACCTGGTGACTAATTCTTTCAGCACTATTTGACCACTCAGCCTGATGCAGATAATATAAAAAGCTTCCTCTCACTGTATCTCCACAATAAGGTGAAGTAGTGAGGGTATCAGACTAAGACATCAAGGGTTTGAACTATTCACCAGTTTTCTTAAAAGCTTAGCAATCAAACTATTACATTGTATGCGTGGCGAAGGAGAAACTAGAAAAAGATCATCCGCGAAGGGAACAGATAAAAACAAGCGAAGAGTAAGAAAAGAAAACTGTGCTTTTTAAACATTCAACTTACAGAAAATACAGTTGACGGAACGTTACTCACCTCTTCTAGCAGCGAGTAAGGCAGCTTCATTTACAATATTTGCTAGATCAGCACCAACAAAGCCTGGGGTAAGAGACGCAACAAGATTGCTTATTATCAGAGGCTCTTCCTCCAAAGGAACCAGTCTTAGGTGCACAGCCAATATCTTCTTTCTTCCTTCCAGATCAGGCTCTCCAACAAGCACCTTCCTTGAAAAACGACCAGGATGGCATAAAGCTTGATCTAGAGCTTCTGGCCTATTGGTTGCAGCAATAACAATCACTTTCATGTCTGACTCAAACCCATCCATTTCTGTAAGCAACTGCCAGGCATAAATAAATCAAGTCAGCCACAGAAAATAATTTTCTCCGTTAATCAAAGGCATGATAAAACCATGGTAGAAGTTCAAAGTTCTCAACCTGATTCAGTGTTTGATCTCGCTCATCATTCAAGCTTCTACCACGCTTTCCTCCTACTGCATCCAGCTCATCAATAAATATTATAGATGGTGCACATTTTTTTGCTGCCTTGAAAAGCTCCCTTATTCTTGCTGCTCCTCTACCAACAAACATTTCTACAAACTCACTTGCAGAAACTGCGAAGAAAGGAACTGCTTCTCCAGCCACTGCACGTGCTAGCAATGTCTTTCCAGTCCCTGGAGGACCTACCAGTAGGATACCTCTTAGTAATTTTGCTCCTAACTTGCTGTAATTCAAGGAACCTTGTAAGCAGGATACTATCTACAAAAAAAAATAACTTTTCGTTGTTAAAAAAAAATGAAAGAATGGGAAAATTGGAAGGCATAGAAATAAGGTACATCATTTAATTCTCTCTACCATGGGGAAATAAGTTATGGAACTTTTGTTCATAAGCAGGCATATCTCACAAATTAAAACAAAAAATCATCATCACCATTCTCCATTCATCCTTGTTAGTGTTGACTGGTGTTTTGCACAACATTTATGCAAAGTTATCGTCAGGCTATCCAATTTCTTCCTAATCATATGGCATTAATTATACCTTTCAATCTTATTGGTGTATCCTCTATCTTTCATTTTACATAAATCATATAAGCTTACTTTTCATTATCTTATCTTCAACAAATATTGACCTGTCCCTTTAATATAATCAGCTTCCATTTTATCCTTCCTAATTTTTTCACAAATCCATCTTAACAACAACAACAACAACAAGCCTTTATCCCACTACATGGGGTCAACTAGATAAATCCTTCTTCTCCATAGTATCTTATCAAGTGTCAAATTCTCATTTAATTCTAATAAAATAAGATCATTTTTTATATTACCTAACCAAGTCTTCTAAAGTCTACCTCTACTTTTCTAAACATAAGTCATATCTAATACATCTACTCCTCTAATGGGGTCATCAAATGATCGACGTTTTATGTGACCAAACCATCTAAGGCGACTCTCTCAAATCTTATTTGTCACTAGAGCTAATCCAACCTTTCCACGTATATATTCATTTTGCATTTTGTCTCTAAATGTAAAGTCACTCATCCACCTGAGCATCCTTCTCTCTGCAACACTTGATTTTATGCTTCTCTTTTATTAGCCAACATTCTGCTCCATAAATTATTGCAGGTCTTACTACAATCTTATAAAATTTTCTCTTAATTCTAAGCAGTACTTTTCTATCACACAATAGGCCAGATGCATTCCTCCATTTCAAACATCCAACTTGAATTCTACTAATAATAGTTCCATCTATTGCACCATCATTTTGAACAATCGACTTGAGATATCTAAAATATTCACTCTTTTTAATCACTTGATCACCCAATGTAATAATCCCACCACTAGATCTTTTACAACTAAAATTACACTCCATATATTTTAGATCTACTTAAACAAAAGCCTTTAGATTCTAAGGTTGACCTCTATAAACATTCTCATTTATATCACCCTCACTATCTATCATCATTGACTTGTTTCCTAACACTTTGATTATTAAGAATTAATTTGCCTAATTTTTCTTGTATAAAATTTACCTTCAAGTCTTCATGATATTCTCTTATTCCAAAGAACTACTTAAGCACTTCTTCATTTTAATTATCTAATGTTAATAGTTAATACAAGTTATATCCTTATCTATATCATAATTCTTCTATGTATTAAATTCATAATGATTAAATCTATCACCTCTAGCCTGTAGATATCACTTTATCTTCTAATAATATTTTTATTTACTAGCAATATATTCATTTTGCATTTTGTCCCTAAGTGTAAAGTCACTCATCCACTTGAGCATCCTTCTCGCAAAGACTTAATTTTATGCTTTCTTTTATTAGCCAACATTCTTTCATAAATTATTGCATCTTACCACCATCTTATAAGATTTTCTTAAGTTTAAGTAATACTTTTCTATCACACACAACCCCGATGATAACATTTTCATCTATTTCACCATCATTTTGAACAATCAACTTGATATATCTAAAATGTTCACTCTTTTAAACACTTGATCATCTAATGTAATAACATCACCACTAGATCTTTTACAACTAAAATTATTCTCAATATATTCATTTTAGATCTACTTAAACAAAAGCCTTCAAATTCTAAGGTTGACCTTTATAAACATTCTCATTTATATCATCCACAATTATCTATCATTGACTTATTGCTTCGAACACTTCGATTATTAAGAATTAATTTGCCTAATTTTTTTTATAAAATCTACCTTCAAGTCTTCATGATATTCTCTTATTCCAAAGAACTACTTGAGCACTTCTTCATTTTAACTATGCAATGTTAATACAACAAGTTATATCCTTATCTATATCATAATTGTTCCATTATTAGATTCATAATGATTAAATCTATCAACTCTAGATATCACTTTATCTTCTAATAATATTTGTTATTAACTAGTAATATAACCCACTTAAATTATATATCGATACTTAATTTTTTTTCATACAAATACTATATTTTTCTTAACATCTTTTTTTGTTATCCTAACTTTTCATTTATTTCAATAGAGGTCTCATCTATTAGTTATTTGCAAATATATATATATATATATATATATACCAAAGTACATGAATTTGAATATCCTCTATAATTATCACCATAATCAATATAAAATAATAAAGAATCAATGTTATTCCTTAAAATAAACCTACAATGATTGCAAATTCCTTGGTTACTTCATAAGTATTTTTAATGCTACTTCAACATATTTTTACATTAATGTGAAGAAAATCCGTTCTCTTAGTACAATCATTCCTACAATGGCCATATGATAGCAAATAAATGAATGATAGAGAAACTTAGAATCTGACTAAATTAAAACTCCTTAATTTGGTAAGAAACAATAAAGTGTTATACATAATCTGATTTTCCACAAGAACAAACAAGTTTTTCACATGACTAAGTGAACATAACTTTGTATACCTTTATTATGATTTTCCTTACTATCAACAAATTAAACAACTGAAACATGCTCAAAACCTTTACCAGATTAGATAAGTCATAAGTTCAGCTCTTCAATCATCCATAAACAAGTTAAGGCAAAGCTATCAGCATCAAATAAGTATGAAACTTACCTCCATGAGCTCCTCTTTAGCTGCATCAACGCCCTCTACATCATCAAAACTAACTGCCTGATTACTGGGTCTACGCTTCTTTGCAGGACTACTAACAGAAGAAACTTGACGATAAAGCAACCACATCAAAGGCGTTAATGGCACCCACAATGATATTATTGTGATCAAATTATTCCTCAATGACACATATGCTGATTGTGGAGCCGAACTATAAGTAGTCCCCGCCTCTCTCATCAAACCAAATAAAAAATTCTCATCACGATCAATCTTTCTGGTAACATATTGCCACTTTGCAGTAGAACGAGAACTCCTACTAGAACTAGAAGAAACAGGGTTAGAGTGACTTTTAACGGAGAACTGCGAATCAGTCATAGTGTTGAAGAAAATCCGTCGAGAACCCTCCTCGAAAAGCACAGCTAAAACTTTTCCACTTCGAAGATTTAATATCAAATCAGAATAAGGAACCGACTTAGACATAGGAACTGCTGTGAACTTCAGAAGCAGGAAACAAAAACCCATAGCAAGAGATATCAGTGTAGAAAGGGTAGCCTTCTTAGAATTCTTCCTAAACACGAATACTGCATCCTCAATGAAACCTCGAAGTGATATCCTCTTTAGTTTAGCGGAAAGTAAACGCAACCTAGGGCGCAATCTCATAGAAAACCTCCTCTTTGGCCGGGGCTTTCCTTCAATTCCAGCAGAGCTTTGATTCTCTTTATCATTTCTGCTCAAGTTTACAACAACCATCCTATTGCATTGCGGTTCAGATTGATTGATACAGTGAAGACCTAACAAAGAGAACGCTGGAGAGCCACGGAAAGAAAGAGAAAAGGTGGAGGAGAGATGGCTCGATATCATACTCAAAGGTAAGAGCTTTTCTGCTTGAATTATATTCTTTCTTCCATTGCACAATAGCAAAGGCCGATTAAGAGAACAACTTTGCGGAATCATAGTTCCGTTAATGGAAATTATGAGGCAATAACTTTTACTCTTTACCTATCGGAGAGTCGAAGGAAGAAGAATCGACGGGCAAGAAGCTGTGTTTTCTCCTCTGCAAGGTGGCTTTTTGTGCTCAACTGCTTCTCCTTCCAAAATCCAAATATGAGGGAGGAAGAGAGGAAGACAGAAAGAGAGAATAGAGAGAAAATGTGTCCCAATAAGGTTAAATTTGTTTTTAAAAGAAAGAAGATACATAACATAAAATTTCTTATACATTTATATATATAATAATTAAAATTTTATATTTATATTCTAACATTTTTATATATCATAAGGTAAATTTCATTTTAAAAATTTATAATAATACTATTCTCTTATAAGATTAAAGATTTAGATGTTATTTAAATAAATATTAAAATTTAGATATTACATATATAAATATATAAAAAAATATGTGCAAGACATCCAATAAAATGAAATACATAAAAATAATTAAATTTATATTATATTTATTTTAAAATAAAGTAAATGATTTTGAATTAATTTTTGTTTTAAATATTGATTGAAATATCTTGAGCTAATCTTTTAGAAAATAAATATACATAGAGAGGCACAATTATTTTAAGGAGGATTTACATATATACCACGTCAAACTTTCATATTTACATATCTAACAACTAAATTTAGATATTTTCATGCTTATATTTCAATTTTAAAAGTGAATAAAGTGGTATTTTTAATGATATATTGAATATTAAAGTGTTATATACGTAAAATTGAAGTTTTGGTGTTAGATATGTAAATACGAAAGTACGTATGTATAAATCCCCTTATTTTAATTATGTATTACTAACTTTTATATCCTATATATTTTAAATTTTATTAGACCATACAAATAAAATAAATTTTATATATGTATGGTCTAATAAAACTTAAAAAATATACAAATTTTTGTTTGAAAAAATTTGATTAGATCACTTAAATAAAATAAAACTACAATATTTTTACTTTATATATATATTTTTAAATATATAATTGCGTAAATATTACTTCAGACTCTCTCTATGTTTGTTGGATTTTATTTCAAGTAGATTTACTAAATAAAGATATCCGATTTAGTAAATCGAATGTTAAATCACGAAAAGTGTTTGATAACGATTTATTAAATCGCTAAATCAGGAAAAGATGTTTGGTAAGTTATTTGAGGATTTAAATGTATAATTAAATTATATTTTTTTAAAGAATAAGAATATAAATAAAAAAGAATATAATATTAAAATTAAAATTTATTATTTAATAAAGATATCATGATCATTACAAAATATAAATAAATATTACATTATTTATATCTAATCTGACGCAGAGCGTCTTCTCTTAAATTTGCCCCTTATTTTAGATAACGCAAAGATAAAGATAATAATCAAAACTTATTTAGATTTTGAGTTACATCGAAATAAAATGATTGGAAAAGATGGAACTTACACCTTTAACAGAAAGTGAAAAACAATATTATGTCAGATTTGGACCCATGAAAATACAAATTACATTTTCTCCTCAACTTTTCCTATTTTCTAGTATTCTTGCTATCAATCTTTCTGCCAAACCTTATTTTTCAAATATCTCCGAAGATTCTTCCTCCATCCACAAATAAATTGAGATTCAACAATATGTATATTTATCTAATTTTCAATATTATGAAATATATAAAATCAAATTTCTGATTTATTTAAGAAAAAGAATTTATATTAGGTTATTGTAGTAAAAGTTATTCATTGATGCTTCTATAAATATAAATTTATTTTAATATTAATATAATTTATGATTAATCAAATAAAATTTAGATATTAATTTTTAAAAAAATTAGTGGGATAAAATTCAGTTTGATTAAAATTTTTTAGTATATCTTAATTTTTTCCGTTTATGAAATAACAGCCTATATTTGAAAATCATCTTTGTTTTCAATTCATCTCTTTCTACCATATATCCCTATTTTCAGGTTAACTACACATTGTTTCCTCCAACCGCATGAAAGAGTCACGCGGCTGGAGAGGAGGAAGAGGAAGAAGGCTTGAAGGTACGACTTCCACCATTGTTTCCAATGAGAAGTAAAATGATTCATACTTGATTATAGACATCTAAAACCTTATTCGCTTTCCTTCTGCTTTTCTTTCCAGAATCGGGGACAAATGAGATCCCACAGAGGGGCCTTCTGCTCTTTGAAGGAAACGGAGAGAACGAGAGAGTGGCTTCGCCTTTGGTTGAAGGAACGGAGAGAATGAGCCTTTCAGTTCTTCTTGCTGAGAGAGACAAAAGAGAAGAGAACGCCACTAGGACAACCCATTCCCACACAAAGAGCTCGATCTCTAAATCCAAGAATCTAATCCATGGATTTAATAAATCCGGGTTTTACGCAGATTTCCGGATTTACCGGATTTACAGCACAAGTGGATTTACTAAATCCTTAGAAGGTGTTTGGTAGGATTTACGGGATTTAGATGGCTAAATCCCTAGTAAATCCGTCGACAAACACCCCCTTAGGCAGACAAGATACGAGAGAGAGAGAGAGAGAGAGAGAGAGATGGAGAGAGAGAGACGTTGCCAAGTCCGCGTCCGACCCCGACGCTCACGGCGAGCCTACCTCATCCGCAGGGCAAATCTCTGCGCCAGAACAAATCAGGAAAACCTTTTTTTTTTTCATCGCCGGCGAGACTTTACCACCTCTGTTCGCTACAGTGCCTTTTCTTCATTTGTCGTCCTATTCGAGAGAGAGAGAGAGAGAGAGAGAGAGAGAGAGAGAGAGAGTGAAGGAGAGAGAACACAAATTGCAATACATAGCGTGCCCAATCCGACCTGAGTCGGTCCTTTTATTTTACGAGTTCCATGGTCATCTATCTCCTTACTTCACGTCCGAGCCAACTGGTAAGAACCCTCTCGCTTTCATTACTATCCTCTTCATCTCGTTTTGCTTCAATACAGGGAATATTTTTTTCTCTTTCAATTTAGTTCGTGGATTGGGTTTGCCATTGCTGGACTGCGCTATCAAGGCCGCTTCCTTTGAGTTTAATTACTAGAGAGAGAGGAGTTGAGGGTTTTCATATGAAAGATGGATCTTTCACACAATCGAGGAGGGTTCTGACTTCTGAGTAGGAAAGCCTGGCTCTTGGGCTGAAATTTTTTGTGGTGGATTGGTGCTACCGAAGGAGATGAGGATTGGATGGAATCTATTTGGGCTTCAGCTGCACACGTTCGTATTTGCTTATCTAATTCTTCAGTTGCACTTTCAGGGATGCTTCTCACTTAACCCCGAAGGTATAAATAATGCCAATGATTTATTTAAATGTGAAAAAAAAAAATTTATGGTGTCCCTGTAGCTAATATTTTTCGGATGTTTGTTTCTGGGATGGGAATGAAGGGCTTTCATTACTGGCGTTTCGATCCAAAGTGGAGAATGATCCATTCGAGGCTTTACGAAATTGGCATCCTAAAGATGGTGATCCATGTAAATGGAATGGTGTCCATTGTGTTGATGGCAGAGTTGAGACATTGTAAGTTCATTTTCCTTGATTCTTCAATTTGTCTAAGAGATATTTTAGGAATTATCTTGCACAAGTTGAAATGACAAGCTTATTTAATGGCGCGTTATATGGACTTTTTTTGAGCCCGTGGTTCTAAAGTTCATTTCGAGAACTGCCTTTCTGATAATATCAAGCAAGGATTCAGATACATATCCCCTCTTCTTTGGAACTTGAATTATAATTTATTCGATCTTCAACTTATATGGAAGACACTACTCCTACTGAGCCTGTGTATTTTTTTCCTAATCACACATGCATCACGACTTCTCTGAGTTAACTGTGTTTGTAGTTTATTTAGACTTGTAGTTCTGAGTTCTCTCTAGCATGAAAAATTTGCCATCCATGTCATTATTGGTCTCTTTGTGTAAAGAGTTCAAAATTCTTTGGAAACGGTATCCATCTTTTTTTTGAAATGAGATGTTTGCGTACATATTTTTGTTGACTTTATTTTTATTTTTTTCCTTTATAACTTTAGTCAGGAATATGGAATTTAGATTGATTTTAGTATTTTGTAGAAATATTGCAATGGACTTGCGGCATTGCACAATTAGCATTCACTAAATATTCATTCTGATAATATTGGCAATTTCTTGGACTTTTGAGGTAGTGATTTGCTAGAACCTGCATGTTTAGTACAACTTCTAAAACTTTCATAGCTATTTTTTTAGCATTATAGTCCTTTGTCCAAGTACCTGAAAAATGTATGGGTCCAAGGCAAATGACTTTGGCAATCAATGGTTCATATATTAGTCTTCTAGGAGAAAAGCATTAGAAATGAATTAAAATCCACATCAAAATTGGAGAAAAGGTTAATGGGCTATACAAGTAAAAGGTTAGGCCGACCAAATAAGTGGGGGATCTAGTGGTGCAGTAGTTGGAGTTTCAATCAAAACTCTACAATTAAGTATACTCATGTGAGAGAACTCTCAAGATGGTACCTCTTGGGAAGCTGCACTAAGAAGTATACTACCTTGCGGGTTGTGCCAAATTGGACAACGCCTCACATAATATGGGTTGGATCCTTACAATTAGTATTATAGCTAGATCTCCTCTAGTATGATATGCAGCTCATGGAGGAATCAAATAAAATTCGGTGAGCTTGTGACATCCTGAATTCAAAAAGGGTGGTTCAAAGTGAGTGAGATTGATTGTTAAGGCGAATGGCCTGAACTAATATGACATTTTTTCGGGGAAAAGAGGTACATGAATGAACAAAATCCCACATTAGAAAGAAAGGAAATATTATTGGGCTATATAAGCTAAAGTTTATACTACCTATGCATCACCTTTTGGTGCAATAGGAGAAGCTAAGCACTTTTGAAAGATAATAATTAAGTTTATTCATGGAAGCATTCTTAAGATGGGTGACCTCTTGGAAAGCTATGTCAAAAGCTCAAAATTGCAATGTTCATCTTGTTATGGGATAGGTTGGGGAAAAGCGAATAATACCTCTTATTTGTCCTCTTTTCTCATAATCCCTTCGATATGAACAAAATTTCACTCTAGAAAGGAAGGAAAGGTTATTGGACTATATAAACAAAGGTCTTACCAAATACACATCACCTTTTGGTGTAGTAGGTGAAGCTTCTTTTGGAAAATGACAATTGTTTACTTAACTCTTAAGATAGATGAAAGCTTCTTTTGAAAGATGACAATTAAGCTTACTTAACTCTTAAGATAGATGACCTCTTGGAAAGCTGTACCAAAAGGTAAAAGTGCAAGCTTCATCTTGCTACTTGATAGGTTGGAGCAAATACCTCACAACCGTCCTCTTCCATCATGCATTCTTCAATATGTGTATTTTTAGCTTAAACTTTTGATGATATCAATGTGTGTGTGTGTATCGCTTTGATTAACTAATCAAACTTGAATATTTTGTAATACGATTGCTAAATTAACAAGCTTGAACAATTTGTTATTTAGCTCATTTATGTCATGAACAAAGATCGTTTCACGGAAGAGTTGAGGAACTTGATTATAGCTTCATTAAGCTCAATGAAGACTTGTTCATTTAAAATTGTATTTTTAGGCTTAATAAGCTTTAATTGATATAGATTGAATGTATTTCTAGACAAGCTGCTCACGAATAAGCTCGATTAAGGGTTGATTAAAGCTAATTTTATTATTAAACGAATTATTTGTTAACAGGCTTGATTAGTTTAATCAACCAAGTTCAGGAACAAACATGAGCCAAGCTCAAACAAGATTTTCTTAAACGCTCAAGCGTGAACACCAACGTAAAATAAACGAGCTCTCGAGCTTTAGCTTGATAATTGTAAACAAGTTTGAACTCAAACTAGCACATGCTCGCTGCGGTTTGTTCCCTATATATTACTTATAATGTTGAATATAGTCATGCACATAGAGGGGGATTATATTTTTCTTTATGCATTTGAAGAGTAGGGAGTCTTCACCTATTTAGTTTTATTTTATCCATTTATATCAGCATCAAAATATTGCCAAAAAGAGTGACATCGTTGATTCAATTAGCCTTTGTGACTCATTGGTGGCTTATTATTGATTATATGATAATAAATTTTATGTCGCTTTATTTAGTATTTTATAAATTATACATATGCTAGTTAAATTATGTTGATGATGACTAATTTTACTAGGCTTGTGGAGTCTTGCATCTTGAAAATGAACCTACGATGGTGAATGAAGACACTTCAATTGGGTGTAGGTATCAACGCCTTGTTAGTAAGAGCCTTAGAAGTTATTATAAAGGTCTATGATTCAATTCTCACTATATCATAATAAACTCTTACTTGAGGACTTTAATATGGGCAAAAAAAATTGTGTAAATGAAGATTCTAGGAAGGTAAAAATGTTTCTTCACTAACTAGCAGACAAATGAGTGATTAGGTAGTGAAATCCTATGCAAGTGGTGTTTAGGCATGCATGTGAGTTTGAGAAGAGGCACATGAATATTTCTGCATCCTTATTGCTCTATAGTTTAGCTTTATTTCTGCACATTTACTTCAGTAATTTATATACTTTCATATTTATTTATGTGGTGATCTATATGTTTTGTATTCTTTATGCTAAAGTAGTTGAGTATACACCTTTTGTGTTTATTACTCTCTTAAATATGGATCTATTTTATCACTATCATATCATTATTGCGTTGACAATTTTTTGTGGAGGATTGGTGTTTAATTGCATAAATAGTTTATAAGCTTCATAGCCTATTTATTTTAAGCTTGTTTGTTTCAACAATTTTACACAATTAACATATTCATTCACTTATTACAATTGCATTGTTGTGTTGCATCACTTGTAGTTTTTAAATCCTCTTCTTTTGCCATGAAAATCCTCCTATTTCTAATGATATCACAGGGACCCTCATTATAGATGTCATAAGATTCAGTTACCTTCTTTATAATCAATCTTAAATATTTTTCAATTATAGCGATCGCTGATCACAACCTCTCCACAAGCACTTGCCCTTTGAGAATTTTTTCAAAATTTACCATATGAAGGTTTCAAAAACATAAGGAAACTAAATTACTTTATAGTGAGAGGTCGATTTTATTATGCTGAAAAATACTAAAATAAATCTAATTTTCAAGGAAAGGTACTCAGTTATTTTGCACTGCGGTGTATATATTGTCAAGAATTAAGCATAATTTAGAGGGCATGTACAATTGAGACTCTTGATCATCATTTATCTCAGCCTTTCTATTTGATTGTTTCTCAAAATATATTTTTTTTTATTTATTTGTTTTCAAATGAAGATCAAAGCTCAAAAACAAATATTCGCATTGGCATGGAGACAAAATTGGAAACATTTTGTCAAGTAAACATTATGGTCATTAACAATACAAATTTAAACACACTCAAGTTCTTATACTGATAATGCAAATTTCTCTTACTACAACAGCTTCCTCATATATATCATAACCGGTGCATAATTTACATTTGGTGCGATGTCATCTTCTTCACAAAGAATCTCCTTCGCTTGAGTGTCCCTCCTCGTTGCTTGCTCCATCTCATGGAAGTGGCTCTTTGTTGCAATACCAAATTAAAAAAGGATGAGTAGAAAAACTCTTCCATCACATCCTTCGATAATTACATTGGTGAAGAAGGAAAATATATCTGCCAATAAAAGCTGGCCAAAGTGGATTTTTACAGTGATAATCCCAATAACCATCTTAATTCTTTTTATAATTATGGCATTGATTGTGGTATATCGAAGCAATGCAAAAATGATGCTTGAGATCAAGTGGTCCGCTACGAAATGCATTTATAACAAGTTTATTGTCTTTTACTCTTTGTTATTTTTGGTGCTTTAGTCATTAGAACTTAAACTGTGATATTACACTATCATTTGTCTGCAAATGAAACATCTCAACTGCAAATTATATTAACATAGTTTATTTTGATTATTTTTAGGTGTACCAAAGTTAAACCAATAACTCAAGCAGAGGATTTTAGCAACATTATCGGACTTATCCAAATTGCACCGTTTAAAGGGATATTGTCAAGTGAAAGCAATGCCTTCTACAAATGCTAAATCTCAATTTGATTGGTCTGAAAGATCAGATTCTCAGTTCAGAAATAAGATTTTACATACTTGGTATTTTTGTAATGTATTTTTTTAAGCTTCTATTATTATATCTGAAGTGAAATTATTAATATTTTTTCCTCTCTTTAATTTAGATACAATCTCAAGAATAAACCAGAACTTTGTCAACCTTCTCACACGAAGATGATCCATTTATGAGGATGATGGTGTTGAATATGCACCAAATGGGACACTTTTTGAGCACCTTAATGGTCTGTTAGAACTAATATATTTCAATCTGTTAATATTTTTTAATTAAATAAGAAGAATATTACTTTAATAATCTTAAAAAAAAAAAATTTTCCTTGGTTTCAATTTTTCAGTGAAAGAGTTTGAGCATCTAGACCGCACTAGAATGAGGATTATAAATTTTATGCTATCTTCAACATAAATGATCTCAAACCGTTGCATTTTTGCAATCAAGAGTATTTTCTTAAGAGGATTATGGCAGGTATGTTAAAGTGCTTGGGATCAATTTTGTTTTCTGCTTTTTATTTTATTTTTATGTTATTTTAAAATTATGTTTGTTTTGTATATTTTAAGATTTCTATATGTTTTGAATGTTCTTAAAAATAACTATCACTATCAAATATGTTTTACTTTGAGATATATATATATATATATATATATATATATATATATATATATATATATATATATATATATATATATATATATATATAAAATTAAAAATAAAATTTATCCCAAACTCCTAATTTTTTGTATTTTCTGTCCATAGAGAGGAAAAGTATTAATATTTTTCTGACGATAAATGACTGCATCTTTAGTGAGCCAATTGGAAGAGAAAATAAATTTTTAAAAGATAACAAAGATATTTTTGTGGCTGCACCAACTTCTGATCCTGAGAGCAATGTTTACAGCTTTGGAATTCTATTACTGAAAATCATTACAGGAAGAATGCCAATCTATGAAGATGATGGTCTCCCTATCATGGATTATGTTATATACTTTTGATTTCTTTCAAAATTTCCAAAGCATCAAATCTGATTGTAGTAAATGGCGAAAATAATTCTTAGACTTATAATTATATGTAATTTTAATCTCAACTATTTTAGATGCTCAATTTAGTCTCTCAACTCATCAAATTTGAATAAAGTATCATCAACTTTTATCATTTCTTAGGACAAAAATTGAAGAGAGGCTTTTCAATAGGCATTTTGAACTTTTTAGAGTCAATTTCACTACTTAATAACAACTCAAATTAATGAAATTGATCATTGAAGTCTTAAGATTCTCTCATGGAAAGCTTTGTTTTGCCAATTTCAGCCCGAAGTAAGATAAAGTAGATGGTTAGATCAAATTGATTCAGATTTTGTGAGTTGGATTAAACATCGGCCATTTCATGACACACTTGGGAGAGTAGATATATTAAATTTGATTTATGTTAAGAAAGGTAGAGGCAGACCTAAAAAAACTTGATTTGGTTGTATAAAAATGACCTTATTTTATTAGAATTAAAGGAAAATTTGACACTTAATAGGACACAATAGAGAAGAAGGATTCATATAGCCTCCACTGGAATAGAAATTTCTTGTTGTTGTTGTAAATTGAATATTTGAAAAAAAAATCTAGAAATAAATGAGTATAAATAAAAAGTTTTGGTATTATTTAACAAAGACTATTTCAATCATATATTCAATTCAAATGTTCTCTCACTTTCATATGCACTTGAAGGATGAGAAAGAGCATTAAGTCTCGATTGATCCTCACTAATGTCCAAGGCATGATTCATCATATGTAAGATAGGCGGCATGCATCCGAGGATCTAAGCGGCCAATGAAAAGAAGTCTCACAGCACTTTAGCTCGGTCGAACGGCGGCGGTGCAGAGGCTTTCTCCTCGGTGAAATTTGAACTTCGAGATCCCCTCAGCGACTAACTAAAGACTATAGTTTGGGTAAACATATCTCTTCTTTTAGTTAAGTTCTCCATGTTCTACACAACAATTATACCTGGTTTGAAATGATTTCCCACTGTGAATTATCTTGAGCTGATTAGTGATGTGTCATGCTGATTGGATGGATTGACTATGAGCGAGAGCTTAAAACTTCATCTTTGGAATGGATTAATCTACATGGATAGTTGACATATGAAGAAGAAGAATAAGAAGGATAATTTAGATTGTAAATTGCTTTGTATTTATTTATTAATTTTTAAATTTTTTTCAGTATGTTTGAAGTTGCATTTAGGGTTTATAATCTCAATATTCAAGAGATTTACATACATATCATACAATTTTTATATATAATATTCTGATCTTCATTATCACATTAAAATATCATCATCATTCATTTTTTTAAAATAAAATAATAATAAATATTTTATAGATATATATATATATATATATATATATATATATATTTGTATCTAATATTGTTGTAGATGATATATTAGCATAAAAATGTGTTAACGATTATTTTTTTATATAAAATTGATCATAAATATCACTATATTTTAAATTATCTTAAGATTTATGATACTTGTTCTTTTATGCCAAAGAATATTATGCTAATTTTATGATTTAGTGATATTTATTATAATATTGTTATATAATAAATTATGTTTTTTTATTGTTAATATTAAACTCATTCATTATAATTTTTTAATGATATATTTTAGCTTGTTGTTTGTTATTTTATCATTATAAGAGGTACCTTTTCAATGATAATATTTCATTTGATATTTGAGTTTATGTTGTAGTTTGTTCTTGGGCTTCTTTTATATTTGAATGATCTTTACTTATGTAATCATTAATTATTTTTATTTTATTATTGAGCTCTTATTATGAACATTTTATTGCAATAATATTTAGTTATTTTTCTATGCTTATTTTCACATGTATGTCAAAAGTTTGTTATTCATGAACTTGGCGTTTGGTTAAGTTAAGTACTCATATTATCGTTCGTTAATCGAGTCGAATAAGAATAACATTTTATTTCGATTAAAAGCCGAAAACAACAATCTTTTGTTCGATCGTGTTAACTTTTATTTCGAAATAATAAAGCGTGACTTAGTGATTAAATTTCTTTTATGCAAAAAATTAGCTCGGATTTGAATCCTCCCTCTTACAGATGTTTCAAATTATTGCATTTTGAGCAATTATAAGTCATTTCGAACAATTCTAGTCAAACACGAATAGTAAAATTTCGAGTCATTTCAAAATCAACACAAAGAAATTTTCAAACGAGCTGAACACAATTAAGGATTCAATTCGCTCAAACTCGATTCATTTACACCCTTATTTTCACATGCTCTATTGAAAATTTATGTATATAAAATTTTCTCTAATTTAGTATAAAATATGCTTAATCCATCTTAAAATTTGAATTTATTTATATTAAGTGTATTTTGGATACACAAGAAGATCATGTAAAATTGTAAGGAATAAACCTTTCAAAGTTCATAATACTTGAAAATCTCTCTAATTAAATAAATATCCTTGTCTTTGTTAATCTTTAATCCACTATCATCTAGATTAGTCAAAACTCATCAATTTTTAAAAATTATTTAAATCCTAATTACTTCAAAGAAAAAACACTCTCTTAAGTTATTTCTTTCATAGACTATATTATTTGAAAAAATAATAATAATAAATGATAATTTTTATTCATAGTAATTTTGATTTTAATCATTTTTTCATACAACAACTCATTGGGATTGTGGATGGTCAATCATAATTTTTTTTATTATGAGCTTAACATAAATTATATAAGAAGCATTTTACATATCTAATACCTAAACACTTATATTTACATAAATAGCACTAAAATATTTAATATTATTTCAAAAATAATATCATTATTAATTTCAAAATTGAAATATATCTTTTTATGCTTAAGAAATATGTTAAATTTATATATATCAAATTGTATAAATATATAAGAATTATGTCCAAGTTATGTAAATTTCCTATTATATTATTGTGTATGATACTTTTCTTTTCATTCTCTCTTAATAATAAATTTTTAATAAAAGAAATGGAATATAATATTGAATTATTAGATTTCTGAAGTTTTTTTTTGTTATTGTTATTTTGACTTTTAAGATTGATAAATGTTAAAAAAATGGGATTAATCAATCTCATTTAAAAAAATTATAATTTTGATCATCAATCTCATTCAGTCGTATTGAACTTTATAATTTGACTTTTATTCTTATTTTTATTTTTGTTTACCAATTGTGTGGCACTGTGGTATGTATGTAGATCTTCCATTTTTTTTATTCTTGTGAACCTATCTTGACAAAGTTCGAGCTTTCGTCAGCCGCTTTAATAGTAGTAGGGCGATCCTCAATCGCTTCTCCGCCGGGTGCCGCCCGTCTTCGTCGATCATCACCTTGGAGCTTCGTTTCAAAGTCGACCTTCTTTTTTGATCTTGTTCGTCTTGATCTAGATGCCAATTGGTTTCTTCTTCTTTTGTCTCGGATTTTGTTGGAGGTCTCCACGCCTGGAGATCTGCGATCTATATCTAGGTACTTGCCTCCCACTTCCACGTTGTCCGCTTGATTTTTCGCGTATGTTAATCGATGGAAAAATGTTCTATGGTGTTTATGTTTTATTGTAAAATTATAGTTGTCTGATTTCTTGTAGTTTTGGATGAGAATTGTTCTTTAGATTATATCTTGAGATGTTTTGTAGGGATTGAAAAGTTCTTGTAAAGTATTCTTCAATAGGCAAAGATAAGAAATATCTTCCTATCAAATTAAATATTAGTCCATTTTCGAATCATATAAAGATTGCTTCTTTGTTGATCAATAATAATTAAAATTCTTTCTTAAATTCTTTAAAAGAAACCACAATCTTATTTCTTGGATTATTCTATTTGACAATTTGGTGTTTGTTTAAAATAATCATTATATCATTTGAGAAATTGATTCAGAACTCAAATTTTGACTAAATTCATGTCTCATGAAATTGCTCTGGATGGGTCAATTAGTCAAATTAAAGAGCCTTAAAGTTGTTGCCAAAGTTAGTTTGAATCTCATATAACAAGTCCAACTTACAAACTTGGGTAGGGAAAGAAACATGCTATATTATTTAAAAGAACAAAAGCATAACAACAAATGAAATAGGTTTCATGCAATTGATGAACAATATCTATATATCAATTTGTAATTGTATGTGCTTCCTATGAACGTAGTACCTATATATGAAATATAAATTACTTGCTGTTATCATGTTATCATCAACCATATTACTGAAATTGATTAAGTTGGACATTATTGAGAAAAAGGGAAAGCACAAGGATAGTGGATTAAAGAGAAAAAGGGAAATTGATTAAGTTGGACATTAAAATTGATGAGTTTTGACTAAACTAGATGATAGTGGATTAAAGACTAACAAAGACAAGGATGTTTATTTAATTAGAGAGATTTTCAAGTATTATGAGCTTTGAAAGGTTTATTCCTAACAAATTTACATAATCTTCTTGTATATCTTTAGTTTTGGGGGAGTGGGGGGGACAGCATATGTATATTATACTTTAGATCCAAAAATACACTTAATATAAATAAATTCAAATTTTAAGATGGATTAAACATATTTTATACTAAATTAGAGAAAAATTTTATATACATAATAGCATGTGAAAATAGTTGTGTAAATGAATTGAGTTTGGCGAATTGAATCCTTATGTGTTGAAATTTCGTTTGAAAATTTCTTTTGCGTGTTTGACTCGGTGTTGAAATAACTTCAATTTTCTTATTAGTGTTTAGCAGAATTGTTCAAAATGACTATAATTGCTCAATGCTGATAATTTGAAACATGGGAGGATTAATCAGAAATTTTTCGTAAAAAAAATTTTTAATCATCTTTTATTATTTCATTTAAATCAATTGACCGATCGAAAAAGATTGTTAGTATTACTTTCGTTTATATCGGCTTGAAATATTTATTAAGATTGACTTGGTTGGATTAACGAAACGACTAAATATGAACTAACGAACACAAGTTGTTCGCAGCAACAATTGTTTTTATGTAAAAAAATAAGCGTAGAAAATAACTAAATATTATTACAATAAAATGTTAATAATTAAAAATAATAAAATAAAATAATTGATTACATAAATTATCAAATATAAATGAAGCGAAAACCACATAAACTCAAATATCAAATGAAATATTATCATTGAAAGTGTCTTATAGCGATAAAATAACAAACAATTTAAAATATATCATTAAAAAAATTATAATGAATGAGTTTAATATTAACAATAAAAAAACATAATTTATTATAACAATATTATAATAAATATCACTAAATCATAAAATTAGCATAATATTCTTTGGCATAAAAGAACAAGTATCATAAATCTTAAGATAATTTAAAATATAGTGATATTTATGATCAATTTATATAAAAATAATCATTAACACATTTCATGCTTTGTATCCATCTACAACAATAGATACAAATATATATATATATATATATATATATATATATATATATATATATATATATATATATATAAAATTTTTATTTTATTTTATTTTAAAAAAATGAATGATGATGATATTTTAATGTGATAATGAAGATCAAAGTATTATTTATAAAAATTGTATGATATGTATGTAAATCTCTTGAATATTGAGATTATAAATATCTTATATCAAAAAAAAAATTTAAAATTAATAAATAAATATGGTTGAAGCAATTTATAATCTAAATTATCTTCTTATTCCTTCTTCTTTGTATGTTATATGAAGCGATTAATCCATTTAAATATTTCTGGTTCGTAGTTTATTATGATCAATTTACATTGAGGTTTGAAGATAATTTGAAATCATTTTAACCAAATATAATTGTTAGAACATGGAGAACTAAAAGAAGAGATATGTTTACCCTATAGTCTTTGGTTAGGTGCTTTAAAAGGATCTGTTGACGAACGAGAAAGCCTCAGCTGTTGATTAGAGCTTCTCGAGTGTGAGACTTTTTTTTTTCGTTGTTAGTGCTTAGGATCCTCTTTGATCATCTTAGTCTTACATGATCCATGCTTCATCGTCTTTGTTGGACATTAGTGAGGATCAATGAAAACTTAATGCTCTTCTCATCCTTCAGTGCTCCATGCCGAAAGTGAGAGAAATTTGAATATATGATTGAAATAGTCTTTGTTAAATAATCAAAACTTTTATTTATACCCATTTATTTCTAGATTTTTTTTCAAATATTAAATTTACAACAACAATATTATTTTGTGTATAATGAATCAATATCTATTGTCATTAAGTGTCAAATTTTCCTTTAATTCTAATAAAATAAGGTCATTTATTATAAAATCAAGTTTTTTTATATGCTCTTTCTTAACATAAATCAAATTTAATATATCTACTCTCTATGTATGAAATGAATGTTTAATCCAACTCCTGTAAATATTTGATCTAACCATCTACTTTATCTTACTTGGTGAAATTGGCAAAACAAATTTCCAAGAATCTTAAATTGATGATCAATTTTATTAATTTGATTATTAAGTGAATAAAAGTTCAAAATCTATTGAAAAGTCTCTTCAATTTGTCCAGAAATGATAAAAGTTGATGATCTTTATTCAAATTTGATGAGTTGAGAGTAAATTGAGCATAAATAGTTGAGATTAAAATTACATAATTATAAGTCTAGAATTATTTTATCATTCTTCTGATTGTATTTGATCTTTTAGGGAAATTTTGAAAGAAATCAAAGTATATAAATCTCTGAACATACAGGTCAGATGGGGAGACCATCATCTTGAGATTGGCATTCTTCCTGAAATGATTTCCAGTAATAGAATTTCAAAGCCGTAAACATTGCTCTCAGGATCAAAGTTAATCACAAATTATCTTTGTTATCTTTTAAAAATTTATTTTCTCTTAATTGGCTCACTAAAGATCTAAATTTATCGAAGAATATTAGTACTACTTCTTCTATGAAATAAAACAACACAACAACAACAACAAAGCATCACTGGGTGGGGTCATAAATGAATCCCTCTCCATTGTGTCCTGTATGTGTCCAATTCTCATAATTGAGTATCTAGATCATTTTTTACATCTTAACCGTATTTTTAGGTCCTATACTTTCTTAACATAAAGAATCCAATAAATTCTCTATATGTCAGAAATAGTCGCTTTATGTGTTAAATCAAGACTTTATTCTTATCTATTTACTCACTTTTTTTAATACTTTTTTTCTATCTCAAGAGTAAAGCCATCATCCACAAGCATCCTCATTCTACTTAATGACAGTCTTGTTATCTTGTGACATTCAAAAAAATTAAAGTTTGGGATAAATTTTATTTTTAATTTTAATTATATATATATATATATATATATATATATATATCTCAAAAATATATTTGATAGTGATAGTTATTTTAAGAACATTCAAAACATATAAGTTAAACTAAAATAGAGCCAAAACATACAAAACAAACATAATTTTAAAAATAACATAAAAATAAAAATAAAAAACAGAAAACAAAATTGATCCAAAATCTAACATACCTTTTCTAATGTTAAGAAAATCAACTTAATTGAATAGGATGCATTTCTTTGGTTTTCATGCGTATACGTCATAATTATAATCCATTCATCATTTCTAGATGCTCAAACTCTTTCACTGAAAAATTGAAACCAAGGAAAAAAAAGTTTTTTAGATTATTAAAGTAATATTCTTCTTAATTAAAAATATTAATTTGAAATATATTAGTTAATACAAAACATGAAGTGCTCAAAAGTGTTGATGCATATTCAAATATTCTATAAATGGATCATCTTCGGCGTGTGAAGGTTGACAAAGTTCTTGTGATTTATTCTTGAGATTATGTCCATCTAAAATTAAAAGAGAGGAAAAAATATTAATAATTTTACTACATGACTGCAATAATAATAGGGAAGCTTAAAAAAAATACATTTCAAAAATACCAAGTATGTAAAACCTTATTTCTGAACTGAGAATCTGATCTTTCAGACCAATCAAATTGAGATTTAGCATTTGTAGAAGCCACTGCTATTTCAACTCCACTTAATAATATCCCTTTAAACACGGTGCCTGAACCCATATTCAGTAGGCTTCTAAATTTATCTACTAAAAGAGTTGTGAGATAAAGAGACTAATATACTTACAGAAAACATCCAAAATCAAATTTTCCTTGGAAAGTATGACAAAAGAACCGCCATTGCAATTTTGCAAACCTCTCACAAAAGCTGAAGCAAATAAAAATATCATATACCACTTAGTATATAAGATAACTGCATACTTTTGCATGAACATAGTACTTATAAGAATATTCACATAGAAAAAGGTTACTTATCATAAGAAAAGAACTAACATTTATAGCAAGTGAATTTCTAGCACAAAAGGTCGATGATGGATCTGAGGTTATGTTATAGCCTTCAAAATAAAGAAAGCGAAGGGCATAATCTTAGATAATCATGAAAGACAAAAGAATGCTTCACTTCTTTTAAGATTTAAAGAAATATGTTAAAAAGAAGACCCTAAAACACATTATTGATGCCTTATAAGCATCTCTCTCTCTCTCTCTCTCTCTCTCTCTCTCTTTCTTTATATATATATATATATATAGGCACAAATCATCATAATTTAAAGAATATATTGAAATACTGCTCTGCTATTAAACTGCACAATAGACATTATGAATTATACACTATACAAATCAAATCATGATAGATATAATCAAGCAAGCCTGATGCATTTCAGTCCCAAATTTCAATTTTGAAGTTCATAAAGTATAACAACTTGATGCATTAATGGTTTTCACACTTACAAAAAAAATTAAAATATAAATAATGAAAGTAAAATCATTCAGCAAGGCAAATATTTTTTTTGGGAGCGTGATATGAAGTCAAACACATGTATATTCTATCAAACTCAAAATAATCTTACCTGTCCAAATTTCCCAGTTCACACCGTTAATTTCCCAGGAACATCACAAGGAAGGTTTTTGTTATTTTTAAGTTGAAAATTCAAGTTAGCCTTCAACATCCAAGAATGAATGCCACCTTCAAATTTGTTTTCACAAAGCAAACTGCAAGAAATAGAAAAAATTTAGATCAGTGCAACTATCTCTATAAACATAAATAAAAATTACTGTTCAAGTAGCTAATAATGGCAGAATTTATGAATATGTACTAACAGGCACTTGAGTGATGGTAAATCTATAATCTCCAATGGAATTGAACCGCTGAAATTACTACTCCTCAAATCCAAGAACTCCATTATTAACAGCCCTCCAAACTCGTTAGGAATTGCTCCAGTAAAATTGTTAGCAGATAGCACACTGCATATGAAAATGTTAATAAAATTTATATAATAGCTGATATATGCTACAAATCACAAGTCATTTAACATACTAGTGCAAAATTAAAAAAAAAAGATTTACAAACATAACACACAATTCCTATGTATTCGAAAGATTTACAAACATAACACAATTCCTATGTATTGGAGCGTAAAAAGTTCTTACAGTGCTTTCAAGTGACCAAGTTTTCGATCTCTGGTGTCAATGTCTCTCCTAATTTTAGACCTTGAAGGTTCCTGCTAATGCATATAATAAAAATGCACAAGGGAAGAGTGTTAGTTTCAGACACATCAAAAAGGGATTATGCACTTTTAGAATTTTCTTATGAAATTCAACCAAACTAATCCTACATAATGAGCATTATAGATTAAATGCAGATTATTATGCACTTTAGAATGTGCGAAGTCAAACTAAACATAAGATAATGCAATATGTTTGACGGTGACCAAAATAAATAATGAGACACTCAACTAAATAACCAAATAAGCTTGTAATCAATTAAAACAACCTACAAGTGATGCAACACAACAATGCAATTGTAATAAGTGAATGAATATGTTAATTGTGTAAAATTGTTGAAACAAACAAGCTTAAAATAAATAGGCTAGAAGCTTATAAACTATTTATGCAATTAAACACCAATCCTCCACAAAAAATTGTCAACGCAATAATGATATGATAGTGATAAAAATAGATCCATATTTAAGAGAGTAATAAACACAAGGCTGATGTATACTCAACTACTTTAGCATAAAGAATACAAAACATATAGATCACCACATAAATAAATATGAAAGTATATAAATTACTGAAGTAAATGTGCAGAAATAAAGCTAAACTATAGAGCAATAAGGATGCAGAGATATTCATGTGCCTCTTCTCAAACTCACATGCATGCCTAAACACCACTTGCATAGGATTTCACTACCTAATCACTCATTTGTCTGCAATTTAGTGAAGAAACATTTTTACCTTCCTAGAATCTTCATTTACACAATTTTTTTTGCCCATATTAAAGTCCTCAAGTAAGAGTTTATTATGATATAGTGAGAATTGAATCATAGACCTTTATAATAACTTCTAAGGCTCTTACTAACAAGACGTTGATACCTACACAACCAATTGAAGTGTCTTCATTCACCATCGTAGGTTCATTTTCAAGATGCAAGACTCCACAAGCCTAGTAAAATTCGTCATCATCAACATAATTTAACTAGCACATGTATAATTTATAAAATACTAAATAAACTGTTAGATAACACGACATAAAATTTATTATCATATAATCAATAATAAGCCACCAATGAGTCACAAAGGCTTATTGAATCAACGATGTCACTCTTTTTTGCAATATTTTGATGCTGATATAAATGGATAAAATAAAACTAAATAGGTGAAGACTCCCTACTCTTCAAATGCATAAAGAAAAATATAATCCCCCTTTATGTTCATGACTCTATTCAACATATAAGTAATATATAGGGCTGCAAACAAACCGAGCCGAGCATGTGCTAGTTTGAGTTCAAACTTGTTTACAATTATCAAGCTAAAGCTCGAGCCGAGCTCGTTTCGAGATTTTACGTTGGTGTTCATTGTGTTGATGGCAGAGTTGAGACATTGTAAGTTCATTTTCCTTGATTCTTCAATTTGTCTAAGAGGTATTTTAGGAATTATCTTGCACAAGTTGAAATGACAAGCTTATTTAATGGCGCGTTATATGGACTTTTTTTGAGCCCGTGGTTCTAAAGTTCATTTCGAGAACTGCCTTTCTGATAATATCAAGCAAGGATTCAGATACATATGCATCACGACTTCTCTGAGTTAACTGTGTTTGTAGTTTATTTAAATTTGTAGTTCTGAGTTCTCTCTAGCATGAAAAATTTGCCATCCATGTCATTATTGGTTTCTTTTGTAAAAGTTCAAAATTCTTTGGAAACTGTATCCATCTATTTTTGAAATGAGATGTTTGCATATACATATTTTGTTGACTTTATTTTTATTTTTTCCTTTATAACTTTAGTCAGAATATGAAATTTAGATTGATTTTAGTATTTTGTAGAAATATTGCAATGGACTTGCGGCATTGCACAATTAATTCACTAAATATTCATTCTGATAATATTGGCAATTTCTTGGACTTTTGAGGTAGTGATTTGCTAGAACCTGCATGTTTAGTACAACTTCTAAAACTTTCATAGCTATTTTTTTAGCATTATAGTCCTTGTCCAAGTACCTGAAAAATGTATGGGTCCAAGGCAAATGACTTTGACAATCAATGGTTCATATATTAGTCTTCTAGGAGAAAAGCATTAGAAATGAATTAAAATCCACATCAAAATTGGAGAAAAGGTTAATGGGCTATACAAGTACAAGGTTAGGCCGACCAAATAAGTGGGGGATCTAGTGGTGCAGTAGTTGGAGTTTCAATCAAAACTCTACAATTAAGTATACTCAGAACTCTCAAGATGGTACCTCTTGGGAAGCTGCACTAAGAAGTATACTACCTTGCGGGTTGTGCCAAATTGGACAACGCCTCACATAATATGGGTTGGATCCTTACAATTAGTATTATAGCTAGATCTCCTCTAGTATGATATGCAGCTCATGGAGGAATCAAATAAAATTCGGTGAGCTTGTGACATCCTGAATTCAAAAAGGGTGGTTCAAAGTGAGTGAGATTGATTGTTAGGCGAATGGCCTGAACTAATATGACATTTTTTCAGGGAAAAGAGGTACATGAATGAACAAAATCCCACATTAGAAAGAAAGGAAATATTATTGGGCTATATAAGCTAAAGTTTATACTATCTATGCATCACCTTTTGGTGCAATAGGAGAAGCTAAGCTACTTTTGAAAGATAATAATTAAGTTTATTCATGGAAGCATTCTTAAGATGGGTGACCTCTTGGAAAGCTATGTCAAAAAGCTCAAAATTGCAATGTTCATCTTGTTATGGGATAGGTTGGGGCAAAACGAATAATACCTCTCATATTTGTCCTCTTTTCTCATACGATATGAACAAAATTTCACTCTAGAAAGGAAGGAAAGGTTGGACTATATAAACAAAGGTCTTACCAATACACATCACCTTTTGGTGTAGGTGAAGCTTCTTTTGGAAGATGACAATTAAGTTTACTTAACTCTTAAGATAGATGAAAGCTTCTTTTGAAAGATGACAATTAAGCTTAACTCTTAAGATAGATGACCTCTTGGAAAGCTGTACCAAAAGGTAAAAGTGCAAGCTTCATCTTGCTACTTGATAGGTTGGAGCAAAGCTGACAATACCTCACACAACTGTCCTCTTCCATCATGCATTCTTCAATATGTGTATTTTTAGCGAAACTTACAGCTTTTCTGTATAGGTTAAGTTCCCCAAAATTGGGGGGATTGGCCCACTTAGAAGGTTACAACTAAGGTCTCTGCAGCATAAAAATAGCAGACATTCAATTATGCATTTGGGATAATGTTCATCATACATAGACTCATTAAAGTACTAGTCAGAAATTCAAGTAAATTAGCTCAGGCCAACATGGAAACCTCGTTCTTTTCAGGAGAAAAAGACATGGAAGCTTCTTTCTTAAATGAAAAGAAAGAAAAAGCATTTGAATAAACAAAAAACTAAAAGAACAGGAGTTATATAATTTACAACACAGCCAGAGCCTGCATAAGACCAATGACAGAAGGAATGGATCCTGTAAACTTGTTGTTTTGCAACGACCTGTTATACAAACGAGTAAATAAGTTAGTTTCTGCAAATCTAACTAGTAGGAAATAGGAGATAACTTTTGAGTACAATCACATACAAGGTAGCAATTTGCAAAAAACCTATGTTGAAGGGAATTTCTCCGGACAATTGATTGTATGAAGGATCCCTAGATCAAAGCATTTATATGGGAGTGAGATTCTATAGCGATGCAGTTCATTAAAAGTAGGAGGAAAGAATACTGAATTCTTACAAAACTTGAAAACTTGTACAGTTTCCGATGCTTTCAGGTATAGTCCCCTTCAAACTATTGTTTTTCACATCACTAAAAGATAAATATAGTTTGCCAATAAATAACTGTACTCAAAACTTAAAACTCAGTAGAGAAATAAGCTTGACATAATGAGAGAATAAAGGTGATGAAGTCTTGATTATAAATTTGCAACCATTAGTTTGCTCATTTCAGTTACACATAGCCTTAGAGATTGACTGCTTACAAATACCAAAGCCCAGTTAACTGACACATATCAGGAGATAGGCTTCCCTCCAAATTGTTTCCTCGCAACCCCCTGAAAAAAAAGTCTGACTCAATTAACTTTCACAATGCATCATAAAGTCTACATGCGGAGTTCCTCAAAGCCTGCAATGGCTCGATTGATGCCATCTTCACTAAAATGGAAAGCATCCATCCGTGTTCACAGACGTGAATGCAAAGTATAATTTCTTTCCAAACTCTAGACCTGAGAGTACCACTCACAGATATTGCAATACTTCATTCCAGAAAATAAGCCTGGGTATCTCCCCACTCAACTTGTTCTGAGCCAAGTCCCTGGAACAGTAATAAGAAATAGAAGATGATCAACTTTCAAGAGATCTAATCAGTTAAAAAAATACAATGATACATACAAAACTTTTAAATTGGGAATTTGTGAGAGCGTTGATGGAATAGGACCGGTCAACTGATTGCTTTTCAAAACCCTGAAATAGAGACATCAAGCTTTTGTAATGTACAAACTTCATGAAGAGTTCATGGCACCATTTTAAATCATGTGACTTACAAGTTTTCCAACTTTTTTAATTTTGATATTGAATATGGTATATCCCCATGAATATTATTAAATGATAAATCCCTGATGCGCACAAAAAAAAAAGTCAACAATACCAGGAAGATAAAATCATTGTATATAAACAATGAAACGCAAATAAGGACTCACAGTGTTTCTAATAAAGAACAATCACCAATCTCGTCAGGGATTTGGCCTGAAAGTTGGTTTGATTTGAGGTCACTATTAAACCATAGAAAAGGAATCAAGTTCAAAGTAAAGGCCAACAAGCCCAAAAAAATACAGATAATTTGGTAAAATTATGACTAAAATCATACAGTGTTACAAGGCTCCTGAGATTCCCTATAGCTGGTGAAATCTCCCCATTAAGATTTAACCCCGATAAATTGCTGAATTAAATAATAAAGCGCATTATAAGAACCGACAACCTTAGAATTGATCAAAACAAATTTCAGATATGATAAGGGGAGTGTTCTCACAGTGACATAACCATAAAGGTCAGGTTATTCCCTCAAGAGCAATAATCTGAGGATGCAGCACCAGTCCAATCATACAGGACATCATCCACAGAAACAACTTCTTGATTTCAACAAGCACCAAACATGGAAAGGAATGGACTCAAAGCCATCAGCATAAAATCATCAAATCAGTAACTTTAGCTGATGAATAACTTGACAACTGATGTCAAACAGAAAGTGAGAAAAGACACAAATTGAATAAAGTAATAAAATATAGTAAGAACAACCAAAGTGCAAAAATCCCTTCAACCAAATGGCCTAAATTGGTTGCTAAAAGCCAACTTAAAAAAAAAGCAAACTTTAACCTGCAAGGGAGATGAGACTGTGGAAGCAAATAACTAGACTAAGAATATGAGTGAAGGAGCATTTGTCCACAAAAAATAAATCATAGCCAAAGAAAACCTTACAAGGGCAAATGATCGCACTTAGAAAAAATGGAGGTGCATTAAACATACAAAAAGCCAATCAAGGACAAGCCAAACCAACCCTGAGTCCATCCAAGAGATCAAATCACAAGGAATCCAACTACCCTTCATTGCCCAAGCCCAACTAAAAGGTAAAACTGTGACAACAACCAGAAACAGACTTTTAAAAAATAAAAAAACACACAAAGATGACACCAAAATCACCTCCCATAGTTACATAAAAGATTAGTCAAACCATCCAATAATATTAATAATAAATACTCAAGAGTTGATATAATATAAAAAATATAAAAATATAAAAAAAATATTTCTTGAAGAAAATGTATTTATTGAAGAGGATTTAAACTTACGTGTTGATAGAGTAATAAAAGATTTTAAAATAATCATGGTGGCTATAGATTTGAAGTGATTAATGAAGAAGATATGACTATATTTGATTTTACTTTATTTATGATTTTGTAATTGCTAATATTTTGTTTAAAAAAAGAGATGAATATATTATTACTTATAAAAATGAATATAATAAAACATTGATTATTTTCTAATAAGAAAAATAGATCGTTTAGGTTGTAAAGATTATAAAATCATTTTTAGTGAAAGTTTAAGTATTAGTATTAAATTTTAAGATTAAGAATTGAAAGATTAAAAATAAATCAAATTATTATCTTGGGATAAGATGGGACAGTTAAATAACACTAATAAAAATATTTTTAAAAGCACACAACAAGAGCTTAGAATTTGGGATGTTCATAAGAAAGTTAATGTTATGTGGAAAAAAATACCAAGTGAAATTAAGCAAGTTGCAAAAAATATGCTTAGAGAATTAAAAAGAAAAGCATCTTTTAATAAAAATAGTTGATAGTGGAGTCTAAATGTGTAAAAAAAAATATAAGAAATAAAAAATTTTATTATAAAACATGATTTAGATATAAAAACTAGAAAAGATATAAAGTAACCTGTATAGATTCTAAGAAAGCAATATGCAGTGCAAAAAATTTAACTTTTGGAGATTTATATAATAGATTAGATACCAAAGAAATTGAAAATTATATATGTAAGTTAGCCAAGCAAAGAGATAGGAAAAATAAAAATACAGTTCAAGTGAAATGTATTAAGGATGAAAATCATAAAATGCTTTTCTTATAAATGAATATTGAACATAGGGGGATGAATTTTTTTGATAAACTTTTCAATGAAAGATCTCGAATATGATTAATTTTAGCTACCTTAGTACCCTAAACAAAAAATAGATAATTTTATTTTTACGGTCGTATTAGTAAATTTAAAGTTGGAGAAGTTTTAAAGAAAATGAAGTGTAAAAAAACAGTAGGACATGATGATATTCCAATAGAAGTGTGAGAATACTTAGGAGATCAAAAAATCTCTTTGCTTGCGAATCTTTTTAATGTTAATTTAAAGACTAAAAAGCTGTCATATGAGTGGAGGAGTGTTGGATCCTATATTTAAGAATAAAAGTGATGCAAAAGAGTGTGCAAATTATAGAGGAATTAAGTTAATGTGTCATAAATTAAAATTATGGGAGAAAGTAATTGAGGAATGTTATGATGTGATACAAAGGTTTCACAAAATAAGTTTGATTTCATGTCGAGTAGATCTACTATGAATGTTATACATTTTTTGAGAGGTTTGGTGGAGAAGTATAGAAAAAGTAAGGATGATCTAAATAAGATATTTATTGATTTAGAAAAAGCATATGATAAAATTCTAACATAAGTGTTTTAGAGAGTTCTTAAAACAAGAGTTAATATTGATTATATTCACATCATTAAGGATATGTATACAAGAGTTGTTACTTGTGTCCAAACACAAGGAGAATTGGTAAAATATTTTCTATTTCAATTGGATTACATCGAGGATCGATTTTAAGCCCATATCTTTTTGTTTTATTTATGGATATTCTTACTAGGCATTTACAAGAGGATGTACCTTGGTGTATGCTTTTTGCTTATAACATTTTTATTGTTGATAAGATTAGAGAATCTTAAGAGAAACTTGAATTATGGAGGTCAACCTTAGAGTCTAAAAATTTTCATTTGAGTAGCTCTAAAACTGAACATATGAAGTGTAATTTTAGTTGTAGAAGTTCTAGTGACGGTGTTGTGATATTGGGTGATCAAGTCATTAAAAAGAGTGAACGTTTCAGATATCACGGGTCTATTGTTCAAAATGATTGTGAAATAGATGGGAATGTTGTTAGTATAATTTAAGTTGGATGGTTGAAGTGGAGGAATGCATCTGACCTGTTGAGTGATAGAAAAGTGCTGCTTAGACTTGAGAAAATTTTTTATAAAATGGTGGTAAGACCTCCAATGATTTATGGTGTTGAATGTTGGCTAGTAAAAGAGAAGCATAAAACTAAATTAAGTGTTGCAGAGATGAAAATGCTCAAGTGGATGAGTGGCTTTACTCTTAGAGATAAAATGTGAAATGAATATATTTGAGAAAGGGTTGGAGTAGCTCTAATGACATATAAGATTTGAGAGAGTCGCCTTAGATAGTTTGGCCACATAAAACGTTGGTTGTCTGATGACTCGATTAAGAGTAGTATTAGATTTATCTTATGTTAAGAAGAGATAAGGCCTCAAAAAACTTGATAAGAAATGACCTTAATTTATTATAATTAAATGAGAATTTGACACATAATCTTACACAATGGAGAAGAAGGATTCATGTAACCAACCCCACATAGTGGGATAAAGGCTTGTGGTTAGATATAAAAGTACAACTAAAAACAAATGACTTGTAGTTTCATTCTCAAAATGGGGAAAAAAACAGTTGCAATTATTCAAAACATTACCATTGATAAAAGCATCAATCATTTTATTCCATGCAATGGCATCCTTATGAAGAGATACAATAACATTAGAAATGATTTCATATATGTGGTGTTGAATAGAGAGTGGAGATTGATATTCCAAGTTGAATTCAACATGATATTACTTAAAGGTGCATCAGCTAAAAAGGGGAGGTAGATGAGAGCAAACCAACCAAACAACTCATTTAGATTTTCTCCATGAACCTAAGAGATATTAAATTAAATAAGAAGAAAGAGGCATTATTGTCAAACAAGTAAGAGTGGTGGGATAAGCAATGTTGATGATATCTTTGTGAAGGAAAGGTGCATGAGAAGGAGATCTTCACCGCATATTGTTATAATTATTTTTCAAACAAGAATTGGGGTAGTCATTCAATGCAAATGATTTCATACAATTTTAGCTTTATAAGCATGATTTAATATGTGCAATGAAGAAATCCCAATCCTTTTATTTCTAGCAGAACAAGTAATCTCCAAAATGATGAGATTAACCATTTTCAAACTCAAATCACAATCAAAAGGACTCAATAACAAAGGCATTCAATCTTAATAATGATATAAGCTTAGAGAGAAATATAAATCTAACCAAACAAACAACCAAATTACAAATAAAGAACTTCAAATAACTCACTAAATTAAAGAATCTTAGCCTTCCAACTTTCAAAAAGTGTACTGCCTTCATCAATCTAACAACAAAAATTAGAAGATCACAAATAGTAGAGATGCAAGTACACCAAAGAATTGAAAGGAGCTTGAATCTTACAGCTAGGATTGGATGTAAAAACAATATTTCTTGCATTATTACAAAAAGAGATGATACTATAATGTGTATTGATTTTAAACCCAAACAAGAAATAGATACAAGTTAAAAAAATGTGCTTATGACATTAGATAATGCAAAGAAAATGTCAAGACTATCATTGTAAATAATATAATAGTGCAAAAAAATATTGATTTTAATCTATGATATAGATTTTAATCTATGAAAGTAATATAATAGTACAATAAAAATATTGACTTTATTCTATGATATAGAATGTCAAGATGACTTTTTAAGGATACCCTGAACAAGAAAACCATTATTAACAAAGTCAAACGTGTTTTTCAAATTAAGATGGGCACACAATAGGTGGTTACCATTTCTTTTGTCGAAATCTTCCAAAAGATAGTTACCAAGAATGATATTATCATATAATTTTCTCTATTTCATAAATCTAGATTGTGAAAACAGGCATACAAAACTTATTTCAATCAACCAATATCTTCACAATAAATTTATAAAAGCAATTACACCAAAAAAAATGAAAGTTATGCCTATGACATTAGAGGATTTTAAGGTAAGAGCAATAATTTTTGCATTGGCATTGAAGCCTTTGGAGAAGAAATGTGATATAACAAAGGTTGTGCACCAAGAATATCCCAAGTAAAAGTGAAAGTTTATCCTAAGCATTAGAATCATTAAATTAGAATTTAGTTTTAATTTCCAACACCACCGTAATTTAATGTTCTTCCATTCTTTCTTCCAAGAAATCTTAGAACTATGAAGAGGATTCACTGCTATTTTACCAATTGTCCTCACGTAGATAAGCTCCATTTATTTCTCCTTCACATGCTCACAAATAAAATAAAATAAATTAAGCAAAGCATATTAAACCATGTCCATCATTTAAACACCTAGGCAAATTTAGATCGAAATCACAAAACATATGAGCATATGAGCATAGCTTCAAATGAAAATAAGACCATCCATATGCAAAGAAGCCATCAATATATCTCAATCTTCCTCTTTTACATATGAAATATGTTTATAAGAATATTGAACATATCATTAGTTTTGAAATAAAATTCATATAGATATTACAAGCATGAGACAGGCTTGTAGCCATAAAGTGAGTTTTTCTTAACTTCAAGACTTACTATGCATGTCCATCCTATATATATGGCTCAAGTTGTTGCATATAGAGCTATTCAAAAAAATCATTCAAGTAAATTTGATATCTATTTAAAAAAATTCTTCCATTGATTTTGAGCAATAATATATAAAATCAATCTAATAATTTTCATACATATAAGAGAAAATACTTCATCATAATTGATGCCCATTTATTAATTGTAACATTTTTTTCCATCAACATTACCACATTTTTCCACATCTCCATTAGCATTCTTCTTAATTTTAAAAAACCAATATGGTTTCATGCCTTTTAGTAGGACAAGCTCCCACGTCTCATTCCTTTTGATGTATTTGCTCATCCAATCAATAATTTTTTCTCCATCTTTTATCTTATATTCTTATATAATTACTTTATAAAAAAATTATGTTTCAAATAACAAGAAGTCAATTCAGATTATACACATTACTTATCTCATAGGTCTCTTGGAAACTTCTACTTCTTTGTTACTTGAATTGCCTTCCAAAATTGTAGGAGATGACGCCGGTGTAGGGTCTTGTGCTTTGTTTGTGATCTTGTCTTTTGCATGAACAGAATGTAGTCCTTGCATCTTTGAGAAATTTGCATTCTCATTAACACAGTAAGAATGCTTATACCAACAACATGAAACAAAATGATCACATTTCTTGTAATTATAATAATGGATCATTGATTTGTCAAAATTTGGATTCTTCCCCTTGTCCGCATACTCCTATAAAATATTGATTTTTATCATCATTATTGTAATCCCCTCATCCCAACCATGATTGTAGCCTCTCCCTTGGTCACAACCAAAATCTCTTTGGTTTTTTCTAGTTCATTTTTGAAATCTTCTTTGTTCTCCTTGAAAGGAATCTTCCTTCGAAGAACTTTCTCCAAAAGCTCTTACCTCTTTAGAAGCTCTTAAACATGGCCTTGTACTAAACTCATCACTTTTCATGGCCACCAAGTCATTTTCAGTCTTCTATACCCACCACGATGTATTTAAATTTTGAATACAATTACCTTAGAATTTTCTATGCTGATAGGTTGTCTTCCAAAGTCCTGTCATTCCCCCTTGGTTGATGAACTATAACTAAGAATCTCGTGAAATAGTCTAAAACATTTTGGGCTCCTTTATAACTATTGCTTCTAACGATTGTAAGAGGATGGAGCGAGAGAAAATGTCCACCAACCAAAGCCGGATGACAGGGTCTTGGAGAGTAGGTAGGACACCAAAAGAGACGGAAGAGGAAGCCGCAAGGAGCTAGGTGGGAGGCACTCACCGCTCAGTATCCTAAACCTAGCAGACCAGCAAGCCATTTCATACCATGCATTTGTTTCGTTTCGACAGGTTCATGAGATGGATACTGTTCATGGACAAAAAAGATTAAAAAAAAAATCTGGAAAGGGGCACCGAAACAGAACAAACAACTTCTACCCTATACCGACCAAACAAAAATGAAGGAAGGTAAACAGGCGAGGCAAATTTAAAAAAGGCAAAGCTTTACTACTTGTTTAAAAAATTCAAATGTGTGGAGAATAGAACAGAGCGAAAGAACTATAGAACCCCAATTAAAATACTAAATATCATGCAGGAACAAAGTAAGTACTATTATTATAATACGAATGTTAGAAGTAAATGGCGGCTCTGCACTAAGAAACCTTTGCTCTCTCGGACACGAAAAACTGAGACAGAAATAAACGAAAATATAAACAAAGTGCAAACCGTAGCTCCGGCAACTCACCGTCGTTCCCACCGGTATTCCCGCCTCCGGCAAAGCAGAAACCACAAGCAAGAAACAGAACCAGGACGAAAGATAACGACGACCTCCTCCATCGCATTGCGTACAAACACCAAACGCAGCCGTCGAAGCGTAGCAGCTTCAGAACTCTAGAAGCTGGCGTTGCCTGTGCGTAAGGCGAAGAAGAACGGTGACTCGTAGTGATAAAGGAGAAAGAGCGGTGACTACGAAGAGGTTTACTCGTCTACTCGTATTGTCACATCGATGTGGCAGTGGCTTTTATCACAAGCCCATACAGCTAACCTGCAGGCTGAAGCTAATAGCTACTTCCCGTCCCTGTAGGTAGCTCTCTAACTAAAATGCCTTATCTTTCTAGCCGAAATGCCTTATCTTTCTAGCCGAAACTACTCTCTTTCTCTCTCTTTTAACAATTCATCGCCTTCCTCCATACTATTCCCACATAAACTTACAGAGAACTTTCTCTACTTCCGTAGATGATTAACTCACTACGAGTATTCTCGCTCTCCAATCTCCATCAATTTTCTCTCAGTAGGGGTATATATTTCTCTCACTAAAAGTTTCATGTCTCTATAAAGGAAGAGCAGTTTGCAGTTGCAGGCATGGAGGGTGGCAGAGGACAGCCATTTTCCTTTCCAAACTTACCCTCAAAATGATATTAGATAAAGTCACTCCCTTCTGTTCAAGTTATACTAAATGGGTGCGAGTTTATCGGTGTAGGTGTAAGTTCCCATAATTCAAGAGAACGAAGCTGGCGTGTGTTTAACTGCAGATCTACCGAGGTGGCGACGAAACGTGTGGGAAACGGACCGTGTTACCGAGCTGGGGTAAAAATACCAAGAGGCATTTATTGTTGAGAATTAATTCGAATTTCTTGTTTATAAAATTTTTTTAGCATGAGTTGAGATTAAAAAATTTAAATTATTCAGGGAATATTTGCTGCACATAAATTTTATTCCAATAAATATTTATTTAAGACTTGTGATTTATTTTTTTTATATTGATTAAAAAATATCTATATTAAGTCATTAAATTCCGTTTTATATTTTAATATTTATAAATATCATCCAGGAAAAAAAACACCCGTTGGCCTAATTTTCTGCGACCTAATTAAGCACATTGAAATTCATAGGCAGTACAGTATTTAGTGTTATAATATATATATATATATATATATATATATATAATTAATCATTTTTAACTACTAAGTTCATATATTTAAAATGTCATAATTAAATCATGATAAATTTTATAAAAATAAAAATATGAATTAGATTTTTATTATAAATTTTAATATTTAAAAGTTAATTTAAAAATTTTAGATTAAAAATAATTAATTGATAAATATAAAAGAATAAGATGATTGTGTACTTAAAAAAGCTCAAAATTTTATTTATATGAAAGCAAAAAAAAATTCATAAAATCTAAATATAAAAAATTTTTCAAAAATATTTAATATTTTTTTGTTTTTCTATTTGATAAATAAAACAATTAATTTAAAATTTTATCAAGTATATGATAATTAATATTTTTCAGTTTTTATATCTATTTTAATAGCTCAATCAAATCATTTTGATGTTACAATAATTTGTATTAAATAATTTTAATTTTAGAAGCATTTTTACAATGATTTTAACACTTATTCAGTAAATAATAATGCAATTTAATCAATTATTAAACAAATGTTACTAGCATATAGCACAATAACTTATGATAAAACAAAGGGAAATTTAAATACATAGCACACAATTCTTATGCATTTACATATCTAACACTTAAAATTTAATATTTACAAATATAACACCTTTTCTTTACTTCAAAAAAATTAAAAAAAAGTGCTATTTTTGTTGTAATAATAAAGATTTAAGTATTATGTATGTAAATATTTATATTTGAGTGTTAAAAATATAAATATATAAGAATTGTGTGCTATGTATATAAATGCCCCTCAAAATAATATGAAATGAAGCCTAAGATAAATATCAAATTCCCAACTTCAATTGACACATGTTAATATAAATTATTTTTAACTAAATAGAAAAAATTTACATGCATACCATATAAATTTCATATACATATATATATAATTGCTAAATTTTTATATTTATTCGTAAAATACTTAAATTGTTAATGTACATTAAAAATATTATTATTATTAATTTTTAGATTTATATTAAAGTAAAATATATTTTATATATTTATGATACTAAACTATTATATAAATAAATATGAAAATTTAGATAACATATTCATAAATATTTAAGAATTATATGATATTTATGTAAAACTTTCGATTTACTATTTATCAATGTTATTTTTCAAGAAAAACTTGCCGTTTTAACGAAAGATAGAAGATATATGCTAAAAAGGTATTTTTTGGGAAAAAAAAAAGATATCATGAGATGTTTGATTAGTCGTTTTTATTCAAAATAGTATATTTAATTAAAAAAAAGCCACTTCTTGCCATTAATATAGCCCCACCAAATAAATGTTGGATAAAATTCTAAGAACTATCATAATTTAAAATTGTTCTTATGAATTAATCGAGAAAATTACTTTCCTTGAAAAAAATATATAAGATTAAGGAGCTATTTTGGATCAATTTTATTCTGTATTTTATTTTATTTTTATATTATTTTTAAAAATATATTTATTTGATATTTTTATATATATTATTTTTAAA
Source organism: Cymbidium sinense (assembly GCA_021442155.1). NCBI lineage: Eukaryota > Viridiplantae > Streptophyta > Magnoliopsida > Asparagales > Orchidaceae > Cymbidium > Cymbidium sinense. The sequence continues at coordinate 2,373,202 of CM038220.1, read as the reverse complement.
ATTAAATAATAATATTTTTAAAAACATTCAAAAATAATTTTAAGATGTTTTGAGTATTTTTAAAATAATAATTATCACTGAAAATATTTTATTTTGAAATAAAATATAAATAAAATAAAATAAAAAATAAAAGTGATCTAAAACAACCCCTAAGTTGTTTGGAGCTGTTTGGATTCACTTTTATTTTTTTGTTTCAAATAAAACATATTTCATATTAATTATTAGTTTAAAAATTATTCAAAATATCTAAATTTATTTTAAATGTTTTTAGGAAAAATATCACTTATTTATAAAAAAAATACTTTAAATAAATATATATTTAAAATAACATAAAATAAAAAACGAAATTAATCATAAATAACCCCTTAATTATTTACATTGATATGCTAGAATGGTTGACTTTTTTTATAAAAAGAGAAGTATGATGAATGAAAGTTAGAAATTTTCTTATGAGGGAAAGAGCACAATCAATTTTTTTTTATAAATTTCACGCCTTTGATTTTATTTTCATTAAAGATTAATTCTTTCAGCATTTTCTTATGAGAAAAGCTTAAATTTTGTAAATTATTGCCAAACATTGTCTAATAATTTTAATTGTAAAAAAATTAAATTTATCTGTTCGAGGCATTTTTTTCTATTGGAAAAATACCACATTTCTTTGTCACATAACAGAAGAGCGAGCCCTTGCGTTACTATCCGTTCCACTTTAAATTATGAAAAAAATTATTAATTGCAATATCTGGATATAATTTTTATATTCGGATCCTAATAATAATATAATTTTATATGATATTTAATAAATATATAATTATTATGTATTAATTATAAAATATTTAATAATAATAATATTATTATTATATATAATATATTATACTATAATTAATATCACATCAATATAAAATAATACATAATATTTTATAATTAATACACAACATTTGTATACTGAGTGAGCGTCATATTAATATATATTATTAGAGTCTGAATGTAGATTTATGCTTTGACTCAACACGTAATAATCTCTCTAAATTATAAGAGCAAAATTTAAAATCAAATTTCCATTTTTATTTTGAAGTTGTTTTGTGTTGATAAAATTATGAGAGAGAAAGTTCATCATTTAGATAAGATAATGACGAGCTATGAGAATAATAAAACTTTTAGATAAAAATTTTAAAATAAAATATCTTATAAGATATAATTTATAAAATATAATTCAGTTGACATAACTCTATTATCATGAATCATAATATTATTATAAATAATGAATATCTTTATAAAAAACAATCTAAGGTCCTCTCAAATTTTAAAAATAATTTATTTTTTATTTTTAAAATGATCTTACTAGATTCCTCTTCATTTTTTTTCACATAAAAAATCAGTCAATCGTATTTTAACTATCGTGCAAATTGTCCATTTTGAAATTAAACATATTTTTCGGATTTTAATAAAAAAAATGTGAATGAAAGCATCTGAGTCTTGATTTTAATAGAATAATAGTCACTCAGAGTAAGACAAAATTAATAAAATATTATTATATTATTGTTATGAAATGACGGTGATTGGAAGTTTTTTTCCGGCAGACTTCGAGTACACTTACAAGGAGCTTAGAAAAATTTGCATTTGGTGGACACATCATTCTAAAAAGTAAAAAGAATAATTTTTTAAAATAAGTATGATTTAAAATATAATAAATAATTTAAATATTTAATAAATAAAATTTAAATATATGTATAGTATTCTGTTTAATGTGTGATTTATCTGTCACTTATATATAAGTCATCCGTTAAATGAGCGACTTACATGAAACTTAGATCCAAAATAATTTAAAACTATATTTACATATAAGTCACCGTTTAATGGGTGACTTTAAATGTCGATAAATAAATGATATACCTATATTTAAATTTTATTTATTAGATACTTAAATTACTAATTATATTTTAAACCATACTTATTTTAAAAAATTTCCCTTCTAAAAAAGATAATTAAAAATTAAAAATATTATTTATGTGTAACACAATTTAATCAGTAATTGAATTGAAAGCTTTAATTTTCAATCAAAAAAATCTTAGATTTCAGTTCTTATATATATATATATATATATATTTGTGATTAAATTCGCTCAAACATCTCAAAAAAATTTATTTATAATATATCAAAATATTCATAAAAAATGTATTGAGATATTTGACACTTAATATAGAAATATAGAACGCAATATCTAAGATATATTTGAGATAACTACAGCTATATATAAAAATAATGATGAAACAATTATAACAAAAATTGAGATGTGTATAAATTTTTTTTTATTTTATAGAAATTATATTATAATTTTCTGATCGCAATTATAAAAAATTAAATCAGATTCAAAAACATAACTTTCTCACCACAAATTATTCAAAATATAATTAAAATACTCCTAAATTAAGTAACAATAGAAATTTACACCGCACTGTTACTTCACCGCTCCCCAAATGTAGCTTATAATCTCCATAATTACATTTCAGATTATATGTTTGCAATTTTTTTTATAAATCTATAAAAATAATTTATATTTATATCTCTTATTGAATTATTTATTACTTTTAAGAATAAAATATATATTTTTTATTTATAAAAATATTAAAAAAACTGTGAATTTTATAGTATGAGTTGAACATAAATGAAATGTATGCCGAAATTAAAAATTAGATAGACTAATAAAAAACACTCAATTAAATTTTAGCTTGAAAGCATGATAATATGTCTTTTTATTATTACCAGTGAAGCCAAGCACAAATCTTTAATAGATTGGAATTTTTTTGACATAATATTATTATTAATTTTTAATTAAAATGAATCTCAAACTTTACTATTACAAAATTATTTAAATCTATATTTACTCGTGTAAAAATAAACTAAAAATTTCGAAGTCTATTTTTCAAGAAAAATTGATGTATAAATTGATTAAAATATTCTTAGTAATTTTTCCTACTTCATCTATTAATCATCTTTTTTTAGATTTTAACTTTTTATTTGCTCGGAAGTGATGGTTAGTATGATTATTGATAACAAGCATGCCTTCAAATTTGGCCTAAACATTCAAATATGTGAGCTTTGATTTTTAACTAATAGGTCTTCTTTAATTAAAAAAATCGTAAAATTTAAAGAAAATCTAATATAATACATTCTTAATTAGTCAAAATTTATAATCATCATGAAAACTTTAAAATCTTCTACTACTCTACCAACTGCCGATTTAAATCTTCAATAAATATTTTTCTTCAAGTATCTTTGTATTAATCCTCTAATTTATTCCAAAATTTTTCTTTTACATCCAAACCTACTGAGGAGCATAAATACTTATAATATTGATAATCTTAATATCAACAATAATCTTTAAAGCTATAATTTTATCTCCAAATTTATTAATATTTATGATATTATTTTTCAAATTTTTATCTATAAGCACACATGCAATATTTCTAATTCTACTTCTACTTGAATATCAAAAAATTTAAAACCCAAACTATCAAATTTCTTTGCATTCTCTCCAACTCATTTAGTTTGTTAAACACATAAAATATTTATCTTTCTATGAATCATAATATCTATTAATTTCATTAATTTATCTGTAAGAGTACTTATATTCTAAGTTCTTAACATAATTCTAATTTCATGGACTAACTTCTTTGCCCGCATTCGTCCATAATGTGTAAACCCTTTTGCTTATTTAACATTGCACCCAGGCGCCGATGTACCAGCCCTTGCACATTTTTTATTGTATTCAGGTCATACAGCGCGTTGCTTCCAAGGGACGCTCTAACATTAACACAATATTTTAAAAGATTCATGTCATGATTATTTCGACAAGTTTTACGCTGATTATCGACTCGCTATCGCAACCCTCCACTTTTCACATTCGGACTTGGGATCGGCAAAAATAGTATGCATATAAAATAATTTGTAAAGCATTTATTTTTCTTTTAAAAAACATTTATTTTGTATTAAATGATATAATATTGTCATAATTATATCAAATAAAATCTAAAGAAAGGTTTAATTAATTATATGAATGATTAAAAAAAATAAAACTCGGACTAACTAATAAACTTATTGGGGGCTAACTTTCATGCTTTCGTGCAGCTCCAATAGTTTGTTTAGCCTAAACTTAACAAAGCAACAAACCTCATATTAAAGAGACAAAACTTACATGTGATAGGCACGACTCCATAATTGACAAGATAGCACTTGATTTTATACATAGCTCCAAAAAAAAAAAAAAATTTGTCATAATTATATTCATAAAAAATATTTGAATTATTTCAATAGCAGTCATAGATTGTTATATTCATTATCTCTCATATCTTAGGGATTCTTTCGGATCACTTATATTTTTTATTTGTTGTTTTATATTTTATATTTTGTTTTATTTATATTTTGTTTTAAAGTAAAATATGTTTAATAGTTATTATTCTAATTTTTAAAAATATTAAAAACTTCTAAAACTATTTTGAGTATTTTTAAAAACAAAAAAATAAAAGCACATCAAATAAATATATTTTCAAAATTAATATAAAAAAATACAAAACAAAATTAATCCCAAACAGGCCCTGAGACTCATGATAATTTCAATCATGCATCAACCAATTCAAGTGAAATCATTGCAATTTATTTTGTATAATTAAAATAACATGAGAATTGAGATTAGGTCAACAATCAATAAAAAATTTATATCATCATTCATGAAAATTAGAATACTTTAATAAGAACCTAAATCCAATTTGAAAAATTTTAATTGTTTGTATTTCATATTTATAAATGAGGATATCAAAACCTATAAAATGAAGAAAAAAAAATATTTTCTTATATTCTCATCCTCCTTGATTGAGAACACTTATAGAATATAAAGTTAACACATATATACCCTATCTTACTAAGCATCCTTATTAATAAAAAATATTTATTCTTTAATATTTCTATTTGACTCACAAAATTACTTTCCCACCAATGACAAACTTAACCTTAATGTCAAAGTAGGAATGATTAAAAAAGGAAAAAAAGGCGATGAAGCTATAGAGTAACTTCGCGTTAAGAAATGTTGCCAAGATTGTTGGAAATGATATAGGTAGTGATCAATAGTCAATCCAAACCTCGTGAAGTCATTCTAATAGAGGTGGTCGACATCCATTCAACCATAAATTCTAAATAAGGTCTATCCTATGGTAATCTTAATTGATGAACAGTTGAAGAATGTGAACAATGCTTAAAGAGAACCTAGAGCGGATGTATGTACATATATTTTATGATGAAGAACAATATCAATCAAACTTAAATATAAAATTGCACCTAAATTTACAATCATTATTACTTTCAAAATGGTGTGTGAAGCTTCATTATCACAAAGAAACTTATATTTAAAGAGGTGATGAGCTTCGCTAAAATAAGACATGGTATTCTTAGCTGTTATTTTAGCATTTTGCTTAAATGATATTGAAATCAATCCATCAATAATTTTCTCTGAAATGAATAGCCATGAATGCAGCATATGTTAATGTTTTCAACGATTCATGTTCAACATGCAATTCAATATACTTTTTAGAATTGGCAATTACAAGCTAATATCCTTTATAATAATAGAAGTAAACTCTATTTTATAATCTAAATTTAATATGCTCCATTAAATGGAAGGAGTTGTTGACATTTATAGTGAATCTCCATACATTTCCTAAATATATTAGTCGTAGTAGATCTATAAGAACATTAAATTGTGAATAAATATGTGGGAGAAATAAAGATCACTACATAGCTTCCGGATACTCTTAGAGGTAGTGGCAATCCATTTTGATTGATTTTGAAAAAAAAAATGAGATGATCATTGGTATTCATTAAGGCTAGGATGTGGAATCGATCTTGCCAAACTTGGGATGAAAAGTGTATGACAAAGGGAGTTGTGGGTGGAGAGATCTAGGATGGAGGCTTATATATCCTTCAAAGAAGAGAATAACACTAGAAATTCAGAAGGCTGAAGGTTGAGAAAGATGGTGTGAACACCCTACAATAATCTTTCAATAAAAACATCATTGAAACACAGGATCTTATATCTAATTTAAATATTTATAGTTGCTCAAACTTCGAAATTTTAAGTAGTCGAAAAACTACGAAAAAGAGATAAATTTTGATTCGTTTTCATGTTCTCATCACCTTAATTAAGAGTCTAAGAGTAGTTATATAGTTTACAACTAATTGCTAACTAACTAACTAAATAAACACCATCTTTAACAATAAATAATTAACTAATTTTTTATTATCTTTATTTGACTCATTAAAATATTTTTATTCGAAACTTAAACAATGGCAACCATCAATTATAATAAACAAAAAATATTTTATTAAGCATTAAAAATAAGTTTTGTTTTTAACTAAGATTTTTATGTGACATTTAGTCACCATAATCACTCAAATAAAAAAATGGGAGATTTACATACATAACGTACAATTCTTATATATTTACATATTTATCATATAAACGTCAATTTTTTTACATATATATATATATATATATATATATATATATATATATATATATATATATAACACCCAAATTTGTAATATAACATCAAAAATATCATTATCATTCACTTTTTTAAAGTGAAATATATCTTTTTAAACATAAAAAAATATTAGATAATTAAATATCTAAATTTTGATGTTAGATATATAAATACATAAGAATTATGTGGTATGTATATAAATCTCTCTAAAAAATAGCTATGAAGAGAGAGAGAGAGAGAGAGAGAGAGAGAGAGATTGATTTTTTAAATTTGAGCACTAATTGTAATTACATTAAAAATTAATAAATTAATGATTAAAGTGTGCTTTGAAATTAAATTTTTTATTAGAAAGAAAATATTCTACAACTTTTTATAAGCCAAGCCCTTTTTTAAGAATGCTCACTCTCTAATTTATTCATTAATATTTATATTGCCAAATTTTAGAATAGTTAAAAAAATCAGAAGTATTATTAAGAACTTATTATTTTAATTTATCTGAACCCAACTCAATGAACTCACTTCGCTCAAAATTTGATTGATTTGACTCAATCACGCTCACGTTGCATGACCATGAAACCTACCAACCTACCTATGTTCAGATAACATATTTAATAAGTCGCTTTATTTTTTTATTTTAGAAATAAATATGTGTTTTTAGAAAATTTGGAAAAGTCACGGCGAAGCTGTTTTAACTTTTAACTTTAATTTAAACATCTATTTGAGATAGTTGTGATTTTTTAAAAAATTAATTATAAAATAATTGTGAAAAAATAATTAAAAAAAACTATTATACGTGTTATAAATATTTTTTAAAAAAATTTTAAAAATATTTTTTTTGATAATCATGAGACTCAAAAATATGAAACATAAAATAAATAAAATGTACAATATTTATTGATATGATCCAAAATTTACTAGCAATCTTGATATAGAAAGTAATGATTACTCAATAACCATATTAAGAATTATCAATCGATTCTTTCATTATATATAATCGGCGTCTTGATATCTAACAAGTCAATATCTCATAATCACTTCATTTGAGCATTCAAATACACAAAATACATCATGATCAAATGAATCATTTTGAGCCGTTCGATGGAGAAGTGTTTTAGATTTTACATATATTCTGAGGCACTCCCATATAAATAGCCCCGTTCTTCGTATGAGAGGTGAGCAAGAGAGAGGAGAGAGCTCTAAAGCGAAAATCCTCAATGCATGTCGTGTTGCCAAGATCGTGACCACCCGTTGGTTACCAACCACGCCATCCACCACCATCAAGCCGCGTTGATCCTTGCCGTTTCAATCTCGTCGTTGGTCGTCACCCCCATCGCCACCCTCGTCGCCGGTCATCGTTATCGGCCGTATCATCTCATCGACCACCGATCTCACATCTTCTGGTCACCATCCGACCTTCATTCGTTCGTCCTCTTATTATTTTGTTGCCTTTGGGTTCTCATTGTCTATTCTCATGTATAATTTTGTAATTATCTCGGAAATGTACTCTGAATATATAATGGAAGATTCTGGGTTAGGCCATGGTTTTCCTCTTTTGAGGTTTTTTTAAAAGATTCTGAGTTTTCTTGTTACTCTTTAAATACATGTGTGTGTCTTTGGATTTCCCAACAAAGTAAACTTTAACTCTGTATAGTTTTCAGCGGTTTGACATTTGTGGAAAATTGATTCTTATTATTTCATCTTGTATGGCGACAGTTTCCAACAAGATCAAAACCATCGAGTGGAGCATTTGCTTTAAAGCAAACAAAGATGAAGATTCATCAACATTTGATCCTTCACTTTTTGTTAGAGACTGGGGGCAACTCATAATCTTAAAAGATTATCCGAATCAATATTCTGGATATCTAATTTATCTTAGAAGCAAATTATCTTGTGAAAACAAAAGAACTTTGGCCAAAACGAATGTTTTAATTCGACCTTTTCCATACAAGTTAGCGTCATCGAGCAAACACTCTGACAAACAACCTCGGATAGGTCAAAATCCTCAGTTCAATTCAACCTCTTTCATGAGTTAACGTCATAACCTCATAAACAGATGGGTAAAAAATTCTGCTGATTCAATTCTTTCTTCCATGTTAACGTCATCGCACTCCCAAACAACCTCGATAGGTCAAAATCCTCGGATTCAATTCTCTTCCAAATAGGTTAACGCTGTTGAGTTAGCGTCATCAAGTCACACTCGACAAACAACCGGATAGGTCAAAATTCTCAGTTCAATTCGACTTCTTCATGCAGTTAGCGTCATCGAGTCACACTCGACAAGTCACTCGACAAACAACCTGATAGGTCAAAATTCTCAACGGATTCAATTCGACCTCTTCCATACAAGTTAACGCCATCAGTCACACTCGAGAACAACCTCGATAGGTCAAAATCCTCACTTCTTCCATATTTCATGGATAACACTCTAACAAACAACCTCGGATAGGTAAAAAATCCTCAGCGGATTTAATTAGACCTCTTTCATACATGTTAATCTCATCGAGTCACACTCTGACAAACAATCTCGGATAAGTCAAAGAAAAAATTGTATCTGCCGATCACCACGCCATCATCGCTCACTCATTGCGCCGCAGACTCACATTGGTGCATTGCCCACCGTCGGACCAACCGTCGTCGGTCACCCGCCGACCGTCGGCGGTCCGCCCCATCACCGGCCATATCCACGGGTTGCCACCATTCGGGTTATCTGCGCGACCTGCGGTCCGCCATCGTACGCCCCATGCATCGCTCAACTATCTCCGTTATCATCGAGATCTTCGATACGAGAGTATAGTTGGCCTCTTTGAGGGGCGTAGACAGCGACACCCGATGCGCTCCAGCGGTCGGTCCAACGAGTACAATTGTTGGCCTCTTTCAGGCGGACGTATATATGGCCTCAGAACGGTCTCCGGCGGGCTGATACCTCTTTCGAAAACAAAAATCAGTATATCTCGCAATCGCCTCGAACGGTCACGAAAGGTTGGCCGCCTCTTCGAGAGCGGAACGGCGATGTATCAGCGCCATCGCCTCCGACCAAGACAGTAGTCGGTTGACACCTCTTCGGAAAAAACACGTCGTATCGTGGGCCTCGCCCGCCGCCGAACTGGAGTCCGGCAGTACATTGACTCTCTTCGAGAAAAGACACGTATGTACCGCAGCGCGATCGTCTCCAAACCCGGTCGGTCCGAGGGCGTTACGCTCTTTCAAGGGAAAATGGAACCGCGCGGCCCAGCTCGACGACCTCTCTTAAGAAGAAGAGGGACACTCCGATGAGTGTGTCTTCTCCCACTGGGAGTTTTATTGACCTGTAGGACAAAAGGTCAAAAATCACTAAAAACTACCTAAAACCGTTCAAAGCAGACGCGTCGCCAGCCAGCTGTGCACTTCGTTGTCACTTCGACCTGTGGCGCCCATCTCGCCAAGCGTTCTCAGCTGACCGACTCGGCGCCTCCGCTCTCGAACCTCACAACCCGCGCGATCCCATTACTGGCCCGTGTGACCCGGTTCGACCCGCGTTCCGAGCTAGTCAGCCTGAAAATGACCCGCATGGTTTTGCGTCGACCCTTCTGCCCTCCAACCCTCCTGCACCTCCTTCCTTGGCGTCCGACTCACCGATCAGTAGCACTCGTAAATGTTGGATGAGTCCATAACCCGAAACCTTGCGTAGCAAATTACATCCGCATTCCGCCCGTGATCATAATCATTGCTCTTTGAAGATATGTTTCTCAAAATGTATGGTTAATGGACCCACAAATTTTAATCGCTATTTTCGTATTTGACATATATATTTTTTAAATGATTGAGATAATATCATCCAAAAATAGCAACGATATGACCACGAAAATTCTCTAATTCGGCATCTTGATGTCAATGTCGATTCTCAAGGAGATCAACGCTTATTATCAATCGACTCTTAAACATTGAGTGTTTATAGTAAATCGGCGTCTTGGCCGATCTAACAAAATATCTCATAATTCACTTCATTTGAGCATTCAAATACACAAAATACATCATATGATTAAATGAATCATTTTGGAGCCCATGAAGAGGTGTGGTTGATTTTTCGTATATTTATAGAGGCACTTCTCCATCTGTACTTATTCTTCATATGAGAGGCCGCAAGAGAGAGGAGAGCTCTAAAGCTTGAAAATCCTCACATTCCATCGCTTGCTCACTTGCCGCCCACCCACCGTTAGCCACCCACCATGGCCAACCCATATCTCCATCCTTGCCGTGATCTCCATTTCATCAGACCACTGGAAATGCCACTCGTTATGGGTCAATCATACCGTCGTCATCTAAATTATCGCATCGCTTTCCATCTTTTATCCATCCGACCTTCATCGTCAATCACCGGCTCATTGAAGATTACTATATAGATGTTGTTGATTTTGATTCTTATCACCACTTCTCGTGTATAATTTTGTAATTCCGTTATTAGAAAATTTTGTCTCAAATAAATACATAATGAAAGATTCTTGTTAGCCTTGATTTCCCTCTTTTGTGATTTTCATGTAAAGATTACGGAATTTTCGTTCATTTCTTTAAATACATGTATGTGTGTTAGATTTCACAAATAAAGTTAAGACATAAATTTTTACTCTACCGTAACTGATTTTCTAGTATGTAACAATTATATTATTTTTAAATTTCAGTGACAAATAGAAGAGAACCTCATAAAAATTTAAATCTCAATTAAATAGTTATCTTTTCTTTCAAATTATATATATATATATATATATATATATATATATATATATATATATATATATATATATAATATAATATATAAAAAATTATCACAATCTTTTAAAATTAAAACAGAAACGGAAGTTTGAAATCTTTATCACTACTGTAGTCTTTATTATATTAGATTTATAATTATTTCTATCGATCACCTGTCGGGCAGCAAAACTGTGTGTACTGCACAACTTAAACAGTGAGAGTAACGGGTTCGTTTACTCCGCACAATGTCATCACAATCCACAAATCATTTTGGTGCTGCATGTTGCGGCCACCGCAGCAAATCCTGCCATCTATATTCCGTTGCTGATGCTCTCAATGATTGATATTCTCTATCAGCCAGCTCAAAAAGATATTCTATATAAGCACCGTTGCTAAAACAAGTAAATATAAAATCCCCCCACTCATAGTGGCAAGTTTCATAACTTTAATTGGACTGAAACGATACATTTGCTGTTCTTCAGTCAAATATTTAAAAATAAATAAATATTTTTTTCTTTTAAAAAAATTTAAAGATTATCTCAATTGTATTGATAATTGAATAATTACAAATTTAAGATTCGAAAAAAACGAAGATTAAAAATAAAGAAAAATTATTACATACAAAATCCAAATGAAACTTAAAATATCTGAACTTCAGTTGAATATCACCATATAATACTCATTAATACATTATTGTGTATTATTATTTAGTAATTCATGTATATATATATATAGTATATTATTATACAGCTAGTATTACATAAATACACAATAATATATAGTATTTTACAGTTAATATATAGTTGTTATGTATTGGCCAAATTATTAGAGATCGGACGAAGAGGTACATCCAAACTTCGCACGTAATAATCTCTCATGAGTAAAATTATTGATGACAAAAATGACTCACAAATGAAAAAACACACTGAACAAGACAAAAAAATTCATAAGAAAAATAAAAATAAAATTGGCTTCTTGGCATCCAATAAGCCAAAAAGAAGGAAAGCAATAGATAATTTCTTTGACAAATCTCAAAGATCCAACTAATGAAGAGAAAGAGAAAATTCTTTAAATTCAAATGAAAATAATATCAATAATTGCTCTTCTAATATTTGATAGCACAGTGGATGAGTTTTAAGCATGATTTTCAAAGATTCTGTAATTTTTTTTCTCTCCAAATATAATAAACTAAACAGCATGTGATTATAAAACAAAACCTCTTAGTAACAGCATTAACAAAGTGCAGCTCTCTTATTTAATAAAGAATCTGAGTTATATGTGCTTTATGTTTGTACATTCTATTGGGGTTTATAAATAAACCTTACTGAACATTTAAGTAAACTATTGCTTTTTTTCTTAAGTCAATTTATTTATTTATTTTTTTAATTTAAATTTGAGCAGAATTTGAGTATAATTTTAATCTTAAAATTTTATATTTTGATTTTTTTAATCAATTTTGAGTCATATGTCTATCAATTATTACTAATATGATTTTTTTTTTACTTGATTCTTATGTATTTATATATTTAACCTTTAAACTTAATATTTACATATATTTAGATAATAATTTAATCTTTAGGATCACCTCAAAAATATCACTATAATAAAAAATTTTAAGTTAAAAATAAATTTTTGTATGAGTTTTAGTGTGATTATGTCTCTAAATGTTTATATATGTTTATATATATATATATATATATATCTATATATATATATATATATATATTATTGCTATTATATATGATAAACAATCAAATAAATAGTTAAATTATTATTAAATGAGTTTTTTATTGAGCTTTTAAAGAACTATTTATTAACAACAAATGAATATATTTATGAATATAAATGAAGAAGAGTGGTTGTTCAAATTTATTTATTTGTATATAGAATTAAAATTTTTTTATTCAGATTTATTCAATATTAAAACATAAACTAGCTTTACATTTAAAATTAATTGACTATTTATATAGTTTACTAATTTGCATATAGCTTTAATTCTACTTCAATTTCAGTTTTATAAGATTTGTTTGGTCTAAAAAGTTTTTATACTTAAGGGCAGTTTGGTTAGAAGAATTTGGAATGCAGTGTAAAATAAATGTAGGGATTTTAACTTTTTGGTGTTTGGTTTGAAGTAAAGTAAATTTTTAAGGTAATGTAATGTATTCCAAATATATTACATAGGTCATTTTTGGTGTATTTGGAATTCGCGTGATTTGGCGTTGGGATTTAAATCTGGCCGTAATAAATGATCATTTGTCGTTCATGTCATTCGCCTCACACCGCCGCCACCATACCGTGCATCAAAACCTTTCAAATTATTTATATTATATTTTTTTATCAAACAGAAAAAAAGCAAAATCATGAATTCGTAAAACACTCTACCAAATAACTGTAAAGTAATCCTTTTACATTATATTCCTTTTACACTATATTTTTTTTACACAACATTTTTTTTATAGTCAACCAAACAATCCCTTATTAGACTTATTGATTCCATGCCGTGTTGAAGTTGTTATATTAATGAATTATGACTTCACAAGAAGTATTCTATGAATTGTATTATATTTTAATCTTTTTTATTGAGGTTTTGTGATTGTTTTGTAATTTAGGATAATCTGAATGCTAGATTAAAATCTCTCATATAATTTTGATTTCTAAATATTCGTACACATAATTATGATTAACAAATTAAATAATAAAAATACATCATTTAATCATATAAATTCAATTCTTATATATATCTAATTTATTTTATTCTACTTCAATAATTTTAATAAAAGAATTTATTATGAATTCTAAATTTTAAATTTTAAGTATGATTTTTAATAATTTTAATTATTTATAATAAATATATCTTCTTATTATTATTTTTTCTCGTTCAAATCTCATTCTTACCAAATTCTTCTTGGACAACTTAAAATAAAACAAATTATATTTAAATATATTTTTACATAATATTATTTTAATTATTTAAGACTCATGTATTCCACACGTTTGCTCATTTTAATTTTAAATACTTTTTAATTAAACACGCATTTTTTATATCTCATACATATCAAAGACGTCAAATCTATGCTTGAAGCATATTGAATTAATGCTACGGGCGGAGCATGGCTAAGAATTACCTCAAATTATTACATCTGTATTTATTCATTCATCATTGAAATTTTAACTTTTCTCAAAGATTTAAAATATTAGCATTTAGAATCGTTATATTCATCAGCTACCAAATAAAAAAATTATTTCTTCGTTATAAATTATTGTTGAGTTGGATACTTGACCATGGAGCATGTAAGGGCATATTAATGCATTTATTTATTGTTTTCTAAGCGCTTATGTGGGATGAATTTTATTGTATATTTTTTATTTTTATATTATTTTTTTTTAAAATATTTATTTTATATATTTTCATTTTTTTACTTTTTATTATTTTGAAAATAATCAAAATAAAATTTGAATATTATAACATTTTTTTAAGTAATAAGACTATTTTATATATTTTATTTCAATTCAAAATATAAAGTAAAAGTGATCCAAATGTTCCGTAAAACTACTAATTATGTGTTTATGTTTTGTATTTTTTGAAACCAAGAAAAACGTTTTCATAAAATTAAAAAAATATATGAATTTTTATCTTTTTTTTAGTGTAATAAAAAGTAAATATGCACACAAATAAGGATACGTTTAAAACAGATATAATTATCTGAAAAATAATAATAAAATTGTTGCAAAAAATACTATTTAAAAAACTACAGTGTGTATTATAAATTTATTTATTTTTTAAAAAATAGAATTTAACTTTCTGATGATCATTATATTTAATAAAATTTTACTAAAAATATAATTTTTTTATCATAGATTTTTCAATACTTAGTTAAAACATAGTTTTTAAATAGTATTGTGATATATTTTATAATTAAGCTGTTGTTCTAAATGTAGCTTAAATTTCTGTTTCAAATAAAAATAAAATGAAATAAAAAACAAAATGCTCATTGAATATGACCTTAATTTTCGAATCACAAAATATCCCTTCCATGAAAATATTTGGGAACAATGATCAGCAAGGTTCAATAAGAGATAATTCTTCCTCTTCATGTTGAATTTATTTATGTGGAGCTTAATTAAATTATTTTCTAAGCTAATTAGGATTTAGCTCAAGACAACTATCTAAATTATAATAAACATTCAAGCTATTGTTAGGAGAGTTGATTATATTGCAAGCTTTAAGTTATTCTTTGCTCATCACATTGAAGTTAATGACCAAGTTTAAGGTATAAATAAATCAATCATTAACTACTGAAGAAAAAAAAAATCTTAACAACTCAAGAAATTAGGTTGATTAAATTCCTTCAATGGGCTAGAAACTATGGACTGATTAAATAAGAATGATTTTGAAAATGCAATAGAGAATATAAAGGATAATTATTATCATATAAATAAAACGAAATATCAAATATTTTTTAATTTTCTCTAAGGTGATATTTGATTGCCTCAAAATAGAATGCAGTGTAAAAAGAATAAAATGTAAAAAGAATACATTGTATTTAGATTACTTTAGGTTGTTTATTTTTTAATGTTTGGTAAAATAAATATAATGTAATGTATTTTGAAGATTTTGGGTGACGTGACGGCAACCAATACACTTTATATTGGTGGTGTATTTGGAATTCGCGATTTGGGCGAATTCTCCGCTGATAAATTATAATCATTCATCACTTTAAAATTTTATTTTGCATCATGCCAAACATAAAAGTAGCTAAAACCCTGCATTTACTTTACATTCTAACCAAACAACGCTTAAAAGAAATAGAATTGGCGAGCTATCCAACCATTGAACGCTTCTAATCCAAGCATGGCTTAATGAAATTTTAGCAAATCAAATATGTTGACCATATTAAACAAAACTCTATTAATTATATATAAAAGATGATTTAGCCAACTTTATGTCATAAAGACGATGATTTTAGTCGTGTGTACAATTTTTAGGAAAAAATGGATTTTCATGTTTTAAAAGGGAAGAATACATATTATTCTCTCAAATTTATTTATAAATCTTTACATCTCTATTTTCTCCAATATAAGAAAATCATATTATTAACATTTGTTTATAACATTTGTTTAGAATGTTATTCCTTGTAAATCGATTAAATAAAAGGCATATGGATGATATAGTTTTTCCTAAAATTAATTTAAAATATATTATACATGTTATGAAAATTTGTTTATAACTTTTAATAATTGCTGAGAATTTATTCCATTTGTTTTATTTTTTTTCTATTGGTTATTAAAATAGTTTATTATTTTATAATGAATAATCATATTGCGAAAGCTTTTTTCTTTTTATAATTGATTAATGATATTATTAAAAGTTTGTGAACTTAAGTTTTGTAATCATATTATTAAATTTATTGTTTACATACTATAATATTTAATTATTTTAATTAAACAAAATTAGTTTATATTTTATAAATTTTTATGAGTTAAGAATTTGAGCTGCTTAAAATTTGTGATCATAGATCCATGCATTTCAAATTCTTTATTTTTAAAATAAAAAAATAATTTTGTCATGCTTAATAAAATTGAAATTAAATAAGATTTGAAAATTTTATTGACTTTTTTAATTGCAGTGATAATTTTTCTAGCAATGGCTTCAACTGCTACTATAATTGCATAATAGTGGTGATTTAAACTGTCATAAATGTTCTCGATTTGCAGTGATAATTTTTCTAGCAATGGCTTCAACTGCTACTATAATTGCATAATAGTGGTGATTTAAACGACCAGGACGGCATAAAGCTTGATCTAGAGCTTCTGGCCTATTGGTTGCAGCAATAACAATCACTTTCATGTCTGACTCAAACCCATCCATTTCTGTAAGCAACTGCCAGGCATAAATAAATCAAGTCAGCCACAGAAAATAATTTTCTCCGTTAATCAAAGGCATGATAAAACCATGGTAGAAGTTCAAAGTTCTCAACCTGATTCAGTGTTTGATCTCGCTCATCATTCAAGCTTCTACCACGCTTTCCTCCTACTGCATCCAGCTCATCAATAAATATTATAGATGGTGCACATTTTTTGCTGCCTTGAAAAGCTCCCTTATTCTTGCTGCTCCTCTACCAACAAACATTTCTACAAACTCACTTGCAGAAACTGCGAAGAAAGGAACTCCTGCTTCTCCAGCCACTGCACGTGCTAGCAATGTCTTTCCAGTCCCTGGAGGACCTACCAGTAGGATACCTCTTAGTAATTTTGCTCCTAACTTGCTGTAATTCAAGGAACCTTGTAAGCAGGATACTATCTACAAAAAAAATAACTTTTCGTTGTTAAAAAAAAATTGAAAGAATGGGAAAATTGGAAGGCATAGAAATAAGGTACATCATTTAATTACTCTCTACCATGGGGAAATAAGTTATGGAACTTTTGTTCATAAGCAGGCATATCTCACAAATTAAAAACAAAAATCATCATCATCATCCCAATCTTGTTTGGATCAGCTTTATGGGTGCCCATTCTCCATTCATCCTTGTTAGTGTTGACTGGGTGTTTTGCACAACATTTATGCAAGTTATCGTCAGGCTATCCAATTTCTTCCTAATCATATGGCATTAATTATACCTTTCAATCTTATTGGTGTATCCTCTATCTTTCATTTTACATAAATCATATAAGCTTACTTTTCATTATCTTATCTTCAACAAATATTGACCTGTCCCTTTAATATAATCAGCTTATCCCATTTTATCCTTCCTAATTTTTCCAAATCTTCTTAACAACAACAACAAGCCTTTATCCCACTACATGGGGTCAACTAGATAAATCCTCTATCATGTATCTTTTAATTCAATTTCTTTTCTTCTAAAGTCTACATAAGTCATATCTAATACATCTACTCCTCTAATGGGGTCATCAAATGATCGACGTTTTATGTGACCAAACCATCTATTCTCAAATCTTTGTTTGTCCACGTATATATTCATTTTGCATTTTGTCTCTAAATGTAAAGTCACTCATCCACCTGAGCATCCTTCTCTGCAACACTTGATTTTATGCTTCTCTTTTATTAGCCAACATTCTGCTCCATAAATTATTGCAGGTCTTACTACAATCTTATAAAATTTTCTCTTAATTCTAAGCGTCTTTTCTATCACACAATAGGCAGATGCATTCCTCCATTTCAAACATCCAACTTGAATTCTACTAATAATAGTTCCATCTATTGCACCATCATTTTGAACAATCGACTTGAGATATCTAAAATATTCACTCTTTTTAATCACTTGATCACCCAATGTAATAATCCCACCCTTTTACAACTAAAATTACACTCCATATATTCGATTTTAGATCTACTTAAACAAAAGCCTTTAGATTCTAAGGTTGACCTCTATAAACATTCTCATTTATATCACCCTCAATTATCTATCATTGACTTGTTGCTTCCTAACACTTTGATTATTAAGAATTAATTTGCCTAATTTTTCTTGTATAAAATTTACCTTCAAGTCTTCATGATATTCTCTTATTCCAAAGAACTACTTAAGCACTTCTTCATTTTAATTATCTAATGTTAATAGTTAATACAAGTTATATCCTTATCTATATCATAATTCTTCTATGTATTAAATTCATAATGATTAAATCTATCACCTCTAGCCTGTAGATATCACTTTATCTTCTAATAATATTTTTTATTTACTAGCAATATATTCATTTTGCATTTTGTCCCTAAGTGTAAAGTCACTCATCCACTTGAGCATCCTTCTCTCTGCAACACTTAATTTTATGCTTCTCTTTTATTAGTCAACATTCTGCTTCATAAATTATTGCAGATCTTACCACCATCTTATAAGATTTTCTCTTAAGTTTAAGTAATACTTTTCTATCACACAATAACCCCGATGCATTCCTCTATTTCAACCATCCAACTTGAATTCTACTAATAACATTTTCATCTATTTCACCATCATTTTGAACAATCAACTTGATATATCTAAAATGTTCACTCTTTTTAAACACTTGATCATCTAATGTAATAACATCACCACTAGATCTTTTACAACTAAAATTATTCTCTATATATTCGGTTTTAGATCTACTTAAACAAAAGCCTTCAAATTCTAAGGTTGACCTTTATAAACATTCTCATTTATATCATCCACAATTATCTATCATTGACTTATTGCTTCGAACACTTCGATTATTAAGAATTAATTTGCCTAATTTTTTTTATAAAATCTACCTTCAAGTCTTCATGATATTCTCTTATTCCAAAGAACTACTTGAGCACTTCTTCATTTTAACTATGCAATGTTAATAGTTAATACAACAAGTTATATCCTTATCTATATCATAATTGTTCCACGTATTAGATTCATAATGATTAAATCTATCAACTCTAGCCCGTAGATATCACTTTATCTTCTAATAATATTTGTTATTAACTAGTAATATAACCCACTTAAATTATATATCAGATACTTAATTTTTTTCATACAAATACTATATTTTTTCTTCGAACATCTTTTTTGTTATCCTAACTTTTCATTTATTTCAATAGAGGTCTCATCTATTAGTTATTTGCAAATATATATATATATATATATATATATATACCAAAGTACATGAATTTGAATATCCTCTATAATTATCACCATAATCAATATAAAATAATAAAGAATCAATGTTATTCCTTAATATAAACCTACAATGATTGCAAATTCCTTGGTTACTTCATAAGTATTTTTAATGCTACTTCAACATATTTTTTACACATGTTTTTACATTAATGTGAAGAAAATCCGTTCTCTTAGTACAATCATTCCTACAATGGCCATATGATAGCAAATAAATGAATGATAGAGAAACTTAGAATCTAACTAAATTAAAACTCCTTAATTTGGTAAGAAACAATAAAGTGTTATACATAATCTGATTTTCCACAAGAACAAACAAGTTTTTCACATGACTAAGTGAACATAACTTTGTATACCTTTATTATGATTTTCCTTACTATCAACAAATTAAACAACTGAAACATGCTCAAAACCTTTACCAGATTAGATAAGTCATAAGTTCAGCTCTTCAATCATCCATAAACAAGTTAAGGCAAAGCTATCAGCATCAAATAAGTATGAAACTTACCTCCATGAGCTCCTCTTTAGCTGCATCAACGCCCTCTACATCATCAAAACTAACTGCCTGATTACTGGGTCTACGCTTCTTTGCAGGACTACTAACAGAAGAAACTTGACGATAAAGCAACCACATCAAAGGCGTTAATGGCACCCACAATGATATTATTGTGATCAAATTATTCCTCAATGACACATATGCTGATTGTGGAGCCGAACTATAAGTAGTCCCCGCCTCTCTCATCAAACCAAGTAAAAAATTCTCATCACGATCAATCTTTCTGGTAACATATTGCCACTTTGCAGTAGAACGAGAACTCCTACTAGAACTAGAAGAAACAGGGTTAGAGTGACTTTTAACGGAGAAGCTCTCCTCTTCTGGTTTTGAGGAATCCTGCGAATCAGTCATAGTGTTGAAGAAAATCCGTCGAGAACCCTCCTCGAAAAGCACAGTTAAAACTTTTCCACTTCGAAGATTTAATATCAAATCAGAATAAGGAACCGACTTAGACATAGGAACTGCTGTGAACTTCAGAAGCAGGAAACCAAAACCCATAGCAAGAGATATCAGTGTAGAAAGGGTAGCCTTCTTAGAATTCTTCCTAAACACGAATACTGCATCCTCAATGAAACCTCGAAGTGATATCCTCTTTAGTTTAGCGGAAGTAAACGCAACCTAGGGGCAATCTCATAGAAAACCTCCTCTTTGGCCGGCTTTCCTTCAATTCCAGCAGAGCTTTGATTCTCTTTATCATTTCTGCTCAAGTTTACAACAACCATCCTATTGCATTGCGGTTCAGATTGATTGATACAGTGAAGACCTAACAAAGAGAACGCTGGAGAGCCACGGAAAGAAAGAGAAAAGGTGGAGGAGAGATGGCTCGATATCATACTCAAAGGTAAGAGCTTTTCTGCTTGAATTATATTCTTTCTTCCATTGCACAATAGCAGAGGCCGATTAAGAGAACAACTTTGCGGAATCATAGTTCCGTTAATGGAAATTATGAGGCAATAACTTTTACTCTTTACCTATCGGAGAGTCGAAGGAAGAAGAATCGACGGGCAAGAAGCTGTGTTTTCTCCTCTGCAAGGTGGCTTTTTGTGCTCAACTGCTTATCCTTCCAAAATCCAAATATGAGGGAGGAAGAGAGGAAGACAGAAAGAGAGAATAGAGAGAAAATGTGTCCCAATAAGGTTAAATTTGTTTTTAAAAGAAAGAAGATACATAACATAAAATTTCTTATACATTTATATATATAATAATTAAAATTTTATATTTATATTCTAACATTTTTTATATATCATAAGGTAAATTTCATTTTAAAAAATTTATAATAATACTATTCTCTTATAAGATTAAAGATTTAGATGTTATTTAAATAAATATTAAAATTTAGATATTACATATATAAATATATAAAAAATATGTGCAAGACATCCAATAAAATGAAATACATAAAAATAATTAAATTTATATTATATTTATTTTAAAATAAAGTAAATGATTTTGAATTAATTTTTGTTTTAAATATTGATTGAAATATCTTGAGCTAATCTTTTAGAAAATAAATATACATAGAGAGGCACAATTATTTTAAGGAGGATTTACATATATACCACGTCAAACTTCCATATTTACATATCTAACAACTAAATTTAGATATTTTCTATAAAAGGTGCATTTCACTTTTAAAAAGTGAATAAAGTGGTATTTTTAATGATATATTGAATATTAAAGTGTTATATATATGTAAAAATTGAAGTTTAGGTGTTAGATATGTAAATATGGAAGTTTGACGTGGTATGTATGTAAATCTCCTTATTTTAATTATGTATTACTAACTTTTATATCCTATATATGTTTTAAATTTTTATTAGACCATACAAATAAAATAAATTCTTATATATGTATGGTCTAATAAAAACTTAAAAAATATACAAATTTTTGTTTGAAAAAATTTGATTAGATCACTTAAATAAAATAAAACTACAATATTTTTACTTTATATATATATTTTTAAATATATAATTGCGTAAATATTACTTCAGCTCTCTAGTTTGACCTATGTTTGGCAACGGATTGGATTTATTTCAAGTAGGATTTACTAAGATATAGATTTAGTAAATCGAAACTAAATCACGAAAGTGTTTGATAGATTTATTAAATCCTAAATCCAGGAAAGATGTTTGGTAAGTTATTTGAGGATTTCATATAATTAAATAATATTTTTTAAAGAATAAGAATATAAATAAAAAGAATATAATATTAAAATTAAAATTTATTATTTAATAAAGATATCATGATCATTACAAAATATAAATAAATATTACATTATTTATATCTAATCTGAATGGCGTCTTCTTGGTTGGTCCTTATTTTAGATAACGAGATAAAGATAATAATCAAAAACTTATTTGGGATAGATTGAGTTCACAATTACCTAAATAAATGACGGAAAAGATGAACTTCGTGACCTTAACAACAGAAGTGAAAAATAATATTATGTATCATTTTAGACCATGAGCAATACAAATTACATTTTCTCCTCAACTTTTCCTATTTTCTAGTATTCTTGCTATCAATCTTTCTGCCAAACCTTATTTTTCAAATATCTCCGAAGATTCTTCTTCCATCCACAAATAAATTGAGATTCAACAATATGTATATTTATCTAATTTTCAATATTATGAAATATATAAAATCAAATTTCTGATTTATTTAAGAAAAAGAATTTATATTAGGTTATTGTAGTAAAAGTTATTCATTGATGCTTCTATAAATATAAATTTATTTTAATATTAATATAATTTATGATTAATCAAATAAAATTTAGATATTAATTTTTAAAAAAATTAGTGAGATAAAATTCAGTTTGATTAAAATTTTTTTAGTATATCCTAATTTTTCCTATGATATAAATGTTCTATATTTGAAAATCATCTTTGTTTTCAATTCATCTCTTTCTACCATATATCCCTATTTTCTAGGGTTAACTACACAATTGTTTCCTCCAACCGAATCAAGAGCACAGTCGCATGCTGGAGAGGGAGGAAGAGGAAGACGAAGATACGACTTCCACCATTGTTTCCAATGAGAAGTAAAATGATTCATACTTGATTATGACATCTAAGTTAAAACCTTCTTCGCTTCCTTGGTTCTTTCCTTTGAATCGGGGACAAATGAGAACCGACAGAGGAAGGGCCTTCTGCTCTTTGAAGGAAACGGAGAGAACGAGAGAGTGGGGCTTCTTTTCTTGAAGGAAACGGAGAGAATGAGAGCCTTCAGTTCTTTTTGAGAGAGACAACAACGAAAGAAGAGGAGAGAATGCCTACGAGGACAACCCATTCCCACCACACAAAGAGGTTCATCAATCTT
Source organism: Cymbidium sinense (assembly GCA_021442155.1). Lineage (NCBI taxonomy): Eukaryota > Viridiplantae > Streptophyta > Magnoliopsida > Asparagales > Orchidaceae > Cymbidium > Cymbidium sinense. Next base: position 2,349,434 of record CM038220.1, on the reverse strand, counting down.
AAATCAAAATCCGAATAAATCTGGATTTAAAATTCCTGATTTACGGATTTACAGCACAAGTGGATTTACTAAATCTTAGAAGGTGTTTGGTAGGATTTACGGATTTAGATGGCTAAATCCCTAGTAAATCCGTTGCCAAACACCCCCTTAGGCAGACAAGATACGAGAGAGAGAGAGAGAGAGAGAGAGATGGAGAGAGAGAGAGACAATGCCAAGTCCGCATCCGACCCCGACGCTCACGACGAGCCTACCTCATCCGCAGGGCAAATCTCTGCGCCAGAACAAATCAGGAAAACCTTTTTTTTTTCATCGCCGACGAGACTTTACCACCTCTGTTCGCTACAGTGCCTTTTCTTCATTTGCCGTCCTATTCGAGAGAGAGAGAGAGAGAGAGAGAGAGAGAAGGGTGAAGGAGAGAGAACACAAATTGCAATACATAGCGTGCCCAATCCGACCTGAGTCGGTCCTTTTATTTTACGAGTTCCATGGTCATCTATCTCCTTACTTCACGTCCGAGCCAACTGGTAAGAACCCTCTCACTTTCATTACTGTCCTCTTCATCTCGTTTTGCTTCAATACAGGGAATATTTTTTTCTCTTTCAATTTAGTTCGTGGATTGGGTTTGCCATTGCTGGACTGCGCTATCAAGGCCGCTTCCTTTGAGTTTAATTACTAGAGAGAGAGGAGTTGAGGGTTTTCATATGAAAGATGGATCTTTCACCCAACCGAGGAGGGTTCTGACTTCTGAGTAGGAAAGCCTGGCTCTTGGGCTGAAATTTTTTTGTGGTGGATTGGTGCTACCGAAGGAGATGAGGATTGGATGGAATCTATTTGGGCTTCAGCTGCACACGTTCGTATTTGCTTATCTAATTCTTCAGTTGCACTTTCAGGGATGCTTCTCACTTAACCCCGAAGGTATAAATAATGGCAATGATTTATTTAAATGTGAAAAAAAAAAATTTATGGTGTCCCTGTCGCTGATATTTTTCGGATGTTTGTTTCTGGGATGGGAATGAAGGGCTTTCATTACTGGCGTTTCGATCCAAAGTGGAGAATGATCCATTCGAGGCTTTACGAAATTGGCATCCTAGAGATGATGATCCATGTAAATGGAATGGTGTCCATTGTGTTGATGGCAGAGTTGAGACATTGTAAGTTCATTTTCCTTGATTCTTCAATTTGTCTAAGAGGTATTTTAGGAATTATCTTGCACAAGTTGAAATGACAAGCTTATTTAATGGCGTGTTATATGGACTTTTTTTGAGCCCGTGGTTCTAAAGTTCATTTCGAGAACTGCCTTTCTGATAATATCAAGCAAGGATTCAGATACATATCCCGTCTTCTTTGGAACTTGAATTATAATTTATTTGATCTTCAACTTATATGGAAGACACTACTCCTACTGAGCCTGTGTATTTTTTTCCTAATCACACATGCATCACGACTTCTCTGAGTTAACTGTGTTTGTAGTTTATTTAAACTTGTAGTTCTGAGTTCTCTCTAGCATGAAAAATTTGCCATCCATGTCATTATTGGTTTCTTTGTGTAAAGAGTTCAAAATTCTTTGGAAACTGTATCCATCTATTTTTTGAAATGAGATGTTTGCGTACATATTTTTTGTTGACTTTATTTTTATTTTTTTCCTTTATAACTTTAGTCAGGAATATGAAATTTAGATTGATTTTAGTATTTTGTAGAAATATTGCAATGGCATTGCACAATTAGCATTCACTAAATATTCATTCTGATAATATTGGCAATTTCTTGGACTTTTGAGGTAGTGATTTGCTAGAACCTGCATGTTTAGTACAACTTCTAAAACTTTCATAGCTATTTTTTTAGCATTATAGTCCTTTGTCCAAGTACCTGAAAAATGTATGGGTCCAAGGCAAATGACTTTGACAATCAATGGTTCATATATTAGTCTTCTAGGAGAAAAGCATTAGAAATGAATTAAAATCCACATCAAAATTGGAGAAAAGGTTAATGGGCTATACAAGTACAAGGTTAGGCCGACCAAATAAGTGGGGGATCTAGTGGTGCAGTAGTTGGAGTTTCAATCAAAACTCTACAATTAAGTATACTCATGTGAGAGAACTCTCAAGATGGTACCTCTTGGGAAGCTGCACTAAGAAGTATACTACCTTGCTTGTGCCAAATTGGACAACGCCTCACATAATATGGGTTGGATCCTTACAATTAGTATTATAGCTAGATCTCCTCTAGTATGATATGCAGCTCATGGAGGAATCAAATAAAATTCGGTGAGCTTGTGACATCCTGAATTCAAAAAGGGTGGTTCAAAGTGAGTGAGATTGATTGTTAAGGCGAATGGTCTGAACTAATATGACATTTTTCAGGGAAAAGAGGTACATGAATGAACAAAATCCACATTAGAAAGAAAGGAAATATTGGGCTATATAAGCTAAAGTTTATACTATCTATGCATCACCTTTTGGTGCAATAGGAGAAGCTAAGCTACTTTTGAAAGATAATAATTAAGTTTATTCATGGAAGCATTCTTAAGATGGGTGACCTCTTGGAAAGCTATGTCAAAAAGCTCAAAATTGCAATGTTCATCTTGTTATGGGATAGGTTGGGGCAAAACGAATAATACCTCTCATATTTGTCCTCTTTTCTCATACGTCCTTCGATATGAACAAAATTTCACTCTAGAAAGGAAGGAAAGGTTATTGGACTATATAAACAAAAGGTCTTACCAAATACACATCACCTTTTGGTGTAGTAGGTGAAGCTTCTTTTGGAAGATGACAATTAAGTTTACTTAACTCTTAAGATAGATGAAAGCTTCTTTTGAAAGATGACAATTAAGCTTACTTAACTCTTAAGATAGATGACCTCTTGGAAAGCTGTACCAAAAGGTAAAAGTGCAAGCTTCATCTTGCTACTTGATAGGTTGGAGCAAAGCTGACAATACCTCACACAACTGTCCTCTTCCATCATGCATTCTTCAATATGTGTATTTTTAGCGAAACTTTTTTGATGATATCAATGTGTGTGTGTGTATCGTTTGATTAACTAATCAAATCAGCTTGAATATTTTTGTAAATACTCGATTGCTAAATTAACAAGCTTGAACAATTTATTATTTAGCTCATTTATGTTCATGAACAGTATCGTTTAAAGCTCATGAAGAAGCTCGTTGAGGAACTTGATTATAGCTTCATTAAGGCTCAATGAAGACTTGTTCATTTAAAATTGTATTTTTAGGCTTAATAAGCTTTAATTGATATAGATTGAATGTATTTCTAGACAAGCTGCTCACGAATAAGCTCGATTAAGGGTTGATTAAAGCTAATTTTATTATTAAACGAATTATTTGTTAACAGGCTTGATTAGTTTAATCTGAACCAAGTTCGTGAACAAACATGAGCCAAGCTCAAACAAGATTTTCTTAAACGTGCTCAAGCGTGAACACCAACGTAAAATCTCGAAACGAGCTCGGCTCGAGCTTTAGCTTGATAATTGTAAACAAGTTTGAACTCAAACTAGCACATGCTCGGCTCGGTTTGTTTGCAGCCCTATATATTACTTATAATGTTGAATATAGTCATGCACATAAAGGGGATTATATTTTTCTTTATGCATTTGAAGAGTAGGGAGTCTTCACCTATTTAGTTTTATTTTATCCATTTATATCAACATCAAAATATTGCCAAAAAGAGTGACATCGTTGATTCAATAAGCCTTTGTGACTCATTGGTGGCTTATTATTGATTATATGATAATAAATTTTATGTCGTGTTATCTAACAGTTTATTTAGTATTTTATAAATTATACATATGCTAGTTAAATTATGTTGATGATGACCTAATTTTACTAGGCTTGTGGAGTCTTGCATCTTGAAAATGAACCTACGATGGTGAATGAAGACACTTCAATTGGGTGTGTAGGTATCAACGTCTTGTTAGTAAGAGCCTTAGAAGTTATTATAAAGGTCTATGATTCAATTCTCACTATATCATAATAAACTCTTACTTGAGGACTTTAATATGGGCAAAAAAAATTGTGTAAATGAAGATTCTAGGAAGGTAAAAATGTTTCTTCACTAACTTGCAGACAAATGAGTGATTAGGTAGTGAAATCTTATGCAAGTGGTGTTTAGGCATGCATGTGAGTTTGAGAAGAGGCACATGAATATCTCTGCATTCTTATTGCTCTATAGTTTAGCTTTATTTCTGCACATTTACTTCAGTAATTTATATACTTTCATATTTATTTATGTGGTGATCTATATGTTTTGTATTCTTTATGCTAAAGTAGTTGAGTATACATCAGCCTTGTGTTTCTAACTCTCTTAAATATGGATCTATTTTTATCACTATCATATCATTATTGCGTTGACAATTTTTTGTGGAGGATTGGTGTTTAATTGCATAAATAGTTTATAAGCTTCTGTTAGCCTATTTATTTTAAGCTTGTTTGTTTCAACAATTTTACACAATTAACATATTCATTCACTTATTACAATTGCATTGTTGTGTTGCATCACTTGTAGGTTATTTTAATTGATTACAAGCTTATTTGGTTATTTAGTTGAGTGTCTCATTATTTATTTTGGTCACCATCAAACATATTGCATTATCTTATGTTTAGTTTGACTTCGCACATTCTAAAGTGCATAATCCACTGTGCATTTAATCTATAATGCTCATTGTGTAGGATTAGTTTGGTTGAATTTCATAAGAAAATTCTAAAAGTGCATAATCCCTTTTCGATGTGTCTGAAACTAACACTCTTCCCTTGTGCATTTTTATTATATGCATTAGCAGGAACCTTCAAGGTCTAAAATTAGGAGGGACATTGACACGGAGATCGAAAACTTGGTCACTTGAAAGCTGTAAAGAACTTTTACTCCAATATATAGGAATTGTGTTATGTTTGTAAATCTTTCGAATACATAGGAATTGTGTGTTATGTTTGTAAATCTTTCTTTTTAATTTTGCACTAGTATGTTAAATGACTTGTGATTTGTAGCATATATCAGCTATTATATAAATTTTATTAACATTTTCATATGCAGTGTGCTATCTGCTAACAATTTTACTGGAGCAATTCCTAACGAGTTTGGAGGACTGTTAATGCTGGAGTTCTTGGATTTGAGGAGTAGTAATTTCAGCGGTTCAATTCCATTGGAGATTATAGATTTGTCATCACTCAAGTGCCTGTTAGTACATATTCATAAATTCTGCCATTATTAGCTACTTGAGTAATTTTATTTATGTTTATAGAGATAGTTGCACTGATCTAAATTTTTCTATTTCTTCTGTTTGCTTTGTGAAAACAAATTTGAAGGTGGCATTCATTCTTGGATGTTGAAGGCTAACTTGAATTTTCAACTTAAAATAACAAAACCTTCCTTGTGATGTTCTGGGAAATTAACGGTGTGAACAGGAAATTTGGACACGTAAGATTATTTTGAGTTTGATAGAATATACATGTGTTTGACTTCATATCACGCTCCCAAAAAAAATATTTGCCTTGAATGATTTTACTTTCATTATTTATATTTTAATTTTTTTTGTAAGTGTGAAAACCATTAATGCATCAAGTTGTTATACTTTATGAACTTCAAAATTGAAATTTGGGACTGAAATGCATCAGGCTTGCTTGATTATATCTATCATGATTTGATTTGTATAGTGTATAATTCATAATGTCTATTGTGCAGTTTAATAGCAGAGCAGTATTTCAATATATTCTTTAAATTATGATAATTTGTGCATATATATATATATATATATATAGATATATATATAAAGAGAGAGAGAGAGAGAGAGAGAGAGAGATTGAGATGCTTATAAGGCATCAATAATGTGTTTTAGGGTCTTCTTTTAACATATTTCTTTAAATCTTAAAAGAAGTGAAGCATTCTTTTGTCTTTCATGATTATCTAAGATTATGCCCTTCGCTTTCTTTATTTTGAAGGCTATAACATAACTACCTGTACTGCCATCATATCGACCTTTTTGTGCTAGAAATTCACTTGCTATAAATGTTAGTTCTTTTCTTATGATAAGCAACTTTTTTCTATGTGAATATTCTTATAAGTACTATGTTCATGCAAAAGTATGCAGTGTTATCTTATATACTAAGTGGTATGGCGATATTTTTATTTGCTTGACTTTTGTGAGAGGTTTGCAAAATTGCAATGGCGGTTCTTTTGTCATACTTTCCAAAGGAAAATTTCTGGATTTTTTGGATGTTTGGTTCGTGTAAGTATTAGTCTCTTTATCTCACAATTCTTTTAGTAGATAAATTTAGAAGCCTACCGAATATGGGTTCGGCATAATTCTTGGCGTTACACAACACTACACCTACAAATCCTCGGCCTCACCCACCTATAGCACACAGTGCACACGCATTCATACACCCACTCAAGAAAGAAAAAAGAAAAGAGAAGACAAGTTCTGTTTTAGTTTTTAAATCCTCTTCTTTTGCCATGAAAATCCTCCTATTTCTAATGATATCACAGGGACCCTTTGTTCACCCACAAGTAAAAGAACCAATCAAAGACATCTTCAATGATTGGATGAAAGATGCCCCCAAAATGAGGGCCATTAATCCAAGGAAAATAATTCAAAGGCAAAATTTAGCTCACCTTTTCACATACTGTTAAATTCCATGGATTTGGAGCTGGAACGTAATACTAAGGATCCCTTTAATCGTTGGTTTCGGAGACAATTTTATTAAAATGGTGGAATTCAATCGGAATTATTTTTCTTGGATTAATGCCTCATTTTGGGACGCTTCCATCCAATCATTGAAGATTTCTTTGATTCTTTTGCTCATGTGAGTATATATGACTCATATTAATTATATTTTATAAAAATCTACTTAGATATTTCTTTGATTGGTTCTTTTGCTCGTGGGTGAGCATATACAGACCTATCATATTAATTATATTTTAATAATAATCTACCTGTTGACAGGATGGTGGCCCATGTAGGCTTTTGTATTCAAATTATCTTTAAATATGTCATTCATGATATGCTAAAATTCGAAGTATTTTTCATTAAAGATTACATTCCATTTGTAATGTCCAAATGGAATAATAAATGCGGTTTTATAGCAATCAGAATCTCTTATTTGGATCTGCCAATAATTGGATTTTAAATAAAATTTAGAAAATATTTTTGCATGATGCAATCTATTTAATAAATTCCTTTTATTGGGGATTGGATATCTAATCCATTTTAAAACTTTATTTAACAACTTATAATTGATTACAAGTCATGGTTTCCCTCTTTTTTTTCTGTTGAATTCATAACGTAAAATGCAGTACACCTCCAAGGGGAGTAGGATTGCCGAATTATTCCCTTTTTTAATAAATAAGCAATCTCAACTTTGCATAAAGCAAGATAATGCTCATTCATTTGACAAGGATGAGCTTTAGTGAGGATTTCACGTTCATTGAAATTAAAGCAATTGGATTGTCTCCAAGAATATGAAAAAAATACTCTAACATCCTTCCCCTTCCCCAGGGAATTACCCCATCATGGCTTTGATACCAAGCTTACACTAGTATATAAAAATATAATATTATTAAGAAAAAACTGAATAACTTACACAATCGGTAGGCAGATACATAACAGAAGAAAGAATAGAAGAAGGAATACAAGAAAGTAGAAGAAAGGAGAAGAAGAGAAAAACTAAGCACACTGAATTCATAAATAGAGCCTTCTTAAATAGAAGAGCAGACAGAGGAGAAAATTTGCTTAGAAGCTAAGAAAAGGTATAATAATTGGACGTAATAATTTATGTCATAGTCCATAATGTAGCTACTTTTGAGGTGGAAAGTAGTATTGCGGTGGAGAAAATAAAGCTTGCTTTTGCGCTATAAAGGAAAAGTGGTTACAATAATTTGGATCGCTTTAGAGCTATAAATTGGTCCAATAATTCTACCAATAATTCTGCTTCTAATTCACTTTTATGCTGGAAAGTGGATGCAATAATTTTGCGCTTTAATAATCGATTTTCAGGATTCAATGTACTCTTGATGACTGCCACTATCACATATGTAGATAAGGTGATTGGACACCTCAGCGAGCTAATTTTCATAAATTTTCTTAAGATGATCCTTATACAGGATTTCATTTTCATGAGAATAATGTCTTTTGATGTTTTGGACCACTTCATCAATTGATAACTCAAAATCCGTAGTTTTTGAGGAATCATTAGTTCAGAATAAGTTTTAATAATAAGCTTAATTTGCTTAAATTTATCTTTGATGCTAATTAAATTTCACCATTTTAATAAAAATTATCTCTGAAGGACCAACTAATTAATGAGATCTTTTTCAAGTATTACATTTCAGCTCCAAATCCATGGAATTTGACAGTCTGTTAAAAAGTGAGCTAAATTTTTCCTTGAATCATTTTCCTTGGATTAATGACCCTCATTTTGGGGGTAGCTTCTATCCAATCATTAAAGATTTCTTTGATTGGTTCTAGAAGAATATTTGATTCAAAAATAGTTCCACCATCTAAAGAAACCATGAATGTCTTCTTTGATAATTTTCTTGTTCATTATGAACATAGGAATGTCTTATCATTGATAACGAAGAATGTCTTCATCATTTTGTACATAACACCAATAGTTTATGCCAATTTTGTCCGTAAATTAGGATAAAATACTATTTTTTTTCTTGGAATGCTGTTAATGCCCATTCACTTTGATGGAAAATTTTTTGTATAACACATTTGCTATAAATAATGGTATGGTTCATTTGTTCATCAACATGATTAATTTTAGCACACTTTAGTTGTGTTAAAATTTTCTCATAAGTCTCTCTAGAGAGATTAGATTCAAATGGGAAAGGGTTTTTTTCCAAATATCTTTCCAAGAGTACGATTATTTATAGAATAATGGTGATTGATTTCAATATTTTATTTTTTACTTCTTTAGAAGTAAATTGGTTCTTACATAATGACATCTTAAGGGATGGTGTTGCTTTTGATGATTCACATTTTTCAACCGTTGAAGAAGAGGTGCCATAGAGATAAGTCTTTAAGTCGATCATTCCAACTGTTGAGTTGATCAGATCTTTTCTATTAGCGTGGCAGCGATCGCTTCCTCCGTGAAAGGAAGGACCGCCTCGATTAGGAGTGGTCATTCTTCCATGTGGGGTGATCCATCCCTGATCGTTCTTATAAGAATTCATGGATTAGAAAATTAGGAAGAGAATTTTCATTATCTTTGATGAATTCAATGTCAAAATCATAGACAGAAAGTCGTCATTCATGATGCAAAAAATTATTTTGATACCAGATTTTTTACATCTTATTCAATGATGTATTTGACTGAAGAATAGTCAATACGAAGTGCTGATTAAGTAAGTCATTTTAAAATTTTGAGATGCACTTAATAATAAAGCATTTCTTTTTGATAATGAAATACTTTTCGGTAGGATTTCATCTACCATAAACAAAGTAAACTAATTCTTCTTTAGAATTTTTTTTGCTTAAGAATACCTCTCCTCTAATCAAAGGAATTAGTTTCAACAATTTTGTTTAGTCAAGATTAAGACAGGGAGATTTTAACCTTTTCTTTAATTTTGTGCACTGCCACGGTATGAATATTAGACCATGGTGTGGAATTCTTTTTTCAATATATCAAAGAGTGAGGTTACATCTTTTGCTAGATTATGATAAAAATTAGCAACATAATTGAGGGCTCCTAAGAACCTCTATAGTTGGTTTTTATCAAGGATAATATCTGGGAATTTGTTTGCAAATTTTATACTTTGATTAATTGGTATTATTGAAGCATTAGAAATATTGTGTCCCAAGAATCATATTTTGGTTTGAAATACTTTGATTTTGGGGCCAAAATGACTAAACCAGTTTTTAGGATTAGCCATTTAAATGTTTTTAAATGATTCAAGTGTTCTTCAATAGAATTAGAGAATATAAGCACATCATCGATGTAAACTAAAATATATTTAAAATAATCTTTAAATAAGTCATTCATGGTATGCTAAAATTCAGAAGGTGCATTTTCAGCCCAAAAGGCATTACGTTCCCTTTGTAATGTCCAAATGGAATAGTAAATGCGGTTTTATAGCGATCCGAATCTCTTATTTGGATCTGCTAATAACCAGATTTTAAATCAAATTTAGAAAATATTTTTGCATGATGCAATCTATTTAATAAATCCCTTTTATTGAGGATTGGATATCTAATCTATTTTAAAACTTTATTTAACAGCTTGTAATTGATTATAAGTCATGGTGTTCCTCTTTCTTTTTCTACCAAATTCATAACGTAAAATGCGGTACAGATTTTGGGGAGTAGGATTGCTGAATTATTCCCTTTTTTAATAAATCAGCAATCTCAGCTTTGCATAAAGCAAGATAATGCCCATTAATTTGATAAGGACGAGCTTTAGTGTGGATTTGACATTCATTAAAATTATCAATGTACGAGAGTTCTACTGAATGAACCTTTCTTTCCCAGAAAATAATTGAATTGTCGCCATAGACGTCCTTTTGGAATTCTTGGACAAAATTCTATATTTTTTCTTATATTTGAGGTGAAGAAATTCATTATTTTATAGTTAAGTCAGCAATTTCTTCTCTTAAGTAATTGATATGCATAGACTTATTTTTAAGTCTATTCATTTCATTTATGATAATCTCTTTAGGATTGATAATAAACCGAACGTGATTTCTTTATTTGTAAAATCGTATTCCAGATCATCAATCGGTGATGTATTATTTTGAGAAGGAATGGAGTTCCCAAAATAATGTTTTGAGTTAAATTTCTAACAAGAATGAAAGACATTTGTATGCAAATATCATCTTAGCACATACAAATGATGATAATTTGTATTTAACTTGTAAAGATTTTCCATCTATTTTAACCGCTAGCTAATTTTTTTAAAATATTTAGATGGAATAATTCCTTCTTAAATACAATTTAAATCTGCTCCACTATCAACCAAAGCAGTTAAATTGGGTAAAATAAATTTTATATTTATAATTAATTTAATAAAAATATACCATTTTTGATATATTGTCTTTTGAATATTTTGCAAGAAGTCTGGTTCTTGCTTAGAATCGGGTTCTATATTTTTAAATGAATGGGTGTCTTCTGATTTAATTCAAGTTCCATCAGACATCCATTCATCTGTTCTTGCTTAACTTTTAATTGTTGAACTTCATTTTTCAGTTGCTTTAATTCAGATTTTAGATCTATTAAAGAAACTATGGAATAAGATGAACTAGCCTTAGTTATTTTCTTAAATACTTCTAACAGGGAGTATATAGCTTGAATTCAAACTTTTCTAATTTATCTTTCTTCTTATCATTAAGAAGATCTATGATTTTATCATGAGTTGAAGCATCTTCAACTTGTGCTAAAAGTTTAATTAATTGGTCCTTTGCTGGGTATTGCCATATTAATTATTTTTTTATAATAATCTACCTATTGACAGGATTTGCAACAGTTAGATTTCTCAAAATCAGATGAAGATGAGGATGAAAATTTTTCATCCTCCTTGTTGGATTCTTTTTCAGAATCAAAAGATCCAAGTAGAATCTTTATTAGGGTTTGTTTCAACCCTTCATCAATCTGATGTCCACTTAACTTCTTCTTGACAGTGCATCGATTAGTGTAGTGGCCTGAGCGACCACATTACAATATTTTATTTCTCTAATCTCTTTGGTTTTTGAACCAGAGGGACGAGAGTGTTTGGATTTATGCATGAATTTCTCACATTTTTTATGATATGATTTTTCACGTTTATGAAAAATAGTCTTTTTTTTGTTTTTCCCTTATGTTTGGAAGAGAAAGGATGTATCTGAAGATCACAGTTGAATTTTTCACAGAATTCTCCAAGCAGTTTTCACTCAAGCAGGCATTCTCTTTTCATTTGATTTTTTAATTTAGGATCAAATTAAATTTCTAATCCCATTTTAATACAGACAAAAATAAGATTTCTATATATAAGAGTTTCATATGGAATGGTTCCATCGTAATTACAGAGAGTAGCTTTGACTTTTTCAGCAAAAAGGTTGGGAAGGCCTTCAATGAATTTTTGTTTCCAATGGAGGCATCGACGTCATAGTGTCATAACGTGTGCCAGAAAAATATTCTTGTACCATCTAAACTGGGTTAAGATGGACATCTTAATTTTTGGAGTAAGGATCTAGTTTTTTCTCTTTGATCTAATGGATCCAACAAAATGGTCTATAATCATTTGAAGAAGAGTATAGATTGAATTTTCATTAGATTTTTTTCTGTTCTTTAGAAAGATCCCTAGTGCTCAAGTCAATTTCACTAAGGAGGTCATCCTTTTGAGAGATAGTAGGAAAATTATCCCACCAACCTTTCAGAGTGCTAGAAAATCCTAAAATGATGGCTTGCATGATGATGTGTGGCTTTGCTGCTGCTTGATACCTTGATTGTATAGCAGTAGCAAACATAAGCATACGATGTAGGGTATGAATGATTTGATGTTCAGATAAACCATCAATATTCTATTCATAGAGAGAATTTCTATCATAAGAATTTTGTACAAAATAGGTATCTTCCTCAAATAATAAATCAGGAGGTGTAGGTTTTTTATAGTAATATTTTTACAAAATTTTCTTAGGATAAAAAACTTTTGGATATCGAAAGGAGGATGAGAATCTTGTAATTCTTGAAAAAGAGCTTGAACTTTTTTAACATTAGTCTGATCATCAGATTCAATTGAGGATTCATTTGAATATTCATCCGATTCATCCGACTGGCTGATATCTTCAAGAGCTCCAACATATTTCTCTTTTAAATTTAGAATCAAATTTTGAATGTCTTCAGAAGAGGGTCCTAACTTAAGAGATAGTTTAGGAGGTGGTTGAATAAAAGGTCTCACCAATGGAGTTGTACCAGTAGAAGCTTTCTTTGAAGCTTTACGAGTTTCAGGACAAGAAACCTTTTATTTAAAAACTCGATCAATTTTAGACTCTAGGTTAAAAAGATGATCAACAATTATTTGAAGTATACTATTACTATAATTAAGCTATTTAGTTATGGTAATAAATTCCTTAAGAATTTGTGCATCGAAACTTATTTTTGTCTGAATGTTGCTAATTCTAGAGATTTATCATCCACCATTTTTGCAATTAATGGAGGATATGAGGCTTCAATAATTTTGCCTTACTCCGTTTGCCACTTTTTGTAGATAAAATGCAATTTGAGCAGATTGAGCATAGTAGTTGCAAAACCAAGCAACAAAAGAAATGGTTGGTTTGGCTTGACTATTTCTTTCTCTCATTTTTCTCAAAATACAAATGATATTTTGAGTCATTGGTCTTCAGAAGTAAAACTTCTATACCAAGTATGAAATTGATTGTACTTAGGTTGGAAGTATTCTTTTAAAACTACTTCTCTAATCTTAGAACTTTTTTTGTAGCTCATTAAGACTAAAGTTCATTTCAGATAGAGTGGGAGATTGATTTTCTCTAAATGGATGATAAATATGATTTCTATTTAGGCAAAGTGCCTCAACCGATAGTTCAAGAGTTTGGGAACCATCCGATCTAGACTTCATTGAGGTTTCAGAAAGGATAGAAACCCTAGGAAGTGTAATAGATCGATGAGGGTTAAATATGACTTCAATATTGTCATCAGCCGTTTGAATTATCTGATCAATATCTTGATTGATGGTGGTCTTGTGGTATAGATGGTATGATTATGATTCTAGAAATACTCATTCCAATTTAATCACTTAATATGAGATGTTAATAGATTTGTTTTGATCAGAGTAGTTCATTCGGCCGGTTGAACAGCTTTTTGAACTCTAGGATTTAAAGTATTTAAAACTCAAAAATGAATTCTAAAAAATTAAAACAATAGTTTTAGAAGAGGAAATAACCATAAAGCTGTAAATATAATTTTAAAGCTTCAAAAAGATTTATATCGGAAAGAGATATACTCATATTGGGAAAGGTGTTGTAGTAAACCGGCACATGGCAGAGGCTAGTTTCAACAACACTCATTAGAGATTGAGCCCAGTGGAGGCATCTGCCAGGCTAGCTAAAATAGAAGCATTCAGTCCTTTAAGGGTTAAAGGTTTGAATGCTCTCTGTATCATTCTTATGAGAATATATTTAAAGTCTTGCATATATTTATGTAGATCTTCATGAGTCAGTAGATAAATGATCTTGTCCATTTGATCTACATTAATGGTTTATTCTATGATTTTGACTTAAGATTTTCCCTTAAAATTAAAAGTTTCAAATTAATAAATGATAGTTTTATCAATTTTGGGGAGGGACCATCTATTTAGGTCTTCTTCATTTAAGGGGAACTCTGTCATTTCAGAGTTCTTGATTAAATTATTATTACTTCTAATCGTAAGATTAGAAGTTACTTCAGAAGAAGTGGATGCCATAGAACCAGAGGGGAGAGAGGAAGATGATGTAGAGAAAATTCATAAAGGATCACCACATAAGGATAAAATAAACTAAGTATAAACCTTCAATAGAATTATCCAAATCAGTCAACAAAAATAGGACTTACTACCCTTGTAAACATCAACACAGGGATTTACAACCATTTGCAATGAATATAAGATAAATCCATGAGAGGAATGAACAAAGTACTGGTTCATCCAAAGCATAGTGATAGAGTACAAAAAAATCCTCTAACATCCTTCTCCCCCCCCTCCCCAGAGAATTACCCCATCATGGCTCTGATACCAAGCTTACACCAGGATATGAAAACACAATATTATTAAGAAAAAACTGAATAACTTACACGGTGAAGTAAATAGAAGAAAGAACAAAAGGAGGAATACAAGAAAGTAGAGAGGAGGACAAGAGAAAAACTAAGCACACTGAATAAATAGATAGAGCCTTCTTAAATAGAAGAGGAGGCAGAGGAGAAACTTTCTTAGAAGCTAAGCTAAAGTACAATAATTGGACAGAATAATTTATGTTGTAGTGAAGTCCATAATGTAGCTAGGTGGAAAGTAGTAGTACTTACTTCTGGTGGAGAAAATAAATAATACTTGCTTTTCTTGGTAAAAAAAGTGGGTACAATAATTTGGATCACTTTAGAGCAGTGGTCCAATAAGTTTGCCAATAATTACTCCACTTTTGTGTTGGAAAGTGGATGCAATAATTTTCTAGAATTCACTAATTTTTTCCGATTAGATTATGTCCACCGATTACTCGCCACTGTCACAATGGATTAAGAATTTATTTTAAAATTTTAAAATGTAATTGGAGCCTAGAATTATATTAGGATCTATGGGATCTAGGAATAATAGAAGCTGACTTTACTAGTTGGTGATCTCTTTTGAAGCTTGTAGAGGTCCCTAAAGAAGGTGATGATCCTAAAAGAAGATCCCCCGTAGATCAAAACTTTTAGTTTTAGGCCAGATTGTATAAGAGCATAGCTCAATTGCCCATTTTTTTCATTCTTTTAGGGTGTACAATGGTACCCCCATTGGTCTCTTTAATTTATTTTAAATTTGGCTTGAATTATTTTGGGGTGTGTGATAGAACAACATGTTTTTCTAAGTTTTTCTATGATATGCTTTTATGATGAAATGCCTAGAATGTTAGGCTCATTTAAAAAAATAATTTTCTACCCCATTTAATTTAAATAACTCAAATATAAAATAAAAAAACTCATAACTTCACTTTAATTTAACCCCCAAGTATAACTTAAAAGTAGCCAGAAATAATTAGCTTTTATGAAACATCATATCATATTATTCATTCCTTTTAAATTGGGTTCTTCACTCATTACACATAAGGGGACATCTAACCTTTGAGGATGACCACTATTCTTGGGGGAAGTGTGTCTTTTCTTTTTGATTTGGCTCATGATTGCTTTTAACTGTGTATTATTATAGGCATAAATTGCATACTTAACGCCTTATAATGAAACATGAGTCAAAAATATATAAGATGAATTTTTTACATTAATCAGTTACACATCATACCCAACATTATCATAGGGATATGGAGCTAGTTTAAGTTATTAGATTCCTTCCTAAAGTGCAACAACCTAACCATCTTGCATAACATGAAAATTGAATTCATGGATTTAAAATTGATTATGTGGTGTTAGCTAACAACTCTTCCATGCAGATCGTAAGTCTAGAAGAGTCTGTGATAGGTTCACTTCCTCAAGTGAAAGAAAGAACCAATAATTTTGAAAAATTAAAATTTAATTTAAATCAAAAGCACTTATAGACTTAAGTTTTGAAATATCCTTTTAAAGTAAGTCTTTAACCACTATGTATTTCTACATTCTTATGATGTTAGAATCTAAGTCTTAGAATTCTAATAAAATATCAATTCAAAACTTTATTAAATTTAATCACAAAATTATAAAGCCCAATGGTAGGTTAGTTGAAATGCTTACTAGGCTTTCTAGTATTTAAAAGCATTTCCTAGTTATTCCCTATTAGATTTTGAAAAGAACTCTTTCTCTTTAAAGGGTTACTTATTGAATTTCCAAATTACCATCCATTTAAAACAAGCTTTTAAATCAATAGAAATAAAAATCTATTTCTTTAATCGAGAGTATTCTTAAAAAGGAATATTTTATTCTTAAGATGTAATTAACTATAGAGAGTTGCCCTTACAGAGAATTATGAACTATACATTAAAATAAATCATGTTCTACTTCTCCATGTAGTTCAGAGGAAAAATCTTTAGTACATCAAAGATCCATCAACTTTAAGAGTCCTTTTAAGTAATCAAGTCTATTATAAGACAATATGTTTATCTTTTAAGATAATACATTTATCTATTAATGGCATATTTGATTACCTAAATAAGTACCCCAAGATCTATGTGATTTTTAAATAAAATTTTATGGTTATGCCTTCACTCCTAGAATGTGTGGAAAGAATCAATTGAGGGGGAGGATCACTCCTCCCCCAGTTTTACATTTGGATGACCTCTAGTTGTCGGCCATAGCCAAATTTTGGTTTGTTGATGGTGGGGAAGCCTAGGAAAAGCTCGGTTGAGCTGCTTTTCTCTTTTGGTGTGTGTAAGAATGGATGGAATGAAGAGAAGAGCTTTCCTTTCTTTTTGTTGGTGCTTAACTAAAAGCCCTTTATGGGGGAATTTGGGAATGACTAGAATCCGGCCACCAATGACAAGAGCCCCAGGTAAGGAGCCAGCTTGATCCCTCTTCACCTTAAGAATTTATGGGGATAGTTGAAATGAGGAGTTGGACTCTCTTTCCTCATCTTTTTGCTTTGGGTTGTAAGTTATCCATGGAAGAGAGGTCAAAGATGGTCTCTCATGGGGGGTTGAAATCCTTGGAATTTTACTAGAAAGAGGTGGTCAATTAACACAAGATCTGCTCAAATCAAAATGGATGAGGGGTGGAGAAAGTATGGAGGAAAGGAAAATTGGGTTTTGCTTTATAAAATGAGTTTGGACTTTTCTTCCTTATATACTCTATATCACCCTCCATGGCATCTCTTGACTTTTTGGAACCACCACAACACCCCTTCGGATTGATGATTGATTGGCCAAGTTAAACCAAGGTGAAGCATGAGTCAAAGTTAAGTCAATTTGAGTTAACTTAGGTTTAAGTGCATATGTTTTGATCTATTTAATTAATTTTTATTTTTGGATTGATTTTAGTTAATTTGGTTGATTAATTTGATTTATATTTATGTTGTAATTGTGCTTAATTGCCCATGAGAAAGTTTAAAGGCTAATTGATCCATGTTTTTTTTTGATTTGATGTGGTTTAGCCAAACATTGTCCTCTTTGACCTAAATGGGCCAAGTAGAATCTCCTAGCTTAAATAGTTACTTTAGAGTCTATATTTAGGTTCAATTGTGTTTGTTTTGTATTTTATGATGTTTTATAATTGATTAATTTCATTATATTTGAGATTGATTTTGATTTTTCCTTAATTTGACCCATTTTGACTTAAATGGTTTAAATTTAGTTCAATTGAGTCAAATGACCAATTTGACACAATAAAAATGTATTTGGCTTTCAATTGTGTTTAATCGAGTGTTTTAAGGTTGATTTTGAATTCAAACCCTTTTGACCCAAATCGGGTTTAGGGGTTTAATGAGTCATTATAGATTTAATTGTGTTTAAATGACCAAATTGGTCAAATTAGTCCCAATAATTGGCTGAATCATGCTTAATTATGATTTTAAAATGATTTAAGATATTTGATTTGAATAAATTTTATTTTATTTTAATTTAGATTTCAATAAGGCTCATTTGAGTTTATTTGGATCAAATGATCTAATTATCCCATTTGAGATCATATTAGATTTAGATTCATTTATAGTTATGTTTACACAAGTTAATTTGATAATTCTAATTCTTTAGAGTGATTTAATTTGATCTAATTTTAGTGAGTTGACATTTTTCCTTCATTTGAATTTATTTTAAAATCCATTTATATTCATGCACTGACTTTATTCTTTTTATTTCAATTTCTTTGGGTTTGGGTAAATCTTGAGTTTAAATAGGTTAAGTGAGTCAACCACCTCAATTACCTTGATTTAAACTCAATTGATTTTAGACTTCAATTAGAATATGTTTAATTTAGGTGCTTGTTGAATCTTATCAAATTTGGGTTTCTTTGAGTTCACCTAATCTAATCTAATTAGGTTAGGTCAAGTCCTAAAGGAGGTTACTTTAAGGTGTTTGGCTTTTAGGTTTGGTTTTAATTTCATATTTATGATTAATTTGATTTAGTTTGTACACCTAGTAATTAAGTGTAGTGTCTTAAATGTCTAATTAGGAGATTCCTAATCTAAGATTAGATGTCCTAATTACTCAGATTGAAAATGATGTTAAACCTCATCTAAAATGAAGTCATCAAACTTGTCTAGTTGTTTTTATCCCATCAAGAAGTTTTTACAGTTTAGGGTGCTAGAAGAAGTAAAGATCCTAAAAGGTTGAAGATCAAAGCCACCTATTATCTTGGCAATGAATTATTTCAAAGATTGATGACCTCACTAAATAGGAGGTGTGTAATAGAAAGTGAACAAAGAAATATTCTCAGTGACCTGCACTATAGCGAGTGTAGAAGCCATTCAAGAGAATGAACACTCCGCTACATAATTTTATGAGAAGGATATTTTTGGCTTACATTGAGGATGCTTAACAATTTGCAAGGAGAACCGAAAAATGTCAAAATTTTTCTTATTCATAGTAACAGCCATTGCAACCTCAATAGCTTGTCATAAATCCTTGGCCCATCGCGATTAGGCCAATGGACTTGATATCCCCCTTGCCATTTGCCAACAAACAATAAAAATTCACACTTGTTATGCTCGACTACTCCAATAGGTATATATATATATATATATATATATATATATATGTTTTATATTAATAAAATAGTTTTATTACTTGGTTTCGATGATTCATCCTCTATTTTGGATATTGACAAAAAAATTTAAAATATAAGAATACCTTTTGTGATCAATAATCTTCTGGAGATGTTGTCGAATGTAATTAAGCTTAGAGAGTTTAGTCCCTTTGAAATATTGATAAGCTAAGATTCTCATACTTGATTTGACCTTCATTACATAATTTCTTATAAATATTTTATACATGTTCAAATAAGATTTATTGATTTTATCTCATTAGACCACATTTCATTTTTCCTCTTGTTAAATATCCTATATAAGAAGAACACCCTTATATCATCACCCATTTTTCCTAAAAATATCTTGTGGGATATAATTAACTTTAACTTAAACAAAATCAATTCTCAAAATATAAAGCACAATTTAGGATTGTCTTAAAAGTTGTGTTTTTAAATTTACTTATACTCTTTCTTCTTTGGTTAAAATAAATATCAAAGTTGATTTGGTTCCCTTTGAAATACCAAACTCATATATTTATACAAAGTTTGAAAAATCCTAAGAATTTTAGCAACTATTATAATAGAAAGGTTTTCTAAAAGTTAAACTCTCCTAGGGATGGAATTACTCATATAACTTTACATTTATGGGAACTTATGTCCAAAAAATAAATAAATATTATCTGATTAAACTATAATAGGCCAAAAAAGATATCTAAGAATATAAATAAATTTGAAAAAATATTTTTATATTTGAGTCTATTATGGAATAATATTTTTATTTTAAAGATGATATATCATTAGTCATTATACTTAATCATAAAAATAATATATAAAAGTTATGACACACACAAAGAATGTCAATAATTGACTCGATATAACAACCAAAGAAGTGCCACTTGAAAAAACTAAGTTTTGGTTGACCTGAAAAAATTCTCACCATATTTCACTTAAGAAAAAAAGCTAAGTTTTGGTTGATTTTTTTTAATGAAAGGCTCATATTAAATTAGAATTTTGTCGTTTTGTGTGTAAGAATTTACGTTCATGCTATATATTTTTTTTATGTATTTAAATCTCAAATAACTAAATTTTAAAACACTTTCATTGAAAAAAAATATAAGCATGAAATTGTGTATTTTATTTTTTTTTAAAATTATATTAGTAAATTTTTGATGTGATTTAAAGATCTGGATGTTATACAAATATTAAAATTTAATTGAAATATATAAATATATAAAAATTATTTTTATATGTTTAATATTTAAATTTTAGTATTTGCTTATTTAACACTCAAAATTTCTAATATCTAAAAATATCATTAATATTAACTTTTTAAGCAAAACAAATATTAAAATTTTTATGTTAATATATAAATATACAGGCATTATATGATATATATATATATATATATAGTGGTGATGTATCCACATATGGTTCAGATATGTCTCAAAATCATGGTCATGTACCTAGGAGACTGGGGCAAGGATGACAATCCCTAATTATCAAAATATTCTGATCTAGATATGTCTCAAAATCATAAAATATAAATTAAATTAAGTGTAACATAATTTTTATTGACATTCATTTTAAAGTAAATTTATTTATTACAATATTATTTTGATTAAAATGTGATAACAGCATCTAAAAAGTGATCATTGCTTTATAGATTCATAAACTTAATTAATTTTCTTATATATTATTATGCATATAAATGTGAAAATTTTCTTTTATTTTGCTCCAATTTTCTTTGTAAAATGTATACTTTTTTAATGAAAATGCAAAAATTTATAATGCTACTCTTTTATTATAAATGTACATTTTAATATATATATATATACATAATAATTTTTTTTAAAAAATTATTTTTTTTTATAACTTTATAATCATAATGCATGATGATGAGATAATTCCAAGTCGATGGTAGATGAGAAAATGGGATTGAATCCGTGTACCTCCTGAGGGGATATACCCCCTCAATTCAAAAGGGAATTCATCGATTCAACTTTATTTGAGCTAGAGAGAGTGAAGGATAGTCTCCCACAGTCATTCCCCAAACTTTTACGCTCCCCCATTTTTCTCCCTTCTTAGTTTTACATCAAACCGAAATAAGGGAGGCACCCTTGATTCAAACTCATCCATCTCTCAATCAAACTTCAATCAACTTTGCACACACCTTCCATGCATGATATCAAAGCCAAACAAATCATTCCCAAGCTCCAAAGCCACCGAGCTCAAGTTCGATCAAGAGCTCCAAAGTGTGTGGATTAGTGGCAGGGATCTACTCCAAATCAAGGCCAAAGCTTCTCAGGTTTTAGTCTACTAGGGCTCCGTCGATCCCACCATTGGCCTTGAGCTCCAACAAGGTAATTCCTCTAAACCATAGTTTAGGTGAAGTGTTGTTGGTCCTTTTTGAAGAGAATTTTCATAACATGCGATATTAGCCATTGGATGTGTTCCTCTCCTTCCCTTGATGGTGTGAGATCATTTTGGAATCAATCCAAGCTTTAGTGAGCTTGGATCGAATGGAGAAAGACAAATTATTGGGTGACTATAACACCAACATGAGAGTTACCTTCAGAGAGAAAGGGGATAAGACTGAGGAGGTCAAACAGAACTAGCTCCACGTTGGGCAGTTCAGAAAGAGCAAAAAAAAACATAGGTTAAGCAGAGGAAGCAAGGTTAACATGGGGAAGTCAAGAGAAAAAGTAAGAGACCATTATAGATCTGGAACATTATTGGATGGTTTTGGAACTACAGTATTTGATGGCAAAAAACTTCCTAAAAATATAGATAAAAGTCATCACAAGATTGAACAGTAGTTTGGAAAATTTGTGCTATATTGTATCATGTTGTGCTTTGTTTTCAAGTAGATGATTGTTCAATAAAATCATTGTCTATCATTTCCTTGAGTGTTGTGAAAGATGAATTTTTCATATAAACTACGAAAAAAGTAAAGCTAATAGACATAGGCCATCATCATCCATCCATTCTGTGATAAAATGGACAGTCATGATTAAATCACGCATAAATCCCCTAATTATTCTCTCTAAACTGTGAGATTAATCATGGTCATTTGATCTTAGATCGGACAATCTATGAGAAAGCATGTCCGTCGCTGGCTGACTCAGCCGCACGATGTGACAACTTAAATAACGAATCTCGTTATGCCACATGGAAAGCACATCATGTCAGCGTGTTGCATCAGCATGCCATATGGCGCTGATGGGATTAGGGCTTTAATAAGGGTTAATTAATCCTTTTTTGTGTTGAAACCTACAAGTAGCAAATATACTACCTATTTTTT
Organism: Cymbidium sinense; assembly: GCA_021442155.1. Classification (NCBI taxonomy): domain Eukaryota; kingdom Viridiplantae; phylum Streptophyta; class Magnoliopsida; order Asparagales; family Orchidaceae; genus Cymbidium; species Cymbidium sinense. Next base: position 2,326,807 of record CM038220.1, on the reverse strand, counting down.
CTTTTCATTTCCTTAATGAGCATAGCGGCGGTATCTTCTTAAGATCTGCACTCCTATGCCTTAATGGGAATTAACAAGGTCTTGAAACATGCAAGTAGCAAACATATATAATTTTTTACATATTTAAGCCTCTCTTTTTAAATCGATTTTATCAAAATTTTGGTAGCATTTTGGCATAAGGGGAGTATCATTTAATAATTTTGGCTTACGATGCCTTTAATGGCGTGTGAGTATCTATGACACCTGCTGTTCTTCTATGTCCCATTAGCGTGGTCTTAAAACCTGCATAAAGAAGCACAATCATAAATATACAATTTCCTTTTACACATTCAAGCACCTCCTTACCTTCACCAATAGCAAGAATAATAATTTTACATGAGTTCGATTAACAGGGATTGAATAGGAGATATTAGAGTGTTGATTATTTAGATTAATAGGTGGAAGAAATACTAGAAACCTAGAGAAGGACCCGCCTGATGATGGTGTTTTTTCTCAGTTTTCATCATTTGCAAGAAAGAAAAGAGGGGTTGTTTGGTTGCAGGAATAATGGAAATGCTGGGAACCTATAGGAGAACCCACTTGATGATGGTGTTGCTTCTCGATTTCTGTCATTTGTAATGAAGGAAAGAGGGGCTATTTGGCTGCAAGAGTAGTGGAAACGTCGGGAACCTAGAGAGGAACCCGCCTAATGATGTGTTGCTTCCCAATTTTCATCATTTGCAAGAAAGGAAAGAGGGGTTGTTTGGCTGCAAGGGTAGTGGAAATGATAGAAACCTAGAGAAGAACCTGCCTAATGACAGTGTTGCTTCTTGGTTTTCTTCATTTGTAAGGAAGAAAAGAGGAGCTATTTGGATGCATGGGTAGTGAAAACTCTGAAATCTAGAGAAGAACTCTAATGATAGTGTTTTATTTTCACTTACAAAGAAAGAAATAGTCAAGGAATGAAATGTTAAAAACCTAGAAGAGAACCCGCCTGATGATGGTGTTGCTTCTCGATTTTCATCACTTGCAAGAAAAGAAAGAAGAGCTGTTTGGATGCAAGAAAAATAGAAATGTCAAAAAACTAGAGGAGAACCCACCCGATGACATTGTTACTTCTTAGTTTCCATCGCTTGCAAGGAAAGAAAGAGAGCTCTCTAAGGCCTAATGTTGTAAGAAGTGTGGACTTCCCACATCCATTCCAGTAAACCATATCTCCTACCATAGTTAAGCTCTAGTTTGGAATCAACTATGAGATCATGACCATGAAATGTCAGTGCCAAACACTCGATTTGGATATCCTTGGAGAGGGGATGCCAGCATAGGATGCTGGTGCACGAAATATCCGATATGACGAGAGATCCCCTGATTGCGTTAAGGTGCTGAAAAAGCTGCATTACCTCTCAAAACTTGCTAGATGGCAGGATTGAGGAAACCATCTCATAAGCCAAGAGTTCTTCAGCTTTGTTATCATAGAGAATAAAGGATAACATGGTACATGAAAGACTGCCACGGTGAAGTACCAGATAGGGGCATGAGCTGATGACAAGTCAAGGAATGGATAGGGCCACCAAAATGATTTGAAAATAAGGAAGACCCATTGAAAAATCACATAAATTGATGTCCATAAAAGAAAATATGCAATTCAAAACCAAGGGAATTACGAACAATTCAAGGTGGTGTCACCAAGGAGGAAGACTGCATTTATTGAGTGCATTCACGAAATTAGAAACGAATAGAACTAATATTCAAATAGGTAGATAAAAAAATGGGTGAATAATAGGTGTCATGGGAGATCCAGCAGAGATAAGAGCTATAAAATGAAGATTTTTTTAGGAAGATCTTTTTGTTGAAGGAATACACCACAATATGGTGAAAGGGGAGGAGGTAATGAGAGTTAAGGAGAAGAATCGGCGACGAGGAAGCGGGATTTGCTGGCCGACGGTAAGGATGTGCGAACAATCAGGATGTGAGGGAGAGAGAGAGAGATGGTCGAGGGATTACCTATGGCGGATGATGTTCGCTGGCGAGAGGCTGAAGAAATGCAGGAAATTAGTGGTGCTTTGAGCTTTTGAGGAGGAGACTCCAATTCCAGGAAGACTCGAAATCTCTTTCGACAGCTATTCGCTATTATACGATCCCCAGGAGGAAGAGAGGGAGCGAGAGCAGAAATTCTCTGCGATCGAGAGGGTAGGAACGAATAGGGAGGGACTTTTCTTCTTTCTTCTTTTTTTTCAGGGGGGTTTCGGCTGCTTCAAAAATCCTCCCATACCAGGAAAAAAAATCCTCCAATTAATGCTGATTATTACCTTAATGATTCATTAGAGCATTTCATGTAAGATTAGGCGGGGTTTTCAAAATTTTAGCGCAATTTCCAATGCCATTAAGGAGTATTTATGAAAAGAGTATAATCTGATCATTAATGTATATTCATGCAAAAATTCTGATTTAATCATTTAATAATTAAAATTACATCAAACTTTGTTTAATCAAATTGGATGTTTGATTTTCACAATATAATGTCAAAATTTTTACATTTTCTGAAATAAAATCCATAATATGAGTATCGTTTGAGTAAATTCAATTTTTTATTCCGATAGTAATTTCACGATATGATTAAATTGGTCGAATCAAATTTTTGGTTCAAATTTTGGTCAAAATTCTTTTGGCCGCTTGACATTGCTGCTTCGTCAATTGGGCGAAGAATAGTCTCATTTGAGGTTTTGGCATTTAGTTAACGCCGATCAATTTTGTGAGCGGAGGTCATTTGGGCGTCTTTGCGCTTTAGCTTCATCGTGTATCGATGTATTTCTTTTTTGATCGGTTGACCGTCGAATTATGTAATATGTATATTCTGATCAATTTCGACGTTCTGAATGTTGTTGCGAAGTCCGTTCATCGGTCGGAAATTATTTTGACTAGTTTCGGTGGCGTGATTTTCTTTGATTTGCATCATCGCATCCAAGTTCGTCAATTCAGCTCTGAGCTGACTTGACTAATGGAGGATATATGTAGGTCGACACATGTGAAGTGGATTTATCTTTAAGTGTATGGAATTTAAGATAAGGAAATCTTTGCTAAGGTTTTGAGCCCCAAGAAAAGAGAATATGCACCTAAAGCTTTTGGTCCTAAGGATAGGGAATATGAACCTAATGTTTTGGGCCTAGGAGAGGCAATCACTTATTTAATTACCCAAATAAACGTGCTAAGGCTTATGGGCCTAAAGGGTATCTAAATTGGGTTTATTTTGAAGCTCATGGGCTTAAAGATAAAGAAAATTTATTCCAAGGATTTGGGGCTAAGATAAGGAGAGCACTCGTTTAATTGAAAAAAAAAGTTACCCTAATACTTATAGGCCTAATGGTAAGGCAAGAAGAACTAAGATTTTGGATTTAAGGTTAAGTGGATACTTGTTTAATTGAGCCGAACAAGTGGACCTAAGGCTGATGATTGGCTCAATGATTGCTTTATACCTTATATTGAGAAAGAAGTATGAATCGATTCCCAATGAAGCTATCATGCAATATCGACAATGCAAAATAGATTAAGAAGTTTGTAAACATTTTTATTAGATTGATGATAATGTAATACAATTCATCCTTTTGGTATATTCATTGTTAAATTCACTTTTTTTATAAATTACTTTTTGCCCACCCTGAAAATAAAGGCTGGTTCCGCCCCTTGATATGATTGAATATTAACGAGCAGTGAAGGGACTCGCAGGAATTTATGTCTTACCACATGCAAAAAATTGAGCATTGACGAAGGCGGTCAAAAGCTTGTCTTCCGTGGAAGACCATGCTCCCTTGTTAATCCCTTCCTTGAAACAGCATGAATTTCTTTCCATCGTCTCTCTTTCCCGCACCTCCCTCTCTCTCTCTCTAACTTTTTTTTTGGTGGTAGTTTCAGTGTTAACAGGGAAAGTCCTCTTTATTATGCGGGCTCATTTGGGTGTTCGGAATTTTCTTTTCATTCTTTTGGGTGAAAATAGAATAAATTATATTGTTAAGAAAATATCAGTTCATGCATCTAGTTCAGTGTATTTAATGAAAATAAAATTGACCATAGAGTTATTATTTATGATATTAAATTTTCATTTTATATATATATATATATATATATATGATTTTATCATGCTCAAATTTTAACAAATTGAAAATGAAGTTATTGATCATAAATAACTTCAAAAATGAGTCAAACACAAATTCAATCGAGTCAAAAATGAACAAATTACTAATTTGTTCATGCTTGGCTCCTTCACAATCCTATGTGCAACATATATGAATAAGAGGATAGAGAATAGATTCTTGTTCAAAACTACTTACGCTCTTTTACAAATTATAATGTGAGTTAATGCTATTTTACTATCTTGTAAGTTATCTTTTGCTTGAATACAAGTTCAAAATCCCTCAAATGATATTTTCAAACACAAAACTCATAATGAGAAATGTTAAGATATAGCCGATACATATTATGAATGATTATAAATATCACTCATAGTATCAACTGAAGAAAAAATAATTTAATTTATGCATGTACAAAATAGTTAATGGTTGTAATGAAGAAAATGAATATGAAGATTATGCGTTATTGAATAATCAAAATAGTTTAATTAAAACATTCAAGAGAACTACTAAAAACTATAATTTTAATTAATTAGAATTGGTTTGACCCTTTTCAATCATGGAACACAAGTGCATAAATAACATAATGTAATTGAGATTTGATGTATTAGAAGATATTCAAACTTTGATCATTTTATACTTATGCAATTTTTCTTTACAATAAATTGAAGGTGATCATAACATGAATATGAGAATTTTAATTAAATTAATTTTAAAATGTATTATATTATGTTAGAGGAGCTAGTGGTTGCTTGACCTCACACAATTAGTTAGTAAAATTTTAGTAGGTTGGTCAAAGAAAGATTAACATATTGTTAAATAATGCATGTCAAAGTAAGGAAGGCCCAATTGGGTTAAGGAGAAGATATAAGCTATTTTGTATAGAATTGAGAATATATTTAGCATGTGTGAAAAAGAGGAGAAAATAAATAAAAATATATTTATGACTATGATAGATTTAACCCATCTCTTTACATTGGAGGTTACATTCCGATAACAAAGAACAAAAGAAATATTAGGCATTTTATACAATTTCTTAAAATATCTTATATATTAAGTATACTATTTTTTATATCTTATTATAAGAAAAGTTGATGGGTAGGGAACCAACCTTATCTAATTTGCATACATACTCATCAATGGTTAATTGATGATTTATTGGTGGATCTAAACTCTGCTATACATATCTAAATTCAATATGCATTCTACTTATGAGTTCTACTAAATATTTAATTATCTAAGCTAATTAAAATTATAAAGTTATAAGAGCCACACTCATGATAAAAGAATACAATGACTATTTAATCTGTTATAGAAGGTAGTTTTTCTAAACCATAAGCTTCTTTTGGAGTAAAAAATTGGTTATTTAGTGTGCTGACTCACATAAAAATATATTAAATGTATCATTATCATACAACATGACAAGATCTGTCAATGCTAGGGGTGTAAATGAGCTGAGCTTGAGCGAGTTGAACCATTGTTCATAGTGGTGTGCAATAATATAATATAATATAATATAATATAATATAATATAATATATAATATAATATAATATAATATAATATAATATAATATAACTTTTTATTTCAAGCAAATTGAAGCTGAAAACGATCGAATAAAGGATTATTCATGTTCGGCTCATTTATAAATCGAGCTTAAAATATTTATTCGTGTTCGGCTCGCTTAGTTAACGAACAAGCCAAACACGAGCTTTTTGATAGCCCTAATCAATGCCTATATCTAGAAACTTCTTGATAAAAGATAGCATACAAAATTGTAAAATTTGAGAGAAAAATATAAGCACATATGGAAGCATGAGGCTAATAATCTACATATAATACTAGAGATATACTTCTTTAACTTATAATTGTATCCACCGCTATCACCACCTAATCAAGAGAATCAAGAAAATGAAGATGAACAAGATTATGATGTGGGTGGGATAATAGAGTAGTGACAAGTTTTAGATGCATTTTCTTTTCATTTTTATATTACTGTTATGACTTGTTAAACTTTTTATTCAATAAAATGATTATGAATTGTGTTTATTTTTTATATCTTTAGATTATTACGATATGTATGAAAATAAAATTGCCCGTAGTATATTGTTACGTACTAAAGCTATCATAAAATGTCAAATGAAATACGATACAAGCATAACATATAGTGACAAAAAATCGATTGTCCCTCTGATGCCATTACTATTAGTTGGGCCAATGAAAAATTCCATTAGCCTCACTACGCACTGATGGAATTCCACACAAAATAGAAGAAATAATTATCTTTACTACCTAATTTAAATAAGTTTTGTGACTAATTTTTTGTCAAGGCAAGGCATTACTAATTGATTTCTTTGTTAGCTCTTGTGGAAATATTTTGTTAGCAAATAAGGAAAATTATTATATACAGAGTCTGCATGTAGAAAGTTATATTCAGACCCATATAATATAATATCAAGTGACACTCAACCAATACACAACCATTATATATTGGCTGAAAAATGCTATGTGTTGACTATAAAGTGCTATGTATTATTGTGTATATAGATACTATATATTATTGTGTAATTAATATAACTTTAATACACATCACTTCATAGTCAATATATAATAGTTGTGTATTAACTCAGCACCATGTGACGCTATATTATTTTAGTCCTAATATAGACCTATGTCCAGACTATGCATATAATAATCTCTCAAATAGAAAAAGATTGACAAAAAATAATATATTCATAAGATTAATGTATATTCCATCAATATGCCTATTAAATGACAACTTTATGACATAATTATTATAAATATTCCATCACAAATCTATTAGTATTATGAAAAAAATAAGATTGATAACATTAGTGATGCTCGGTTTACCACAAACATTTTTTTTTCATTATGAAAATAGCTGAAAATTATTTTTCTAATAAATTTTTTTTTAGTGATAAAAAAATTTCATTGATTGCACCATTTTTGTAGTGCCCCTCTTGGCTCTTTTGCAACACTCCTTTCTGGAAGCTCTCCATAGTAGCTTCCTGAAAGTTAACTCCCTTGAGAACATACATAAGGTAACCAATTATTAGTGACTTCTTTTGATCAACTATTGGAAGACATTTAAGACATCCAATGAAGTTACACTTGAATGGAAACTTAATTTGTAGATAGGGTTGCATATAAATTGATTGCTAAATAAGTTATTTGTAGTTTGATTAAAGTTTGTTTATAATCATTTGATTAATTAATTGAATGAGCTTGAATAATTTTGTAAATACTCGATTGCTAAATAAACAAGCTTGAATAGCTTGTTGTTATGTTCATTTATGTGCATGAACAAAATCATTTAAAGATGGTGAACAAGCTTAATTTTGACTTGATTACAACTCGATTAAGACTTGCTTGTCAACAATATTGCTTAGATTTTTGTTTATTTAGGCTTAATAAGCTTTAATTGATATATTTCAAGTATATTTCTCAACAAGCTGCTCACGAACAAGTTGATTAAGACTTGATTAAATCTCATTTATTTCATTAAACAAGCTGCTCATTAACAGGCTCGATAATTCAATTTAAACCTAGCTTGTGAACAAACTCGAATCAACTCGAATTCGATATTGATAAAGAAGTTTGAACTCATACACAAACATACTTAGCTCAACTCGATTTGTTTGAAACCCTAGTTTCATGCCAAGGACACAAAAAGGGATTTGCTGGGGATTGCACATGAATTTGGTTGGATTATAGATTGATTTATGCCAAGGGCATGAGTGAGGGCCTTATCAAAGGCAAATGAGATTTGGAGTAGAGTTGATTTGGTTTGATTGATTTAGCTTCATTAATTGGTTTAGTTAATAAACTATTATTTATTTAACTTTTATGATTTATATTGATTTTGACTTTATATTAATTTGTTGAATGAGAAACTAAAACATGAACCCTAAACCTAAAACTTAAACCCTAAATCGTAAACCCTAAAAACTCTAAACCCTAAACCCTAAACCGTAAACCGTAAACCCTAAACTCTAAACCCTAAAAGCCTAAACCCTAAACCCTAAACCCTAAATCCTAAAACTTAAACCCTAAACCCTAAACCCTAAACCTTAAACCATAAACACCAAACCCTAAACCTTAAACCCAAAACTCTAAACCCTAAACCATAAACCCTAAACCATGAAAAGCTAAAAACCTAAACATTAACTAAATAAAACCTAGAAATAAAATAAATAAAAAACCTAAACCAAAATAAAATTAAAACATAAACTAAAACCCAAACCTAAACTTAAAAAGAAAATAAAATAAAAATAAAAACTAAACCAAAATAAAATAAATAAAAATCTAAACTAAAAAAAAATAAACAACCTAAATAAAATAAAAACTAAACTTAAATAAAAATCAAATAAACTTGAAATATAATAAAATAAAAAATAAATAAAAAACTAAACCTAAAAATAAAGCAAAAAATAAAACCTAAAAATAAATAAAAAATTAAAACATAAACCATAAACTAAAAAAAACTTAAACATAAAATAAAAATAAAATAAAACTAAAGCTAAACTAACATAAACTAAACTAAAATAAATAAAACTTAAACCTAAACTTAAAATAACTAAACCTAAACCTAAACCTAAATTAAATAAAAAAAACTAAAAATAAACCTAAACTTAAGCTAAAAAATAAATCCTAAAAATAAACCTAAAATAATAACCTAAAACCTAAACTTAAAAAAATAAAACAAAAAATAAACCTAAACCTAAAGAAAAAAATTTAAAACTTATACCTTAAAATTATAATTAAAATAAAACTAAACTAACAAATAAACCTAAACCTAAACCTAAAAAATAAACTAGTATAAAAACCTAACTAAAATAAATAAACCTAAAATAAATAAACCAAACTAAATTAAAATAAACCTAAATAAAAATAAAAAATAAAAAATAAACTAAATAAACCTAAGCCTGCAAGTTTACTTAATTTAAAAAAAAATTAAAACTAAAAAAAAATAAATATGAAATAAAATAAACCCTAACCCTAAACCCTAAACCCTAAAACTAACCCTAAACCCTAAACCCAAAACCCAAAACACCCAAAACCCAAAACCAAACTTTAAAACCAAAAAACCTAAACTAAATAATGTAAAATAAAATAAATAAAAAATTTAAACCAAAATTAAATAAAAAACTAAAATAAAATAAAAACCTAAACTAAAATAAAACCTAAACCATAAAGTAAAAAAAATTTAAACCTAAAATAAATAAAATAAAATAAACCTAAACCTAAACAAAAATAAACTAAACTAAAATAAATTAAACCTAAACCTAAACCTAAAATAAACTAAACCTAAATCGTAAACTAAATGAAATAAAATAAAGTAAAATAAACCTAAACCTAAACTAAAAAATAAAACCTAAAAAGTAAACCTAAAATAAAAAACTAAAACCTAAACCTAAGAAAATAAAATAAAAAGCTAAACCTAAACCTAAAAATAAAAAAATAAAACCTAAACCTAAAAAATAAAATAAAAATAAAACTAAACTAAAAAATAAACATAAACATAAACCTAAACTAAAAAATAAACTTAAAAATACCTAAACTAAAATAAATAAATATAATTAAATAAAAATAAAAAATAAGCCTAAGTAAAAAATAAAATAAAATAAACTAAAATAAATAAATTAAAAACTAAATAAATCTAAACCTATTGGTTTACTTAATTTTAAAAAAACCCTAAACATTAAATCTTAAACCCTAAACCCTAAATCCTAAACCCTAAATCCTACAACCCCCCCTAAACCTAAACCCTAAGCCCTAAAAACTCCTAAACTAAACTAAACCCTAAAAGCATAAATGCAAAAACCCAAAACCCAAAACCCAAAACCCTAACCCTAAACAGTGAACCCAAAACCCCAAACCCTAAACCAAAACCTAAAGTAAATAAATAAATTAAAAAAATAAACCTAAACCATAAAACCTAATACACCAAAACCTAAACATAAAACCTAAGAATGGGTGGAACCTTGATGGTAGAAACATCACCGTTAACCAGGCTTAGTCTACATTTGGTGGTGGAGGCGAAGGCAGAGGCGGTGGTTATCATAGTGGTGGTGCGGGATCTAGAGGTGCTGGTGGATATGGAGGTGGTTGGCCGGAGCAGTGGTGGTTATGGAGGTGTGAGGAGTGATGGAGGTTACAACAATGGTGGTGGCAGAGAGAGAGAGATCGAGGATATGATGGTGGATCCCACTACTCAAGAGGTCATGGTGGTTCTGATAGGAACTAGAGAAATTAAAGAACATCTAATCCGATCTACTGCTTATAGAACTGTCTTTATAGTAGAGACAGTTCTAGTTATCTATGTTTTTAGTTTGCTTTATGCGTGCTCATTTTTGATTTATTCTGTCACTTGTGTCTTAGAAAACTTGGTGTGTTACTTAGTTGATGAAATCAAAAAAAGAAATATTGAATATGAATTTGTTCTTTATTAACAAAACCAAAAACCCTAAACCCTAAATGAAAACTTGAACCCTAAACCTAAAACCTATACCCTAAACCCTAAAAATAAATAAAAAAAAACCCTTACCCTAAACCCTAAACCCAAACCATAAACCTATAATAGAAAACCTACAACCCTAAGCCATAAACCCTAAACCCAAAAATCCTAAACCGCAACCCTAAACCCTAAACTGTAAAAGCATAAACCATAAAATCCTAAACCCTAAACCTTAAGGTAAACTAGTTAAACTCTAAACCCTAAAACTTAAACCTTACAATTAACCCTAAACCCTAAACCTAAAACCCTAAAAATCCTAAACCCTAAATTCTAAACCCTAAACCATAAACCCTTAACCCTTAACCCTAACCCTAAACCCTAAACTCAAAAAGCATAAACCCCAAACCATAAACCCTAAACCCTAAACCCTAAACACTAAACCCTAAACTTTAACCCTAAACCTTAAACCTTAAACCCCAAACCCTAAACCCTAAACCTTAAACCCCAAACCATAAACCCCAAACCCTAAACCTAAACCTAAAATAAATAAATACATTTAAAAATAAACCTAAACCCTAAAACCCAATAAACCTAAACTTAAACCTAAACCCTAAAAATGGGTAGAACCTTATTGGAAAGAACATCACCGTCAACTAGGGATAGTGTAGATCCGGTGGTGGAGGCAAAGGCAGGCGGTGATAATCACAGTGGTGGTGGGAGGTTTGGAGGTGTTGGTGGATATGGAGGTGGTGGTCAGAGCAGTGGCGGTTATGGAGGCAGGAGGAGCGACGAAGGTTACAATCGTGGTGGTGGTGGAGGGAGAGATCGGGGATATGATGGTGGATCCCTACTCAACATGCTAGGGTGGTTCTGATCAGAACTGGATAAATTGAAGAATGATCGATCCAATTTACTGCTTATAGAATTGTGTCTTTATAGTAGAGATAGTTCTAGTTATCTAGTGTTTTTGATTTGCTCTATGCGTGCTCATTCATGATCTATGTCATCGCTTGTGTCTTAGAAAACTTGGTGTGTTACTTGGTTGATGAAATATGAATTTATTCTCTGTAAAAAAACCAAAATCCCTAAACCCCAAACAAAATCCTAAACCTTAAACCAAAAACCTAAACTCTAAACACTAAAAATACAACCCTAAACCATAAACCCTAAACTCCAAACCCTAAGAACCTAAAAACCTAAACCTAAACTTAATAAAACCTAAAAATATTAATAAATAAACCTAAACCTAAATAAAATAATAAATAAAATAAAATAAAAACCTAAATTAAAATGTAAACCTAAACCTAAACTTAAAATAAAATAAAATAAAAACTAAAAACTAAACTAAAATAAAATAAATAAAAACCTAAACTAAACTAAAAACAAAATGCTAAATAAAATAAACCTAAAATAAAATAAAATAAAACTAAATTAAAACCTAAACCTAAAAAAAAACCTAAAAATAAAAAAAAACCTAAACCTAAACTAGAAAAAAACCTAAACCTAAACCTAAACCTAAACTAAAATAAACTAAACTAAAATATAAACTTAAAACTAAAATAAACTAAACATAAACCGTAAACTAAATAAGATAAAATAAACTAAAAATAAACATAAATCTAAACTAAAAAATAAAACCTAAAAATAAGCCTAAAGTAAAAATCTAATACCTAAACCTAAAAGAATAGAATAAAAACCTAAATTTAAACCTAAAAATAAAAAAAATAAAACCTAAACCTAAAAAAATAAAATAAAAATAAAACTAAACTAAAAAAATAAAAATAAACCTAAATCTAAACCTAAAAAAATCTAAAATAAAAAAATAAAATAAACTAAAATAAATAAAAAATAAACCAAATAATCTAAAAAACAACATAAACCTACTAGTTTCTTAATTTAAAAAATAAACCTAAACTTAAAGCTAAACCCTAAACCTAAAACCTAAACCCAAAATCCTAAACCATAAAAAAAAAAATTTTAAAAAAATCCTAACCCTAATCCCTAAACCCTAAATCTACAACCTTAAACCCTAAACACTAAACCCTAAAACCCTAAACTCCAAATCCAAAACACTAAGCCCTAAGCCTAACCCTAAGTCATAAACCCTAAACCCTAAACCCTAAAAACCCTTAACCTTAAAGCCTCAACACTAAACCCTAAACCTTAAACACTAAACCATAAACCCAAACCCTATTTTAATTTAGTTAAAGAACGATTTGGATTACTCATGTGTTATTGTTTATCATTCTTATTTTTTTTCAATTTCTAAATGAGGTTGTTGAAATGGACTCCACTATTTTATATTAAAGAAGAATTCTCAATCATTCTGGTTTGGATTTCTCTCCACAACATGCAAATTCATTTTGTTAATCATCAATTCCTCTTTGTAGTGGGTTCTTTATTTGGTCGACCATTACAAATTGATCAAGCAATGACTATGAAATATCGACCTTCTATGGCTAGAATCCTTGTTGAATTGGACATTACTAAGAAACACCCCAAAGAAATATTGTTGGGATCTAAAAATTACGGTTATATGCAGAAATTTAATTTTGAAAATTTTCTATCTTTTGTTCTCATTGTAAAATCTAAGGGCACAATAATTTTGAATGTTTCATTATGCATCCTCACTTAAAAAAAATTTCTTGTTAAGAAAACTATGGTTCCTAACCCTAAGTAGATCACTATTAAATATCAAAAGTTAATTTAAATAAAAAGGATTCTTTGAATATTCCTAATAAGGTTGTTTTACCTCTAATTTATTCTATGCAATTGAAGGTTTCTAATGTGGAAAATAATAATTTCTCTAAACTTTTGGATGACGATTCTTTTTTCCTCTGAGTTGATCCCTACATCCTTACCAGTTTAGATTGACAAAAATGAAGCTTTAATTGAAAATATTAATAAGGATATCAATGTTATGCATCACTCAAATTCAATGGAGAATATGGCTTTGGCTTTTCATGATATTTAGTTTGAAAACCTAACTTTACTTTAGTTTAGAAGATTTAAATTCTCAAAAAAGATTTAGTTTTGTCTAATAATCTGGGTATTGAAGAAGAAGGGCTTGATGTTCACACTTGCCTTAATAATTTTGTTTTGGCTCCCTCGCTTACTATACCCAATGCTCATTTGCCTTTAATAAATTCTAATGGATTGAAAGAAAAATAACTCACTTCTATACAGAAGACATCCCCTAAATCTATGACTAATATTGATAAATCCTTCTCGGATGATGATTCTTTGGGGAAAGGAAATGGTTTCCAAAGTTAACATTATAAAAAGAAAAAAATGTTAAAAACTTCATCCCAAATTGTTCAAAAACACTAAATCTGCTGCGACCCCCTCTCCTCTCTTAATTAACCTTTTCTTAACACCTTTTTTATTTCTTATGTTTAATTATCTTGTTTGGAATGTTAGAGGGATCGGTAACCTCTCTTTTAGTAATTGTATTAGAAACCTTTATCATATTCATAATATTTCTTTACTTATTATTTTGTTTCCTCTTATTCATGCAAAAAAAATTACCATGTTGCTAGAATAGTTGATTTCAATCAATTTTTTCACTAATGTTTGTAATAAAATTTGGTGTTTTTGGAATAATTTTGTGAAGCTTTCTATTCTTGATGATTTTCAACAATTTGTCAATGCTCAAATATCTTATGATGAATATTGTGTTTTGGGCTCTTTTGTCTATGCATCTTGTAATATATCTAGTAGAAATCTTCTTTGGGAAAATTTGAGGAATTTTGCTACCTCTATCAATAAACCTTGGTTTATTGGTGGGGATTTCAACACTATTTTATTATCTTTTGAATGAATCAGTGGTTTCTCAACTAATATTCATTTAATGGAAAATATTTCCAATATGATCCTTGATTGAAATTTGATTGATATTGGCTTTAAGGGTTCAAATTTTACTTGGAAAAAATATAAACTTTGGCAAAGGTTGGACCAGATTCTTTTTAATACTAATTGGATTACTCAATGGACTATTGCTTTTGTCGATCATTTAAGTAGAACCTTATTGGATCATGCTCCTCTTTTAGTTTCTATTAAAGATAACTCTAATAGAATAAAAAATTTCTCTCATTTTAGATTTTAGAACATGTGGATTCAGTATATTGATTTCTATAATACTGTGGCTAACAATTGGAAACCTCCCTTACATCCTGACAATTAGAGCATGTGGATGAATATATTTTGGTTTAAGCTTAAAAGACTTAAACAAAATCTAAGTTGGTGGAACAAATATTGTTTTAAAAACATTTTTGCTAATATCAAAGAAATGGAAAAATGGATTGTGATTTTGAAGTCTTTATTATGTCTAATCCTACTAAGATTAAGGACTTGACTGAGGCGAAAGATAAACTTGTTAATTTTAAAAATTTAGAAGAGGCTTATTACGCTAGAAAGCTGCTAGCAAACATATTGTGGATGGTGACAAAAATACTAGATATTTCCATGTTTTATTTAATAAAAAATATCTTTAAATAATATTCAAAAAATTAAGATGATAATGGAGAATGGATTATGAAGAATAATGATATTAAGGATTCAACTAATAATTACTTTAGAAATATGCTTA
Source organism: Cymbidium sinense (assembly GCA_021442155.1). Taxonomy (NCBI): domain Eukaryota; kingdom Viridiplantae; phylum Streptophyta; class Magnoliopsida; order Asparagales; family Orchidaceae; genus Cymbidium; species Cymbidium sinense. Next base: position 2,311,639 of record CM038220.1, on the reverse strand, counting down.
ATAAGAGTTGTTGTTATGAAGCTATTTCTAAGTCACACTTGATTCCTTCTATTATAAATAATAATGACAATGATTTTCTTACTATTTTACCTATGAAGAGGAAATTTTTATAGTTCTTAATAGTATGAACATAGATTCTGTTGTTGGTCTCGAGGGTTTCACTGCCCAATTTTTTCAAAAATGCTGGTCTATTATTAAAAATGATTTGGTTGAGGCTGTGGCTCATTTTTTTAATGGTAATCTTTTCTTAGATATTTTTATAATACTTCTATTATTCTCATACCTACAAAAGATAATCCAGACTATTGGAGTTATTTTAGACCTATTAGTCTTTGCACCTTCTTTAATAAGCTGATTTCCAAAATTCTAACCAACATGCTAGTCCTTTACTTCATAGGATTATCTCTCTAAACCAAACTAATTTTTTTAGAGGTAGATCTATTTCAGATAATATTCTACTTGCTCAACATTTTAATTCATGATTTAGATGCTAGGACTAGAGGTTGCATCATTATATTCAAATTATATTTTAGCAAAGCTTTTGATAATATCTCTTGGGATTTCATTATCAATATTCTTAATTTATTTAGGTTTTCTGATAAATTTATCATTTTTATTAAAAATTGTATTAATATTGCAAAGTTTTTTTATTTTTCTTAATGGGGAAGCCTTGGGCTTCTTTCATTCTTCCCATGGCCTAAGACAAGGGGATCGTCTATCTCATTCCTTATTTATTATTGCTGCTGAGTACTTATCTTGGAGCATCAATGATATATTCTTAAAAAATCCTAGCATGTATTACAGAACTCTTAGTGGTCTTCCTATTTCTCATTTAAGCTTTGTAGATGATTTCATTATTTTTTGTAATGCTTCTATTCATCATATCAATAATCCCAAGATTTTCTTAAATAAATCTGGTAGAGAAAGTGATCTATCTATCAATGATAACAAAAGCTATTTTATCACTTCTTCAAGCTTCTCCAATAATAAAATTAATCAAATCTTGCATATCACTAACTTTAAGCAGCAACACCTTCCTTTAAAGTACTTCGGTGATCCTCTTTATAAAGGTCTGAAACAATCCCATCTTTTTGATGAGTTAATTAAAAAAAATTAAATAAAATTTTTATTTGGGGATTTCATTTACTTTCCTTTGGTTGAAGGCTCACTATTCTCAAAAGCACACTCAATTCAATGCCTCTTTATTTGATTCAAACTATTATCCCCACTAATGCTACTCTTATCAGAATTGATCGCTTGCTTAATAAACTTTTTTGGGGATCCAATAATTCTACTAAAATAATGCATTGGACTTCTCACATAAATGTTGTGGTCCCTTGTGGGAAGGTGGTCTCGGTTGCAAACCTATTTGTGAAGCTATTACTACCTTCTCTCATAAGCTCTGGTGGAATTTTAGAAAGAATGATAGCCTTTGGGCTAATTTTATGATGAAAATTTTCCAAGGTAAACACCCTCTTATCTGTGCTTATAAAGTTGGTGACTCTCCAGTTTGGAAAAGGCTTTGTTCCATTAAATGGGTTGTTAAACCCTTAATATTTTGGGGTATTCATTCGGGTTCTTCTTTCTTTTAACAAGGCAATTGGATTGGCAATGGCTCTATTGACTCCCTTTTATCTACCCACTCTACTGCAGCTATCAATGTTAACTCTTTTTGGCATAATAACATTTGAAATAAAAACAAACTTGAGAATTATATTCTTATTTCTCTTTTAGATAACTTTAGAGATATCCCTATTTTCTTTAACAAACTTGACCAAATTCTCTTTAAGCTTTTTTACAATGGTGATTTTGTTCTTAAAGAGGTTTGGAATTTTATTAGAGATAAGAAAAACTCCTTTAATGTTTTCATTAAACTTTGGAACAATATCATTCCTATTTCTTATTCAATTTTAGCTTGGAGGATTTTGAATAACTTTATTCTTGTGGACTCTTTGCTCTAGAATAAAGGGTTTTATTTTCCTTTAAGGTGCTATTGTTGCTTTTATATTGAAAATGTTAATCATGTTTTTGTCAATGGTGCTACTGCTTCTAAATTATGCTTATGGTATGATGATTTATTTAATACCAACTACTTGCATGGATCTCTTTCCATATATCAACTTTTTGAAGTCTATTTCCAAAAAATTATGAAATGTCATATCAAAGTTCTAGTTACTGTTACCATTATTTGGTTCATCTCGATGGACAAAAATAATGCTAAATATCATGGTATTCCTATGATCCATAAAAGGATCTTGGCTAAAACCAAAAAAGAAAAAAATTTCATGCTCTATTTTATGCCAATCTTGTTAGTAACATTCATTTTAGAGGCTATAAATTTGTGGCTAAAAAGTTGGGTATCATTCTGCCTGACGATGACTATTATAAGAGAGCTATGATTATCCAGTGGATCAAACCTAAAGAAAATTTGATTAAAGTGAATACTGATGGTATTGTTCCTTCTAATAAATATGGATGTGGTGGTATTCTTAGGGATTCTAAAGGTATCATTTGTGCTTTTTCTTATCCTCTCAAAGCCTATTCTGTTATCTATGTTGAGCATATGGCTCTCAATAAAGCTATTGAAATTTGTTTGAATAATGGTTTCCTCAACATCTATATTGAAGTTGATGAACTCTTGCTTCTTGACATGCTAAACTCTAATAGAATAATAAATGATGATTGATTTTATCTTCTCAATCATACTAAAAATCTTCTTTCTCAAGTTTGTTATAATATTTCCCATATCCTTCATGAAGGTAATGCTTATGCTAATTTCTTGGCTACTTTAGGTGCCACCATATCTGATTTCACTTTATTTGATAATCAAAATTTGTCTAAACTTTTAAGGGGTTTGGTCAATCTGGATAACACAAGATTATCTTATCTCAGATTATAATTTTCTTGGCTTGGTTTCTTTAGTTACTTTTTGATGAGCCATTGCTTTTGGTTCCCCTTTGTTAAACCCTTTTTGGGTTGTGGCCATTTGCTTATTTTCACTCTTGGGCCTGTGCTAGGTTTTTTTTTGAGCTTTGCTTTTGGGTTGGCTTGTGGTTTCTACCTGGTGGTACTTATTTTTTTTCCAAAGTTGTTGTGGTTTTTTTGCCTTGGTGGCTACTATTTTCTTGGCTGGGTGATTATTGTTGTTTGGTTGTTTTTGGTGACCTTCATTTGGGTAGTGGATTTGCTTATTGTTTTCTATATGGGGTTGTCCATATCTCTGGGCTGGTTATTTCTTTAACTGAGTTGGACTTTCTGCTGCTATGGTGGTTGGCTGGGTTGCCTTGTTGGTTGGTTGGGTGGGCTAGTTGGGTTGGTTGGTTGTGTTGGCTAGTTTATCCACTTCTATTGGTGGCAGATCAGAGGGGCTGTTGGTGGTCTAATTTTTTATTAGATTTGGCAAGGTGGAGGTTATTTGTTGACTGTTATTTCTTCTTATTTTGTGGATTGGATTTTTGTGGTCATCTTTTCTTGTTTAGGTTTGTTTCTTTTAGTTGTGGTTTTGGCCTCTTCCTATAATGGTCTTCTTCTCTTGGCTGTAGCTGCTTTTGTTTTTGTTGTTATTTTGGGTTGGCTGGTTGATGGATGTTTAGTGGCTGTTATTTTTCTTTGGGATATGGTGACTTGGTTTGGTGTATTGTTGCCTAACTTGGCTATGGTTATGATGCTTGCAGTCATTGATATTTCTCCTCTATTTTACTGTTGGCTTTGGTGGTGTTTTTGTTGTATTGTTGTTGCTCCTGATGGATGGATTTTAGTCTGTCTTATAGGTCTTTGCTTCATTTTTGTTTTTGATTGGCTATTCATCTCACCTGGATCAAAATTTATGCTACTTTGGTTGGGTTTGGTGGATGCTGTTGTTTTCTTCTACACTTTTCCTGGTTATCTTGGGTGGTTTTGGCATGGTGGATGTAGTTGGTCTTTTCACTGATTTGGATTTTTTGTTACTGTGGTGGTTAGCAGGGAGGCTATGTTGGCTAGCTGAGTTGGTTGGCTATTTTTGATGGCTGGGTTGGATGGATGGGTGGTTATTTTAGCCTTTCTTTCTTGCTATATTGCTGACATACTGGTTGGCCTGCTCCTACTATGGTTCTCCTCTCTTGGCAACTGTTGCTTCCCTTTTTCTGGCTTGGGTAATAGCCTTACCGGCTTTCCTGTTTTCTTGTGGAAGACATGAGCTCTTGTATTTTTTTCTTTTTGGCCTTGTTTTTTCTAGTTTATGTTGTTAAGGTCATGATGTTTTCCCCCTTTGATGTTCCTATTTCTCTTTGGTGGTGGATTTGGTGGTGTTCCTACTGTACTACTACTGTCCCTGATGGTTGGTTAATTTTTTACCTTATTGGGCTTACTTGTTTTGGTGACTTTGTGGTTGTCTATTATGTCTGCTGCTTGGAGGAGTTTGCAACCTTGCATGATGATGGACTTGGGATGATGGGCTACAAGAGGTATACTAGCAATGATGGCCTTGATGTTTCTCTCTCGATCTTTTTTTGGCTGGTAGCAGTTATGTAATTGTAACACTTCTTCAGAAGTTTGGATGCTTACATATAGTGTTACTCCTTGAGATGATTGTAACTGAGCCCGAGACTTTTCTTTACTTTGCTCTTTTTCTTTGCTCATACTCTTTATGCTTGCTTAATTGTACTCATCCTTTCATTAGTATGTTGCAGATTTCTTTTATAGGTTGGGAAAATCTTGCTGGTGGATCTTGTTGGTATCAAAGGATCTAGTGGATGTTGCTATTGCGTAGATGGATCTATTATTGTTGCTAGTTTGGTTTTGCTTTTGCTTTTATTTTTCCCCTTATATTATTGTAATAGTTAGGGGGTTTATCTCTTCATGACTTTTTATGGCTCCTTGATTATTAGTTTAGAGATTTACCCCCTCTAAGGCCTTTGTACTTTTTTTTTATGGCAATAAAATTCCTTTAATTTCCTTAAAAAAATATAAACCCTAATAATGGGCAGAACCATGATGGGAATAACATCACCATCAACCAGACTCGATCTAGATCTAGTGATGGAAGCAAAGGCGGAGGTAGCATTTGTAGTGGTGGTGGGGGATCTGGAGGTGCTAGTGGATATGGAGGTGATGGTCGAAGCAGTGGTGGTTATGGAGGCGAGAGGAACGACCGAGGTTACAGCTATGGTGGTGATAGAGGGACAGATCGGGGATATGATGGTGGGTCCCACTACTCGAGAGGTTAGGGTGGTTCTAATGGAAACTAGAGAAATTGATGAACGTCCTATCCGATCTTCTGCTTATGGAAATGTGTCTTTACAGTAGAGATGATTCTAGTTATCTAAGATTTTTGATTTGCTCTATGCATGCTAATTGTTGATCTATGTCATGCTTATGTCTTAGAAAACTTGATGTGTTCCTTGGTTGGTGAAATTGAAAAAAAGAAATGTTGAATATGAATTTCTTCTCTATTAAAAAAACCAAAAATACTAAACCCTAAATTAAAACCTGAACCCTAGACCTTAAACCTAAACCCTAAATAAATCCTAAAAACCCTAAACCCTAAACCCTAAACCCTAAACCTTAAACCCTAAAACCCTAAACCCTAAACCCTAAACCCTAAACCCTAAAATCTAAACCCAAAACCCAAAATCCAAAACCCTAAAAAAATAAAAAATAAAAATATAAAAATCCCTAAACCCTATACTTACCCTAAACCCTAAATCCTAAAAAGCTAAAAACCTAAACATAAACTAAATAAAACCTTAAAATAAAATAAATTAAAAACCTAAATGAAAATAAAATAAAAAATAAAATGAAATAAAACCTAAACTTAAAACCTAAACCTAAACCTAATCCAAAACCTAAAAATAAAATAAAATAAAATAAAATAAAATATAAAAACTAAATTAAAATAAAATAAATATAAACTTAAACAAAAAAAACTGAATAAAATAAAAACTGAGCTTAAAATAAAAACAAAATAAACCTAAAATAAAAATTAAATATAAACCTAAACTAAAAAATAAACCTTAAAATAAAACATAAAAATAAATTAAAAAAACCTAAACCTTAAAGTAAAAAAAACCTAAACCTAAAAAAAACCTAAACCTAAACTAAAATAAACTAAACTAAAATAAATAAAACCAAAACCTAAATCTAAAATATACTAAACCTAAATCCTAAATAAAATAAAATAAACTAAAAATAAACCTAAACCTAAACTAAAAAAATAAAACCTAAAACCTAAACCTAAGAAAATAAATTATAAACCTAAACCTAAACTTTAAAATAAAAAATAAAATCTAAACCTAAGTATAAAATAAAAATAAATCTAAATTAAAAAATAAACCTCAACCTAAGCATAAACTTAAAAAATAAATAAAAGTAAAAAACATAAACTAAAATCAATAAACCGAAAATAAATAAACTAAACTAAATAAAAATAAACCTAAATAAAAATAAAAAATAAAATAAACTAAACTAAATAAAAAAAAAAATTAAATAGACTAAATAAACCTAAACCTACGAGTTTAAATAATTTAAAAAATTAAAAAATTAAATAAAATTACAAAAAACCCTAACCCTAAACCCTAAACCCTAAACCTTAAAATGCTAAACCTTAAACCTTAAATCCTAAACCCCAATACCCTAAACTCTAAACCCTAAACCTTAAACCCTAAACCTCAAACCCTAAAACCTACAACCCTAAATCCTAAACCCCAAACCCCAAACCCTTAACCCTAAATGCTAAACCCTAAAAACATAAAAACTTAAACCTAAACAAAATATAACCTAAAAATAAAATAAATAAAAACCTAAAATAAAATAAAATAATAAAATAAAGTAAAAACAAAAACTAAAACCTAAACCTAAACATAAACTTAAACTAACTCTTGAATCTAAACCAAAAAAATAAAATAAAATAAAATTATAAAAATAAACCAAAATAAAATAAATAAAAACCTAAACTGAACTAAAAAATAAAATAAACCTAAGAATAAAAAACCTGAATATAATAAAACCAAATGTAAAATAAAATTAAAATGAACATTATATAAAATAAAATTAAAGCTAAATAAAAACCTAAACACTAAAACTAAAAAAAAACCTAAACCCTAAACTAAAAAAAAACCTGAACCTAAAATATAAATAAAATAAAAAAAATAAAATAAAGAGAACAAAAATAAATAAAACCTAAACCAAAACCTAACATAAAAAATAAAACCTAAACATAAAAAATAAAATAAAAATAAAACTAAATTATAAAATAAACATAAACCCAAACCTAAACATAAAAAATAAACTAAAATAAAAAACCTAAACCAAACTAAATAAACCTAAATAAATAAGGTAAACTAAATAAAAATAAAAATAAAAAATAAATCTAAATATAAATAATAAATAAAATAAACTAAAATAAATAAAAAATAAACTGAATAATCTAAATAAACCTAAACGTGCTAGTTTACTTAATCTTTTTCAAAAAACTCTCAACCCCAAGCCCTAAACCCTAAACCTTAAACCCTAAACCTTAAACTTATAGGACTAAACTAAACCTAAATCCTAAACCCTATCAAACCCTAAAACCCACAACCACCCTAGCTAACCTAAACTCTAAACTCTAAACTCTAAAGCCTAAAACCTAAACCTCCAAAAGCAAAAAACTAAAAACTAACCTACACTAAACCCAGAGTTACCCCTAAATGCTAAACCCTAAACTAAAAACCCTAATGCCTAAACACTAAACCCTAACCCTAACACCTAACCTTAAACCCTAAAACCCTAAACCCTAAAACCCTAACCTTAAAAGCATAAACCCTAAAACCCTAAACCTTAAACCCTAAACCCTAAAACCTAACCCTAAACCATAACCCTAAATGCCAAACCATAAACCTAAACCTAAAGTAACTAAATAAATTAAAAAATAAACCTAAACCCAAAAACTTGATAAACCTCAACCCTAAGATTGGGAAGAACCTTGGAAACAGGAATATCACCGTAAACCATGCTCAGTCTAGATCTAGTAGTGGAAGTGAAGGCGAAGGTGGCTATTTTGCAGTGGTGGTGGGGGATCTGGAGGTACTGGTGGATATTGAGGTGGAGGTCGAAGTAGTGGTGGTTATAGAGGCAGAAGGAGTGACAGAGGTTACAGCTGTGGTGGTTGCGGAGGAGAGATCTGGGATATGATGGTGGATCAGGCTACTCAAGAGGCCTGGGTAGTTCTAATGGGAACTGTAGAAACTAAAGAATGGATGATCTGATTTGCTACTTATGGAACTATGTCTTTACAATAGAGACAATTTTAGTTATCTAGGGTTTTTGATTTGCTCTATGTGAGCTCATTTTTTATTTGTGTCATAGCTTATGTCTTAGAAAATTTGGTGTGTTACTTGGTTGATGATATCAAAAAGAAAAAATATTGAATATGAATTTATTCTCTATTAAAAAAAAACCAACATTCTAAACCCTAAACTAAAACCTAAAACCTAGACCTAAAACCTAAACCCTAAACCTTAAACCTTAAACCCTAAACCCTAAAAACCTTAAACCCTAAACCTTAAATCCTAAAACCCTAAACTCTAAACTCTAAACCCTAAACCATAAACCCTAAACCCTAAAACGTATAACCCTAAACCCTAAACCCTGAACCATAAACCCTAAAATGTACAACCCTAAACCTTAAACCATAAATCCTAAACCATAAACCCTAAACCCTAAACCCTAAAAACCTAAAAGCTAAACCTAAATTAAATAAAACCTAATAAAGAAATAACATTAAACATAAATAAAATTTAAAAAAATAAAATAAAATAAAATAAAAACCTAAACTAAAACTTAAACCTAAAATTAAAAATAAAATAAAATAAAATATAAAAATAAACTAAAATAATATAAATAAAAACTTAAACTAAACTAAAAAATAAAATAAACCTAAGAATAAAAACCTAAATAAAATAAAAACTAAACTTAAAATAAAAATAAAATAAACCTAAAATAAAATAAATTAAAAATTTTAAATTAAATGAAAATAAAACTTAAAAAATAAACCTAAAAATAAAATCTAAAATAAATAATAAATTAAACCTAAACCCTAAACTAAAAAAACCTAAACCTAAATAAAATAAAATAAACAAAATAAAATAAACCTAATCTAAATTAAATTCAACTTAAACCTAAACCTAAAATAATCTAAACATAAACCTAAACTTAAATTAAATAAAATAAACTAAAAAATAAAACCTAAAACCTAAACCTTAAAAAATAAAATAAAAACCTAAACATAAATCTAAACCTAAAAAAAATAGAACCTAAACCTAAAATAAAACGAAAATAAAAATAAACTAAAAAATAAGCATAAACCTAAACCTAAACCTAAAAAATAAACTTAAAAAACTAAACTAAAATAAATATACCAAACTAAATAAAAATTAAAAAATAAACCTAAATATGATAAAATAAATAAACTAAAATAAATAAAAGATGAACTAAATAAAAGTAAACTTAAAAGTTTACTTAATTTTAAAAAAAACCCTAAACCCTAAAACTAACCGTAAACCCGAAACCCTAAACCAACAACCCTAAACTCTAAACACACCAAAACCCAAAACCTTAAACCTTAAACCCTAACCCTAACCCTAAACCCTAAATCATAAACCTTAAAACCCTAAAACCTAAACCCTAAACTTACCCTAAACCTTAAAGACTAAACCCTAAACCCTAAATCCTAACCCTAAACCATAAGCCAACCCTAAACCCTAAACCCTAGACCATAAATCCTCGAAATCCCAAACCCTAAAGCCTAAACACTAAACCCTAAACCCTAAACCCTAATCCCCAACCCTAAACCCTAAATCCTAAAAATTTAAACCCTAAAATGCTAAACTCTTAACCCTAAATCCTAAACCCTAAACCCTTAAACCTAAGCTAAATAAAACCTAATAATAAAATAAATTAAAAAACCTAAACCTAAATAAAATAAAAACCTAAACTAGAACCTCAACATAAACCTAAAAATAAATTATAATAAAAAAATAAACTAAAATAAAATAAATAAAAACCAAAACTAAACTAAAAAAATAAAAACTAAACATGGCGAAATCGCTTCACTGAATCTGGACAATAAAAACTAAATCAAAACCAAAACCTGAAAATAAACTTAAAAATAAATCCTAAAAATAAATAAAAAATAAAACATAAACCCTACACCTAGAATAAATTAAACCAAATCTTAAACCTAAACTAAATAAAATATAATAAACAAAAAAATAAACCTAAACCTAAATTAAAAAATAAAACCTAAAAATAAACCTAAAATAAAAACCTAAAACTTAAACCTAAAAAAAAACATAAACCTAAACCTAAAAATAAAAAATAAAACCTAAACCTAAAAACTAAAATAAAAATAAAATAAAACTAAAAAATAAAATTAAACCTAAAAAATAAACTAAATTAAAAAACCTAAACTAAAATAAATAAATAAACTAAATAAAAATAAAAAATAAACTTAAATAAAAATAAAAATAAGTTAAACTCAAATAAATAAAAAATAAACTAAATAAACCTGAACCTACTTGTTTACTTAATTTAAAAAAAATCTCTAAAACCTAGACAATAAACCCTAAACCCTAAACCATAAAATAAACCTTAAACCTTAAACTCCCACCCAAAAAACTATAAATCCTCTATCCTAACCCACTTCCACCCCACCAAAACCCTAACCCCTCCACAACCCACCTTAAACCTAAACTAACTGGGCTTTTAAACCATGAAAGACCACTAAACCCCACCAAAACCCTAAACCATGAGCTGAGCTGATTCCTTTAAACCTAAACCTGCTGACCTAAACTCTGGGCCCTTAACCCACATCCTCAAACCCTAAACCCTGGCTGAGCCTTGGCTCAAACTCAAGGCCCTCCAAACTGACCTCTGACCTTAAAATGACCCTGAGCCCACCTAACCACAAATGACCTGACCCTAAATCCTAAACCCTACCCTACCCAGGCTTACCCTAACTTACTGGATCTTAAACCTGACTACCACCCTAAATACTATGACTCAACCACTAACCCTGACCCTCAGGCCCTCAAACTCCTAAGGCATACTGGGCTTTTAAACCCTGGGCTCTGGGCTCTGAGCTCCTGACCCTAAAACTGACTTGATACTAATACTAAATTAAACCCTAAACTCTCACCTGTGCCTTACTGTCTTAAACCCAAACCCTAAATACTGAGCCTCTCCTACCATCCCTAACCACCCTCCTAAACCACTCCACAATTAAACTTAACCTTAAACCCCTACCTAACCTGACCTCCACCCAGGCCTAAACCTAAACTGATCCTGGGCCCTACCACTAAACCCTAAACCCTTCATGTTAAAACCTAAACTAAATCCAACCTAAACTCCTAAACCTAAACCCTAAACACCCTAAATCACCATGACCTAAATCCTAACCAGAATCTAAACTCCTAAACCCTAAAGGCCTAAACCTGCTAAATAAAACGATAAAATAAATAAATAAAACCTAAACTAGAACCTAAACCTAAACTTAAAAAATAAAATAAATTAAAAAATAAAAAAAAAAAAACTAAAATAAAATAAATAAAAACCAAAACTAAACTAAAAAACCAAAATTAAAAGTAAATTAAAATGAAAATAAACTTAAAATAAAATAAAATAAAAACTAAATAGAAACCTAAACCTAAAAATAAACCTAAAAATAAAACCTAAAAATAAATAAAAAATAAAACCTAAACCCTAAACCTAAAATAAATTAAACCTAACCTAAACCTAAAGAAAATAAAATATAATAAATAAAGAAATAAACCTAAACCTAAACTAAAAAACAAAACCTAAAAATAAACCTAAAATAAAAACCTAAAACCTAAACTTAAAAAAAATAACATAAACCTAAACCTTAAAATTAAAAATAAAATAAAAATAACACTCAACTAAAAATTAAAACTAAACCTAAAAAATAAACTAAATTTAAAAACCTAAACTAAAATAAATAAACCTAAAATAAATAAACTATACTAAATAAAAATAAAAAATTAACCTAAATAAAAATAAAAAAATAAAATAAACTCAAATAAATTAAAAATTAGCTAAATAAACTAAATAAACATGAACTTACTTGTTTACTTAATTTTAAAAAAAATGTAAAACCTAAACACTAAACCATATAACAAACCCTAAACTTACAACCAAAAATGCTAAACCCTAAACCCTAAAAACCCTAAACCTTATTAGGAATCCCTAAACCAAACCCAAAACCCAAAACTAAACCCTGGCCTAATCTTCCACCCTAAATCCTAAACTTAGACCCTCCCATAAACTCTCCCAAACCCTAAACCTTTAACTCCCCTGCAGATCCTACCCTAAACCTAACCCTAAATTCTAAGCTGACCCCAAAACTGTGCTGACCCCCATAAATCCTCCATAAACCTCAAACCCTAACCACACTAAAGCCCTAAAGCTAAACCTCTAAACCACTGCGCCTAAACTGACCTGACCTAAACCCTAATTCTCATCTAAACCCTAAAAACCTAAAAACATAAACTTAAAAAAATAAAACCTAATAATAATAAAAAAAAATGAAACCTAAACAAAACAAAATAAAATAAAATAAAATAAAAACCTAAACAAAAACCTAAACTTAAACTTAAAAATAAAATAAAATAAAGAAAATAAATAATAAAAAATAAAATAAACTAAAAACTAAACATATAATATGACAAAATAAACCTAGAGTAAAACTAAATAAAAACTTAAACCTAAAATAAAATTAAAAATAAAACCTAAAAAATAAATAAAAAAATAAAACCTAAACCTCAAACTAAAGAAAACTTATACCTAAAATAAAAATATAATATAATAAAATATATTAAACCTATACCTAAACTAAAATAAATACAACCTAAACCTTAACCTAAAATAAACGAGACCTAAACTAAAGACTAAACTAAATACAACATAAAATAAAAATAAAATAAATAAAATATAATAAACCTAAACCTAAACTAAAATAACTACAACCTAAACCTAAACCTAAAATAAACAAAACCTAAACCAAAACCTAAACAAAACAAATATAATAAACTAAAAATAAACCTAAACCTAAACTAAAAAATAAAACCTAAAAATAAACCTAAAAAAACATAAAACCTAAACCTAAAAAAATAAAATAAAAAAAATAAACCTAAACCTAAACATAAAAAGTGAAACCCAACATGAAAAATAAAATAAAATCAAAAGTCAACTAAAAAATAAACCTAAACATAAAAAATGAACCAAAATAAAAAACCTAATCTAAAGTAAATAAACCTAAATTAAATAAACTAAACTGTAAAAAATAAAAAAACCTAAATAAAAATAAAAAAATAAAAAAACTCAAATAAATAAAAAAATAAACTAAATAAACCTAAGCCTATCAGTTTTCTTAATTTAAAAAAAAACACTAAAACTTATGCCCTAAACCTAAAACCCTAAATCATAAACCCTAAAGCCTAATCCCTAAACCATAAAACTAAGCTTGGGGATTTTGATTTGCTTTATGTGTGCTCATTATTTATCTATGTCTTTGCTTGTGTCTTAGAAAACTTGTTATGTTACTTGGTCGATGAAATCAAAAAGAAAAAATGTTGAATATAAATTTATTCTTTGCCAAAAAAAGAGCCAAAAACCTTAAACCCTAAACTAAAATATGAACCCTAAATTTAAAACTTAAATCATAAACATTAAACCCTAAACCCTAAAACTTAAGACCTAAACCCTAAACTCTAAACCTTAAACCCTAAACCTTACACCCTAAAAAGCTAAAAATCTAAATAAATAAAATAAACTAAATTAATAAAATAAAATAAACTAAAATAAAATAAAAAAACTAAACTAAACTTAAAAAACTAATAAAATTAAATAAATAAAATCTAATCTAAATTAAAAAAAATAAAAGACCTAAATAAAATAAAAAATAAACCTAAAATAAAAATAAAATAAACTTAAAATAAAAACTAAATAAAAATAGAATAAAATAATAAATAAAACCTAAAATAAGTAATAATAAACTAAAATAAATAAAAATAAAATAATTAAGAAAACCTGGGTTTGTAATTTAAAAAATAAATAAAATAAATAATTAAAATCCTGATCCTAACCCAACTAAAACTAACTGACCATAAACACCACAAACCCTAAACTGACCTACCCTCCTACACCCACCAAACCCCCCAACTGACCTCCCACCTGACCACTGACTCCTCCTAATCCTCTAATTCCTGACCTACCCTCCTGACCTTAACTAACTCCAACCTCTCTGACCAAATCCTGACCCTAACCAACTTTGACCTACACCGCACTTGACTACTAAACTCTGACCTGAACTCTGACTCTCACTTTAACTAACCACCTCTGACCTGAATCTCTAATCTGACTGACCACCTGACCAATTGACCCCAGATCCTGGGCTAACTGACTGATCCTGGGCCAACTGACCACTAATATGAACTGACCTCTGACTACCATCTCTAACACTCTCTGACCTAACCACCACCTAATCTGGCCCTGGCCCTGAAACCTGACCTGGGCTCTTGACCATCCCTGATCTCTACCTGACCTACTAACTGACCCCAGATACTCTAACCTACTCTCTGATTCAGAATTCTGACCCTGTTTAACTCAAACCATCTCCACCACCCTACCTGCCTAACTCCTCCCCGACCTGACCCACTGGCCTTTAACTGACCCTCCACTTACTGAACCACATACTAACCCAACCTGAACCCCAGCAACTAACCAGCATAATGACCTAACCACTCTGACCCACAACCCTGGCCCTACTCTTGCCCAAACCCCACCTAACCTAACCCTAACCCTAACCAACAAATCTACACCAAACCCATAACCCATCTTTTCTTAGATATTTTTTTAGTACTTTTATTGTTCTCATACCTAAGAAAGGTAATCTAGACTATTAGAGTGATTTTAGACATAATAGTCTTTGCACCTTCTTCAATAAGTTGAGCTCCAAAATTTTCTGCCAATAGCCTTAGTCCTTTATTTAATAGAATTATCTCTCTCAATTAAACTAGTTTTGTTAAAGGTAGATCCATTTTTAACAATATTTTACTTGCCCAAGAATTAATTCATGATCTTGATGCCAAGATAAGTGGTGGCAACATTCTTTTCAAATTAGATAACACTAAAGCCTTTAATAACATCTCTTGGGATTTCCTTTTCCATATTATAGTTTTATTTAGGTTTTTTGATAAATATATTTTTCTTATTAAAAATTTTATTAATAATGCATGGTTTTTTATTTTACTTAACGGGGAAGCTTTGGTTTTTTTTCCCTCTTCCCATGGCTTACATCAAGGGGATCCTTTATCTCATGATTTATTTAGTATTTTTTTTTGAGTACTTATCTAGAAGCATCAATGATTTATTCTTAAACAATCCTAATGGGTACTACAAAACTCTTGGTGGTCTTCCTATTTCCCATTTATATTTTGTAGATGATTTTATTAATTTTTGCTATGCTTCAATTCATCACATCAAGCATCTCAAGTCATTTTAAAATAAATCTTGTAGAGAAAGTGGTTTTTTTATCAATGATAACAAAAGCTATTTTATCACTTTCTTTAGTATATCTAATAATAAAATCGATCAAATTCTGCATATCACTAATTTTGAACATCAACACTTACCTCTTAAGTTCTTGGGTGCACTCGTGCTCCACTCTTTAAAGGCCTAAAATGTTCCCATTTCTTTGCTGAGCTAATTCAAAAAATTTCAAATAAAATTTTTGTTTGGGAATTCCATTTACTTTTCTTTGGTA
Organism: Cymbidium sinense; assembly: GCA_021442155.1. Lineage (NCBI taxonomy): Eukaryota > Viridiplantae > Streptophyta > Magnoliopsida > Asparagales > Orchidaceae > Cymbidium > Cymbidium sinense. Next base: position 2,295,843 of record CM038220.1, on the reverse strand, counting down.
GTAGGCTCACTATTCTTAAAAGCACTCTCAACTTAATGCCTCTTTATTTCATTCAAACTATTATCCCGACTAATTCTACACTTATTAGAATTGATCATTTACTTAATAAAATTTTTTGGTGCTCAAGTAATTCTACCAAAAGAATGCATTAGACATCTTGGCATGAATGTTGTGGTCTTGTGGGAGAAGGTGCTCTTGGTTGCAAGCCTATTCATGAAGATATTACTGCCTTCTCTCGTAAGCCCTAGTGGAATTTTAGAAAGAATGATAACCTTTGAGCTAATTTTATGATGGAAAAAATATTACCATGGTAAACACCCCCATAACTATGCTTATAAAGTTGGTGACTCTCCAGTTTGGAAAAGCTTTGCTCCATTAAATGGGTTGTCAAATCATTAATATCTTTGGGTATCTTGTTAGGTTCTTCTTTCTTTTGGCAAGACAATTGGATTGGCAACAACTCTATTGAAACCCTTTTATCTACCCACTCTACTACTGCTACCAAAGTTAATTCCTTTTGGCTTAATAAAAATTCGAATGAAAGGAAACTTGAGAATTATATCCCTATTTCTCTTTTTGACAACTTTAAAAATATCCCCATTTCTTTTAATAAACCTGGCCTTATTATTTTAAGCTTTCTTATAATGGTGACTTTGTACTTAAAGAGGTTTGAAATTTATTAGAGATAAACAAAACCCCTCGATTGTTTTTATTAATTTTTAGAACAATATCATTCCCATTTCATGTTCAATTTTAGGTTTTTAGGATTTTGAATAACTTTATTCCTGTGGACTCTTTGCTCTAGACTAAAGGGTTTTACTTACCTTCAAAGTGCTATTGTTGCTTTCATATTGAAAATGTAAATCATGTTTTTTATCAATGGTGCTATTGCTTCTAAATTATGGTTTTGGTATGATGATTTATTTAATACCAACTATTTCTTGTGTTCTCTTTCCTTATATCAACTTCTTGATGTCTGTTTCAAAAATACAATAAAAGGTCATACCAAAGCTTTAATTGATATTACCCCTATCCGGTTCATCTGGATGGATAGAAATGATGCTAAATATCATGGTATTCATATGAACCATAATAGGATCTTGGCTATAACTAAAGAAAAAAAATTCATGCTCTTTTTAATGCCAATCTTATTAGTAATATTTATTTTGAAGTTTTAAATTTGAGGCTAAAAAATTGGGTATCATTCTACCTAAGTTTAACTCTTATAAAAGAACTAGGATTATCCATTGGATCAAACCTAACGATAATTTGATTAAAATGAATACTGATGGTTATGTTGTCTCCAATAAATATGGCTGTGGTGGTATTCCTAGGGATTATAAAGGTACTACCATTTTTGCTTTTGCCTATCCTCTCAAAGCCTATTCTATTATTTTTGTTGAGCTTATGCCTATTAATAAAGCTATTGGAATTTATTTGAATAGAGGTTTCCTCAACATCTGGATTGAAGTTGATTCTCTCTTGCTTCTTGGAATGCTTAATTCCAATAGAATTGGGAATGCTAAATTATTTTATCTTTTTAATCATTCTAAAAAACTTCTTTCTCAAGTTTGTTTTAAAATTTCCCACATCCATCGTGAATGTAATGCTTGTGCTAGTTACTTGGCTAACTTTGGTGCCAACTTAACTGAGTTCACTTTATTTAAGAACCAAACTTTGCCTAAATTATTAAGAAGTTTGGTTAATCTATAGAATATTGGATTTCCTTATCTCAGATTATAAATTCTTGGCTTGGTTTTTTCTGTTGGATTTTGATGATCTTTTGCTTTTGGTTGCCCCTTGTTCAACCCTCTTTGGGTTGTGGTTAACAACTTATTTTCTCTCTTTGGCCTAAGCTGGGTTATGTTTTTGATCTCTTACTTTTGAATTGGCCTAGTTTTTTCTACCTGGTGGTCATTATAAGTGCAACCTAAGTTATTTTTGTTTTTTTAGCTTGGTGGCTTCGGCCTGTCTAGTTGAGTTTTTACCATAATTTTCCCTTGGCTATTATTTATATCCTCCTTTTGGGTTGTGGTTATGGCTGCTGTAGGTTTTTCTTTTTGTATGGGTTTTGGCTCTTTTGGGCTATTTTGGTGGTTGACAGGGTGGCTTTGTTGGCTGGCTAGGTTGGCTGGCTATTTTAGCTAGTTGGGTTGGTTGTATGGCTAGCTGTTTTAGCTATTTTTCATTTTTTGTTGGTGACTGATCTAGGGGGTTGTTGGTGGTTTATCTAGGACTTGATTTTGGCATGGTGGAGTTTATTGGTTGACTGTTATTTTCTATGTTTTGTTGACTGGGGCTTGGTTGTTATTTTTATTAATTTTGTTTTGTTTCTAGTTGTTATGGTTTTTACCACTTGTATTGGCCTTCCTCTTTTGGTTGTAGCAGCTTTGGGTTTGGGTATTATCCTGAATTGGCTGGTTGAAGGCTATTTTGTGGTTGTTAGTTGGCCTTGGGTTCCTTTATTGTTGTTGTTCCTATTTGTTTGCTTATAGTCTATCTTACAAAGCTTTGTACCTTTTTGTGTTTGGCTGGCTATTCTACTTACCTGGATTAGATTTTCTTTTTCCTTGGTTGGGTTTGGTGGATGCTATATGCTTCTACCCTTTTCCCTAGCTGTCTTAGGTGATTTTTGTTTGATGATTGTTGTTTGTCTTTACACTAACTTGGGTTTTCTGTTGCTGTGGTGGTAGGCTAGGAGGATATGTTGGTTGCCTGGTTTGGTTGGTTGTATTGGCTAGCTAGGTTGGTTGGAGGGGTGGCTATTTTGGTCAATATTTCCTACTCCTTTGGTGACTGTTCTAGGAACATTATTGTGTTAATTCTATGACCTATGTTTCTAGTTTCCTTCTACTTTATTTTTTCTCTCTTGGCTATAGTTGACCCCCCTTTTTCTATTTGAGTGGTAGCCTTTTTATTTGAGTTGGTGTTATTCTTGGCTCATTTTTTATTCTTTGTTGGTGGAGGATATGAGCACTTGTGTTTTTCTTTTTTGCTCTGTTTGTCTCTAGTTTGTGTTATTAATACAATGCTTGCTCCTTTTGGATTTTATTATTTCTTTTTGGTGGTGGCTTTGGTGGTGCTCCTACTGCATTGCTGCTATCCCTAATGGTTAGTTGATTATCTACCTTATTGGGTTTGGTTGTTCTGGTGGCTTGGTGGTTGGCTGTTATATTTCGAATGATGGGCTACATGAGGTATTCTAGATTTGATGGCCTTGATGTTTCCCACTCTTTCTTCTCTTAGCTAGTAGTGCTATATGTAATTGTAACCCTTCTCCTAAAGTTTGGCTACTTACATATAGTGTTGCTCCTTGAGATGATTGTAATTATCTACTCCTTCTATTTGCTTTTACCTTTTATGCTGGCTTAATCATACTCATCCTTTCAAAAGTATGTTGCATACTCCTTTTATAGGTAGGGAGAGTCTTGCAGGTGGATCTTGCTGGTATCAGAAGGACCAAATGAAGTTCTTCATGGACTTTCTCTATTGATTTTTGGTTTTCTTTTGCTTTCCTCCCTTTTATTGTAATAGTTAGGGGTTTATCTCTTTAGGATTTATTGTAGCTCTTTGAGCATCGACTTAGAGATTTACCCCTCTGACTTTTACTTTTCTTTGTGGCAATAAATTTTAAAAAAACCAAACTAAACCACTAAAAATAAAACCAAAACCTAAACTAAATAAAACCTAAGAATAAAATAAATAAATAAACCTAAATCAAAATAAAATAATAAAATAAAAACATAAACTAAAACCTAAACCTAAAAAGAAAAGAAAATAAAATAAAATAAAATAAAATAAAACTAAATAAATAAATAAATAAAACTAAACTAAAATGAAATAAAATAAAATAAAACTAAACTTTAAAATAAAAATAAAATCTTAAAGATAAAAATAAAATAAATAAAACTTAAATAAAAGAAAAGAAGAATAAACCTAAAGAAAAATAAAATAAGATAAACTAAAAAAAAAAATAGACTAAATAAACCTAAAAGCCTTTGCTTGATTTTTAAAAGATAAAAAAGGAAAAAAGATAGCGCCAGATCCTAGGCAGTGAGCCCTAGGCCTGACCTGACCTCAAGATCCTGGGAAGTGAGCCACTGCCCCAGACCCTAAAACTGGGCCACAAAGCCACAACCTAGGCCTACTGGGCCTAGAGGCCTGCAGTACACTGAGACCAGGCTGGCTGGGCCTACTGACCATGGTAGGCCCCAGGCCTGAGCCAGCCAGATAAAGGCAGAGGAATGGGCTGGGCAATAAGGATAGTTAAATGAAAGATCTGAGCTAAAGATAAAGATAATTAGATAGAAGATAAAGAGTGAGCTAAAGGCTAATATGGTGCTGGGCCCCTAGGCTGAGACCCAGAGATCCAGGCTTAAGACCTAGGCCCTGAGCCTGTAGACCACTGAGCCACTGACACAGGCCCTACAAGCTGAGCCAGGCCTGAGCCATGAGCCATGGCTGATGTAAATACTGGGCCAGCTTTAAAGCTGGGCCCCAGACCTAAAATAGGCAGCAGCTAAATACATAAGACATAAAAATTAATAAAAGCGGCCCTGAAAAAAAAATAAAAGGCCTTAAAATGGGCTAAAGACTGAAGCCTAAAAAAATGGAAATATAAATGATTAAAGATTAAAAATAAAATAAATAAAGACAGACTAAACAAAAATAAAACCTAAAGATAAAGATAAAATAAAATGTAAAATCAAATGTAATATATAATATAAAAATAAAATAAAACTAAATAAAAACTAAACCTAAGATAAACCCTAAACTAAACTAAGATAAATAAAACTAATCCTAAACCACTGAATAAAGGCTAAACCTAAACCTAAACTAAAATGGGAATTGAAATAAACTAAAATAAACTTAAATGAAAATCTAAAAAAAAAATAAAAAAAACCGATAAACAAACCTAAACAAAGATAAAATAAAACCTAAACATAAACTAAAATAAAAAAATAAAACCTGATGTAAAATAAAAAAAAAAATAAAGGATATAATGAAGCATAAACTTAAACCAACCTAAAAATAAACTAAAATAAAAACTAAACTAAAATAAATAAAATAATAATAAACAAATAAAATAAAAATAAAATAAACTAAAAATAGGCCCAGACTAAATAACTAAAATAATAAACTAAATACAAATCAGTTTTCTTAATTTAAAAAATAAACCCTCTGAAACTGACCCACAGCTCAGGCCCTGAGCCTAAGGCACAAATGGTGAAAAAATGGATAATAAAATAAAAGAAAAACTTTGATACTGAGCATAGACACTAGGCTATGACCAAACATGACCCCTGGCCTAGGCCCACAGCCTACTGGCTACCCCTGAAACACAGGCCTGATCTGCCTAGGCATTGGATTCAGGCCTGAGCCCTAGGCTTTAAAGTAAAAAGAAAATAAAACCTGGGCCACAGGCAGTGCACTGACCCCTGACCCTGAAGGCCTGGGCCCTAGGCTTTGTGAAGCCAAGGCACTGGGCTACTACAGGCCTGGGCCCAATTGGCAGAGCCCTGATCCTGAGCACAAATCCTCTGGCCCCAGACCTAAAACCTGTTCATAAGTCCTGGGAGAAAATTAAGACTGGAATGTAAATAAGGACCTAAAGATGGGATAAATAAAAGCTGCCTAAATGGAGATAAAAGAGGAAATAAAATAAAATCAAAATTAAGACACAACTAAACATAAAATAAAATAAAAAAAATTCTAAAATAAAAAAATAAGAGATCTAAACTAAACTAAAAAAATAAACCTAAAAAATTGAGTGATGATAAAATAAAATAAAATAAATACTAAAGTAAATTAAATTAACTTAAAAATACATAAAAATAAAGCCTAAACCATAAACTATAAGAGAAACTAAACCAAAAATAAACAAAATAAAATAAACCTACACCTAAACTAAAATAAATAAAACTTAAACCTAAACTAAAAAATTAAACCTAAAAAATAAACCTAAAATACAAACCTAAAACCAAAACCTAAAAAAATTAAATAAAAATGTAAACCTAAACCTAAAAATATAAAATAAAGCCTAAACCTAAAAAATAAAACAATAATAAAACTAAGCTAAAAAATAAACCTAAACCTAAACCTAAACCTAAACTTAAAAAATAAACTAAAATAAAAAACCTAAACTAAAATAAATAAAAATAAAAAATAAACCTAAATAAGAATAAAAAGAATAAAGTAAACTAAAATAAATAAAAAATAAACTAAATAAACCTAAACTTACTAATTTTATTAATTAAAAAAATCCTAAACCCTAAACCCTAAACCATAAATCCTAAACCCTAAAACCCTAAACCCTAAACCCTAAACCCTAAACCATAAAATAAAAAAACCTAAACTAAACAAAAGAAATAAAAAACCTAAATAAAATAAATACTAAACCTAAAATAATAATTAATTAAAACTAAAATAAAATAAAATAAAAACTAAATAAAAAATTAAATAAAAATAAAAATAAACTAAAATAAATAAAAATAAAACAAACTAAAGTAAATAAAAAAATAAGCTAAATAAACCTAAACCTACCATTTTACTTAATTTAAAAAAGTACAAAAAAAATTATAACCCTAAACCCTAAAGCTACAACCCTAATCCTACAACCCTAAACCCTAAACCCTAAAATTTTTTTTAAAAAACCCCTAACCCTAAACCCTAAAGCTAAAACTAAACCCTAAACCATAAACCTACAACCCTAAATCCTAAACCTCTAAAACATAAAAACCTAAACCTAAACTAAATAAAACCTAAGATTAAAACAAATAAAAAACTTAAAGTTAAATAAAATAAAATAATAACCTAAACCTAAACCTAAAAATAAAAAAATAAAAATAAATACTAAACCAAAATAAAATAAATAAAAACCTAAACTAAACTAACAAACAAAATAAACTTAAAGATAAAAAACCTAAACATAAAATAAAAAAAATAAAAAAATTAAATAAAAACTTAAACCAAAAAAAATAAACCTAAAAATAAAACCTAAAAATAAATAAAAAAACCTAAACCCTAAACTAAAAAAAAAACCTAAACCTAAAGGAGAAATAAAATAAACCTAAACCTAAACTAAAATAAACTAAACTAAAATAAAAAAACTTTAACCTAAACCTTAAATAAAGTAAACCTAAACCTAAACTTAAATTAAATAGAATAAAATAAACAAAAAATTAACCTAAACCTGAGCTAAAGATGAAAACTTGAAAATAAACTTAAATAAAACCTAAAACCTAAACCTAAAAATAAAAAAAATAAAAACTTAAACCTAAACCTAAAAATAAAAAATAAAACCTAAACATAAAAAAACACTAAACTAAAAATTAAACCTAAACCTAAACCTAAAAAATAAACTAAAATAAAAAAATAAAACTAAACAAATTAACTTAAAATAAATAAACTAAACTAAATAAAAATAAAAATATACCTATATAAAAAGAATTAAATAAACTAAATAAACCTAAATGTATTAGTTTACTTAATTTAAAAAATACCCTAACCCTAAACACTAAGCCCTAAAACTAACCCTAAACCTTAAACCTACAAACCTAAACCCTGAACTATAAACAATCCTAAAACACTAAACCATACACCCTAAACCCTAAACCCTAAATCTAAACCTGCAACCCTAAAACCCTAAACCTTAAACCCTAAAACCTACAACTCTAAACCTTAAATACTAAACCCAAATCCAAAACCCAAAACCCAAAACCTTAAACCTTAAACCCTAAAAACCTAAAATCTTAAACCTAAACTAAGAAAAACCTAAAAAATAAAATAAATAAAAAATCCTAATCCAAAATAAAGTAAAAACATAAAATAAAACCTAAACCTAAACCTAAAAATAAATAAAAAAATAAAAAATAAACTAAAAATAATAAATAAAAACCTAAAAAAACAAAAACTAAACCTAAAATAAAAATAAAATAAGCTTAAAATAAAATAAAATAAACTAACAAATAAATAAAAACTTAAACCTAAAAGATAAACCAAAAAATAAAATCTAAAAATAAATAAAAAATAAAACTTAAAACCTAAACGAAAAAACCTAAACATAAAATAAAAATAAAGTAAAACTAAAGCTAAACTAAAATAAACTAAACTAAAATAAATAAAACCTAAACCTAAACCTAGAATAAACTAAACCTTAACCTAAATCTAAACTAAATAAGATAAAATAAATTTAAAATAAACCTAAACCTAAACTAAAAATAAAACCTAAAAATAAACCTAAAATAAAAACCTAAAACCTAAACCTTAAAAAAATAAAATAAAAACCTAAACCTAAAAATAAAAATAAATAATAAAAATAAAACATAAACCTTAAAAATAAAGTAAACATAAAAATAAAATAAAAAAATAAACCTAAACCTAAAAATAAACTAAAATAAAAAACCTAAAATAAAATAAATAAACTTATAAAAATGATTTAAATTAAATAAAAATTAAAATAAACCTAAATTGAAAAATAAAATAAACTAAAAAAATAAAAAATAAACTAAATAAACATTAACTTGCGAGTTTACTTAAGTTAAAAATAATAAAATAATAAAAAAATAAAAAAATACCCTAACCCTAAATCATAAACTCTAAAAAAAAAAAACCTAAACCTTAAACATAACCAAAACAAAACTCTAAACCCTAAACTTTAAAATGTAAACCCTAAACCCTATAACCCTAAATAAAACACTAAACCCTAAACCCTAAACTAAACCTAACTAAACCTTAAACCTTAAACCTAAACCCTAAACCCTAAACCATAAACCATATACCCTAAACCCTAAACCCTAAACCCTAAATTGTAAAATCCTAAAACCCAAAATACCCAAGTCTAAACAAAATAAAAACATAAAAATAAATTAAATAAAAAACCTAAACTAAAATAAAATAAAAAAACAAAATAAATTAAAAACATAAACTAAAACCTAAACTTAAACCTAAAAAGAAAATGAAACAAAAAATAAAAATAAAATAAGATAAAATAATAAAAACCTAAACTAAACTAAAAAAATAAGAAACCTAAATAAAATAAAAACAAAACCTAAACTAAAAATAAAAAATAAACTTATAAAGTTTGATAAAAAAATAAACCCTAAAAATAAATAAAAAATAAAATTGAAACTATAAACATTACAAAAAAACTTAAACCTAAAATAAAAATAAAATAAACCTAAATCTAAACTAAAATAAACTAAACTTAAATAAACAAAACCTAAATCAAAACCTAAAATAAACTAAACCTAAACCTAAACCTAAACTAAATAAAATAAAATAAACTAAAAATAATTCCTAAATTAAAAAATAAAATTTCAAAATAAACCTAAAATAAAAAGCTAAAACCTAAACCTAAAAATAAGAAATAAAAACTTAAACCTAAACCTAAAAGTAAAAAATAAAACCTAAATCTAAAAAATAAAATAAAAATAAAACTAAAAAGTAAACTTAAAGCTAAACCTAATCCTAAAAAATAAACAATAATAAAAAACCAAAAGTAAAATAAATAAACCTAAAATGAATAATCTAAACTAAATTAAATAAAAATAAACTTAAATAAAAATAAAATAATAAAAGAAACTAAAATAATTAAAAAATAAATTAAATAAACCTAAACCTACGAGTTTACTTAATTAAAAAAAATAAAAATATTAAAAATATTAATAAATAAACCCTAACCCTAAACCCTAAACCTTAAACCAAAAACCTACAACCCTAAACTCTACACCCAAAAAAACCCTAAACCCTAAAATAATAAAGCCTAAAACCCTAAACTGTAACCCTAAACCCTAAACCCCAAACCCTAAACCTAAATCAAAATTGACTAAATACATGAAAAAAATTAACTTAAACCTGAGGAATGGGCAGAACCTTGACGGTAAGAACATCACCATCAATTAGGCTCAGTCTAGATCTACCGACGGAGGCGTAGGCGGAGGTGGCGATTATCGTAGTTGGTGGTGGGGTATTTGGAGGTGTTGGTGGATATGGAGGTGGTGGTCTGAGTAGTGGTAGTGATGGAGGCGGGAGGAGTGATGGAGGTTATAATCATGGTGGTTACAGAAGGAGAGATCGGGGATATGATGGTGGATCCAGCTATTTAAGAGGTCATGGTGGTTATGATGGGAACTAGAGAAACTGAAGAACGGTTGATCCGATCTGCTGCTTATGGAACTGTCTTTACAGTAAAGATGGTTCTAGTTTTCTAAGGTTTTTGATTTTCTCTATGCATTCTCATTCATGATCTATGTCATCGCTTGTGGCTTAAAAAACTTTGAGTGTTATTTGGTTGATGAAATCGAAAAGAATAAATGTTGAATATGAATTTGTTCTCTATTAAAAAAAACCAAAAACCCTAAACCCTAAATTTTAACATAAACCCTACACCAAAAACCTAAACCCTAAACCCTAAACCCTTAACTCTAAAACCAACCCTAATCTTACATCACTAAACCTACAACCCTAAACCCTAAACCCTAAACCCTACTCCCTAAACCCTAAACCCTCAACCCTAAAAGCATAAACCTACTCTAACTAAACTCTAAACTAAAACCCAAATCCTAAAGTAAACTAAATAAACCTAAACCTATCAGTTTACTTAATTTAAAAAAACCCTAAACCTTAAATCCTAAACCCTAAACCCAAAACTAAAAACCCAAAAATGAACCATAAACTCTAAACCCTAAACCTACAACCCTAAACCCTAAACCCAAAACCCTAAACCCTAAACCCTAACCCTAAAGTAAAACCCTAAACCTAAACCTAAACCTAAAGTAACTAAATAAATTAAAAAATAAACCTAAACCCTAAAACCTAATAAACTTAAACTTAAACCTAAATTCATAGTAAGCGTGAGCCATCAGCTCACATTGATTACATCCCTGCCCTTCGTGCAAACCGCTAAACCCACCCACCATCTGAGTCCTCGACCATGCTCGGTGATTCCCCTTTTCCCCTCCCTTTCTTGGCTTTCTAGTCTGCTTGATGGCTGTTTGGCATGATTCTCACTGGATTCCTTGTGGAATCAATAACAAATGGCTACTTTCATGTTTTTCTTGGAGTGATGTCATGGCTTGGAATCTTCCTTGATGATTTTATTGGGGAAACTGATGGATCCAATGGATCCTACTAGGGCATCAACTACCTTAGCTTTGTCTACTTTAAAATAATTCAAAATTATCCTCACTAGTTAGGATAGTTGTTCAGGTGAGTCCCTGAAACTTATTTCGACTTCTTTTTGAGGCATGTTTATAATTGTGCTCTGATCTGATTGTGGAAAAGTTTGCTAAGCCATTTGAATTCACTTTGGTTGGAAAGTTTACTCTTTGTAGGCCAAATTTGGAAAGCATTAGCTCTTTTTTTCATAGTCTAAAACTTTTAGGTGCTTTTAAGATTTGTTTAATTGATCCATATGATATTTTGATTCAAATAAAGAATAATTTGGATTACTCATGTGTTTTTGCATTGGTGATGACTAAGCAGTAATCGTCATCATCGACTGGACCCAATATACAAAAATCTTAGTCTTGGTCTTGATTGAGAGCTTTTGCATTTGTTCTTCCATATCCTTTTGAAGTAGTCTGACCTACACTTTGACCAAGTATGTGAGATTAACCCTTTCTTTGCTTAATTATGAACACAAGGAAAGTAACAATTAAAAGGTATTTCTATTAAATCTTTATATGAATCATCCTCAAGTTCTACATCAACTTCTTGACTTGAGGATAATGCTCCCAAAAAAGAACCTCTAAGTCTTCACACTTGTGGATGACTTAGGGGCTTCCTTAACTACCAAACCCTCATATTTTTAAGAGGAAAGTGGGGTTAGAGCTAAGGTTCCCAACTGATGCCTAACTATTTCACATATATACTTGGATACACTTATGCTTTGCTTTAGAGCTCGATCTTCATCGCTATCTGGCTCAAGTGTCACCTCCAAGAGAATTTATGACTGAGAAGAGTTGGCTGGTGTGCTAACCATATAAAACTCATCCTATGACTAGATTCTAAGTCTATATAGAAATCAGGTGTACTCTTGGTAGCTAGGATGTATCTTCTATTCGCTGGCCAATAAAGAGATTTTCCACCCTTAGGATTGCCTCTGAACTGGCCTCTTCCTCTGCCTAGTGGAGGTCAGGTCATCCTACCCATATGTTCAAATGGAGTAACAAACTTTGGATGAAATCTGATGTCAAGCTCCACTTCTCCTCCAAGTCTATTTCCGCTACCTTTTAGTTTCTTTTTAATTTTCTCTTTTCTTTTCTTTTTCTTTTTTCTCATTCATTTTCTTTTTTGTTTTATTTTCTTTTATTTTCAAACTCTGGCCAAGTTTGCAAGAATAGACTTGTATATTTTGAGAGAGGTAGAAAGTTGCATCCTCATATATGGCGACCTTGTAAACTATAAATGGTTTGAGATCTCCTTTGACACAGTAGACGATCCCACCTCTCACAAACTTCACAATGATTTAGAGAGGATGTAACTATGTTTTTCTCATGTATCCATGGTCTCCCATGCAAAGCATTGAAAGATGTATCCAAGTCTATAATGTGAAAATTGGCTTCGATCTTCCAATCATCTCTCTCCAAGGGCAACACTATGGAGCCTAAGGTCTGTTGACCTCACTTTTGGAGTGTGGGTTCAATCTTCCCATCTTATACTTAGGAGTCTTCTAGAAACTAAGACTTCCCTAGTCATAAGAAACTTCTAATAATTAAGTAAACACTTAACCTAAGCCTAAAGACTTAGAAGGGTTAACCATAGGATTAGGTTATGCCTTAGGGATTATGATAATCTACCTACCATACAACCCAAATCCAATCCATGTTCACCTTCTCAAACCAAACCTCATGTTTAATTCAAACATCAAATTGAAACCCAAATCTGAACCCAAATTATAAAACCAAATGATTGAAGTCCTTGATCAAATCTAAACTTGAAACCCTTCCAAATCAATCAAAAACCAATTGATTTTTCATAATCACTTTATATCTTCAATAATCTTCCCAAATATGATTCAAATCTACATTTAAATGATCAAAATTAAATTAAGCCAAATCAATTAATTGATTTTCTCACAAATCAATCATATTTTTAATCATTTTCATAAATTTAAATGAAATATACATTTAAATCATCAAAACTAAATTAAACCAAATCAAAATCCAAACCTAAGCCACATGACTTAACTCCGTGGACTTAACTAAATTGTTTCATTCCAAAACCCAAAATCAATTGATTTTCTCAAGAATAAATCATACCTTCAATCATATTCATAAATATAAATGAAATCTACAATCAACAAGACAAACCAAAATCAACCCAAGTCAAAACCAACTTAACCCTTTTGACTTGACATGTTCAAATGAACCAAAACACATTTGATCCCAAGCCAATTGCAATTGAATTTATATATCAATCCCAAATCCATATATAAACTTAACTAAATAAAACTCAACCCAAAATCAAGCCAACTAAACCTAATTGGTCCACTTAACCCAAAGTGGCCATTTTGACCTATTTGAGACAAGTTCTAATCCTACTCAAATTGGATTAAACTTAGAGCATCAAAACCTTCAATCATGATTGTTGATCACACTAAGTTGATCAATTGTCACAAATTGGGCCAAACCAAGTCAACCCATTAACCCATATAAACCCAAACTAGCCAAATTGCAACCTAAGACAAATCCCTTGAAACTAATGATTCATACCAAATCAAAATCAATATTTGAATATGACTTGACCTTCAATTGAGTAAAACCAAACCCAATTGGCCCTCTTGACCCAAGTTAACCCAAATTCATCTAAAAGACTAAATTGGGTCAAATCAATATATAAACCAAATTGATTGCAACTAATGGCTCAAGTTAATTCCAAATTGATTGTTGAACTTGACCAAAGCCATGATTGGACCCAATCAAATCCAATTGACCTACTTAGCCAAAATTGACCTAAAGGCTCAAGTTGGACTAAAGAAAAACCAAATCTAAATTAATTGAAACCAAAACCTACAATCATCTTCAATTGGTCAACTAAATCCAAACCAACACCGAACCTAAGCCGATTTGACTAATTTGGTCAAATTGGGCAACTTAACCAATTTGACCTAAATGAATTCAATTGAGCCAAAATCAAATCTAAGCTAAACTAAACTAAAGAAATTGAACCAAAATATCTCAAATGATCATATGAACTTGACCTAACCCTTGGTTTGACCCAATTTGACCAATTTGTCAACTTGACCAAAATAGATAAAATAGAGCAAAACCTAACCAAATAAACTCCAATTGACTTGAAATTTGGGATAACCCACTTTTGGCTCATTTCAAATCTGCCCAGATCAAATCCATGCCAAATGATCATTCTACCATTGGGTCAAGGGCATCACATGAGACAAATCACCCATGTAAGTGGTCATTTCCATTCCTTGGCCACTTGGTACTCTCTCAATGGTCCACCTAGGCACCTAGGACACTGCCTAACTTGATCCAAGAAATGTTTGTGCCGGCCATAACCCATGGAGGTGAAATCAACTTACCCTACCCATTGGAGCATTTAAAACCCAAAGGACACCCATGATTCCTCCTTGGTAGCCAGCTCCACACCTTCAACTAACCATGGCAAGCCAACTCACCTCCTCCCGATGACCCACAATTCCTAAGATGGTTGGACGACCACTAGAAGACAAAACTAATCCCAATGTCTGATCAAGATGAAGGGGAAACCCCCTTGTTTCCACTCATGTACATAAAAAAATCATTCCTTAGAGCCCTAGCTAGACAAGATGAGCTGCTATAGCCATTCCTAAGCTCTTGAGCTCATTCCTCGATCAAAAAATGCCGTCCATCTCGAAATAGGACACTCCCATTTATGACCTAAATTCCCTATTTGTCCATCAAACTCAAATTAACTTTTCATGCACCTTCCCTAGTCCTCATTGAGCAAGATCGAATAATCTCCCAAGCTTTCGGAGCACCAGTGGTGGGACTTCGATCAAAGTCGAGCTCCAAATCATCAGTTCATAGCCTTCAGAGCGCAAACGTTGAGGAATTAATCAAATTATTGCTCAATAGAGATTCCTCTCCACTAGATGAAGCTTCCTCAATCATTCGAGCCACCAGTATTGAGCTCTGGTAAGGTATGCTTCCAAAATTGATCCTTAGGCAAAAATGGGTTGGAGCTTTTTGAAGAAAACTTGCATCTCGTGTGATCTTAATTATTGTGGATCACCTCTGATCAATGTCGTGAAGGTATGGGTTCCTTTTGGTGTTGATTTGAGCTTGGGTAAACTCTGATCAAGTGAGCAATGGTGGACAGACTCCATTCTCCCTCACTTGCATGACATTAGATCACACACCATCTGTTTCACATGATTGGAATGGACGGTCATGATTTGATCAACTAAATTGAATAGATTTAATCCTATTAAGCTATGGGATTGCTATCCAATCTTAGATCAATGGAGAATGAGAAAGTGCATCCGCGTTGCCACGTAGGCATTGAGTCAAATAAGTTTTAAGTAGCCAATCCCACACATGGAAAGCACACCACGTCAGCACGCCACGTGACATCAACAAGATTGCTTTAATTAAGCTTAATTAATCATTTTTAATGTCTAAAATTTTTAAAAATTATAAAAAATCATAGAGGAATAAAAAAATGCAAATAAATACTCATTTTAAAGATATTTCAGAGGAGAATTAATTAAAAATGATATGAACTAATTTTGAATAGTAATTAAGATTTAATTATAAAAATAATCAGCTTAATTACTCCTTTATAACTTGAGCAATTAATCCCAAATTTTGTGGGTTAATTTAATGGGATGACCTATGCCTCCCATGATTTTCTTAGGATTTATTGCTTACTTAATTAGAAAAATTGACTAATTAAACTTTAACTACTCTTTTAAGTTAATTAATGATCAATTAATTTTATGAACCATAATAATTTGGTTAATTAAGTTTATTAATTATTGTTCAATAGTAAGTGAACTACAGAATAGGGGGACCCCTTTCCCTAAGTTAATTTCACCCATTTTTGAAGTAAAATTAATTAATATTTAACTAATTAATTAAATCACATTATTTAATTAAAATCATAATCACATCAGACCATAATTAATTAAATCACAGGGTAGATCTTTCAGTGTTTAATAACCTAAAGGAGTTTAATAAAATTATGGTTAGTCCATATGCGTGAAAAATCATCAGGGAAATTAATTGAGTCCCTTAATCTAATTATTCTATTATTAAATTGCATTAGCCCCTTTATTTCCAAGGATTATTGCCCTTTATTTTCTAATTATTGCAATCTAAGTTTATTTTCCATATATATCATGTTGGCTAATAATTATTTCGTTAATTACTTTAAGGTGACATATGTAAGGGTAATTAATTCATCTAATTAAGTGTTCAACTTAATTAACCCATAAGATCTACTTAATTACATTTCTTTAAATTAAATCAAATGACTAATGTTGGAATTTTTTTAAAACAACAAGTAATGATTTCTCTCCTCCTCTTTAAATCAAATCCAAAACTTAATTAATAAAGAAGCTTTGGTTTGCTTTAAATAATCTTATTTGATTTGATTGTCCTTAAGAACTAGTTTGGTTAAATGAATCGGATGCTTATAATTGATTGCCTCTTTCCAACCATGTTAAATTTGGTATGTCATTTGAACTTATGCACCCATCGTTTCAAAATCATGTAAAATAAAATGGATTTCATTTATGTAAGCTTGCATGTATTGACTTAATTTAATATATGTGTGGCTATTATCACTATTAAATCCAAATGTATTTTCAAAAGCTTTAAATGAATAATAATGTGTTATGATGCTAGTTATAAATACATAAGAAATGCATGTGCTTATAGCTTAAGTGTATGAATGTTGAGTTTTCTTTCCTCTATTCATGTGTTGATTTATATAAGATTAGATGGTAATGTGTATATAGTCTGGATATCCAGGGAACACGAGGCTTTAGCTAGCCCCAAGGAGGTCATTTGATTACCTCACTTCCCTAGTTTAATAATGGAACGTACCCATTTGATTTCATTCCTATGTATTTCAACATTAGTATTTGGATAGAGCTTTAATTATTATATATATATATATATATATATATATATATATATAAATGATTCAATAAAAAAATATACAATCTTTGCATGGTTTTATTTCCCTCATTTATGTATACATCCATGTGTGTCCAAGAAAAGCAAGTATATAGTACATCTGGAATGAACCTTTAGTTTTAAGACATTTGATTGCCTCACTTTGGTTTAACAAACATACGCATATCATATTATTGTACATATATATATATATATATATATATATATATATATATATATATATATATATATATATATATGTATGATTAGTGAATGAAAATCCCATTTTACATTAAAATTGCATGCATTCATAATTGACTAAGTGCTTGAATTAATTAGCCATATGATTTGGAGCTTACTCCTTATGTTCGTGTATACGAATTTACATATGTTTGAATGAAAATGGGTATATAGTCTCGACATCCCAAGAATATAAGGCTTTAGCTAGCTCCAAGATAGTCATTTGATTACCTCACTTCCCTGGTTTAACAACGACACATGTTTATTTAATTTCATTCTTATGTCCTTCTTGTACAAGAATTTGGATAAAGTTTTAAATTAATATGTTTAAATAATTCAATCAAATAAAGTATAAATTCTAAACATATAGATACATTCATCATTTAAGTATGATAAAATATGTTGCATGAATAGATACATTTAAGATTAAATCATATGCATGTTACATGTTATGGAAAGAAATGGTTTAATATATGTCATGTGGTAGTAATTGAATTAAATTAATCTTAAGATGCCTTTCATTTTGAATAAGATTATTTAAAGTTAACCTAAACTTATGATTAATTAAATCATTTAATACACCATTCACTAGAGAGAACTAAATCAAATTAATATGCTTTAGAAAGTGACTTAAGGTAGGATGAAAGAGGGTATTCCTTTTTTCCTCTCTTTATAACACTTAGTTGCTAAGTGTAATCAAATGAACCAAAAGAAAACACAAATTAAAATTCTCAAATCAATTAAAATACTTCAAGTGAAATCAACCTTTCATATTAAATTGAATCGTTCTACACTTTGAAAATACAACACTAATGCCTAACAAGACTTACCACACAAGCTACACAATACACATTAGAATTAAGTCACCACTTAGTTAGGATAGTGCATGATGTGATGTATATTTTGTTTTATGATGTATTATTTTAGAGATGTTAGGTGTATACAGAGACTGGTTGATAGGTTAATATTAGCCTAATCATGTTTTCTACAAGAGATTATGCTTAAGGGATGCTTAAAAATAAATGTGAATGCTCTTTTTGTAGGTTACTTAAATTCTTAAGCATAATCCAAGTTAGGACATGCGGGCTTAGTTACCCATGTGTAGAGTAGAAGTCCAAATTATAAATACAACTACTTAGGATTATATATATATTTAGTAAACCCCTATTTTGTAGGTGTAGTTAGATTTACTTTTTCCACATAAATGTAATTATTGTAATAGGATTTAGGATTAGTGCTATGGAGGATTATGATGAGCAGTGGCCAGAAGGTTTTGTCCTAAGGTGCCCAGTGATGCCTTTGAAGTAAGTACCATCCAACTCAAAGAAGGAACCAAATTAGAAATGGAGATATGAAGAAGGAGACCCCCATAGAATTTAATACAATTATAATTATTCTTTCATATTACAGGTTGTATAAGGATAGATCTCGGCTACCCATCTTTTCTCTCTTGGGTTATTATATTACCGACACCACCTTTTATTATTTTATGATAGTTTATATAATTGTTTGATGTTATGTTTACATTGTGCATTAGGACATCATGCTTTTCATAGTTTCTTAAATGATTGATGCCTTAATGTGTGGCTTGGATACGATTAAGCTCTTAGGATAAAAATAACTTTTCTACCCAACTAATCTCTCAGTGCTAAATTTTAAACAACTCATAACCTCATCTTAAAACTTAAGAAATAAATAAGATAATTACAAGATTTAGTAACTCCTTAGTTGTATGATTGTATGTTTCACATCATGCATTCTTTCTCTCTTGAACATGAAGGATCTCCATCCTTGCACTATAAAGGAATGCTTCATGTATGAGGGCATCCCTTGTGGTGGAGAACACCTTCTTCTAGCTAATTTGACCCATAACCTATTTCATCATGCATTTATGCATAAGAAATCCTAAAGCCTCTATCAAAATAATGTGTATAAAATGAAAAAAATTTGAAAAGATTTTGCATCTACAGATTAAGTCATATACTCATACCACTCAAGCTCTAGTCTCTTAGGGAGTGTGTTTAGGACTTTAGTCTCTATCTAATTAAATAACTACCCTAGCTATCTTGCAATTCATAAGACCGGACTACATGGTTTTAAAATCATAGGAGGAGTTAGTTGGCGTCCACTCCAGGTGGTTATAAGTCCAAAAATCAGATAATTTATTCCCTCTTATGGAGGTAAGCCCTTATGTCCACCTATTGCTTAGATTTAAGTCATGGTTTAGCTCACAATAAAGCTTCTTAGATTTAGGATCTAATGTAGCTATTTACTTTGAGCTACGAGCATAAATGCTCACCTCTAAGGCATTCCCACAACCTTGTGTTGGTGGATTATAAGCCCTAGTAATCTAATTAAATTTCAACTCAAAAAAATATAAATCTCCTCAACTTTAAAATTATAAAGCCCAACCATAAGATAGATTGGAATGCTCACTAGGCTTCCTACTATCATGAGCATTTTGTACTTATTCATTTAGATTCCAAAAATAAGTCTTCTCCTTGAACATTACCAATTGATTCTCCAAATACAACCAATCCTTTGATAGTCTAACTTTAAAATATTTGGAGATGATAATTGTCTACTTTAATCGAGAATATTCTTAGGAAATTTAATTTCCTAAGATGTAATTATATATATAGGCTTACCTCCATAGGGAATTTAGAAACCTGGTTTAATATAAACCCTACTTTATTCATCCATGTAAAGTAGGGGAAGAATCTCTGGTACATTCGAATACCCATCATTCCTTAGGAGTCCTTATTACGTGATTAGATCCATTGTAGGGTGATACCTCTATCTTGCAAGATAGTACATCATATCTCAATGTTGTACTCGATCACCTCAAAAAGTACCCCCCGCCCTATGATTTGTGTGGTGTCCCCCTCTATCCAAAATAAAAACACCACAATGTTGTTCATTGAATCCTCTCAACATCATCCTTTCCTTTTGTAGTTTGGAGATGTCGATCCTTAAGTAAGCAAGGGTTCTTAGACTCATAATGTTGACTGATACACCTGGGTCAACCAGAACTCTAGATAGCCTGTATCTTCTGACATCCACTGTAATGTAAAGAGTGTAAAGAGGCAGTTGTGCTCGGTCGTCCGTAGGAGTAAGTCTTCATCACTGAATGTAACTAAATGGAAACCTAAACCTAGACAATAAACATAAAAATAAAACTTAAATATAAATAAAAAATAAAATCTAAACCCTAAACTAAAAAAAAACCTAAACTTAAAATAAAAATAAAATAAACCTACACTAAAATAAACTAAACTAAAATAAATAAAACCTAAACCTAAACCTAAAATAAACTAAACCTAAACCTAAACCTAAACTAAATAAAATAAAACAAACTAAAAATAAACCTAAACCTAAACTAAAAAATAAAACCTAAAAATAAATTTAAAATAAAAAACAAAAACTTAAACCTAAAAAAATAAAATAAAAACCTAAACCTAAAAAAAAACAAAAATAAAACTAAACTAAAAAATAAATTGAAACCTAAACCTAAACCTAAAAAATAAACTAAAATAAAAGTCCTAAACTAAAATAAATAAACTAAACTAAATAAAAATAAAAATAAATAAAAATAAAAATGAAAAAAATAAAATAAATTAAAATAAATTAAAATAAATAAAAAATAAACCTAAAAAATAAAACTTAAAAATAAATAAAAAATAAAACCTTAACCCTAGACAAAAAAAAGACCTAAACCTAAAATAAAAATAAAATAAAATAAACTAAAACCTAAACTAAAATAAACTAAAATAAAATAAATAAAAATAAGCCTAAAAATAAAACCTAAAAATAAATAAAAATAAAACCCAAACCTTAAACTAAAAAAAAACTAAACCTAAAATAAAAATAAATAAACCTAAACCTAAACTAAACTAAAATAAATAAAACCTACACCTAAATCTAAAATAAATTAAACTTAAACCAAAAGATAACCTAAATAAAATAAAATAAACTAAAAATAAACCTAAACCTAAACTAAAAAATAAAACCTTAAAATAAACCTAAAATAAAAACCTAAAACCTAAACCTAAAAAAGTAACATAAAAACCTAAACCTAAACCTAAACATAAAATAAAAAATAAAACCTAAACCTAGAAAATAAAATAAAAATAAAACTCAACTAAAAAATAAACCTAAACCTAAACTTAAACCTAAAAAATAAACTAAAATAAAAAACCTACACTAAAATAAATAAACCTAAAATAAATAAACTAAACTAAATTAAAATAAATAATAAACCTAAATAAAAATAAAAAAAATAAAATAAACTGAAATAAATAAAAAATAAACTAAATAAACCAAAACCTACTGGTTTACTTAATTTAAAAAAAACTATAAACCCTAAATCCTGAACCCTAAACCTTAAATCCTAAACCTACAACCCTAAACCATAAACCATAAAAAACCCTAAACCCTAAACCCTAACCCTAAACCCTAAACCTTAAACCCTAAAAGCATAAACCCTAAAACCCTAAACCCTAAACCCCAAAACCTAAACCTAAACCTAAGGTAATTAAATAAATTAAAAAATAAACCTAAACCCTAAAACCTATTAAACCTTAACCTAAATCTAAACCTTAAGAATGGGCAAAACCTTGATGGCAGGAACATCACCGTCAACCAGGCTTAGTCTGGATCTAGCGGTGGAGGTGAAGATGGAGGTGGCGGTTATCGTTGTAGTGGTGGGGGATCTGGAGGTGCTGGTGGATATGTAGGTGGTGGTCGGAGCAATGGTGGTTATGGAGATGGGAGGAGCGACGGAGGTTACAATCATGGTGGTTGCGGAGGGAGAGATCTGGGATATGATGGTGGATCCCACTACTGGAGAGGTTGGGGTGGTTCTGATGGGAACTGGACAAAGTGAAGAACGACCAATCTAATATTCTGCTTATGTAACAGTGTCTTTAAAATAGAGATTGTCCTAACTATCTAGGTTTTTGATTTTCTCTATGCGAACACATATTTGATCTATGTCATTGCTTGTGTCTTAGAGAACTTGGTGTGTTACTTGGTTGATGAAATAAAAAAGAAGAAATATTGAATATGAATTTTTCTCTGTAAAAAAAAACTAAAAACCTTTAACCCTAAACTAAAACCTAAACCCTAAACCTAAAACCTAAACCCTAAATCATAAAACCCAAAAACCCTAAACACTAAAAGCTAAAACCCTAAACCTTAAACCCTTAATCCTAAAACTTAAACCCTAAACCCAAAACCCTAAATCTAAAATAAACCTAAACCTAAACCTAAAATAAAAAAATAAAAAAACCTAAACATAACTAAATAAAACCCAAAAAATAAAATAAATAAATAAACCTAAACCAAAAAATAAAATAAAAAAATAAAAATAAAATTAAAATAAATAAAACTAAACCCAAACCTAAATAAAAATAAAATAAAAAAATAAAAACTAAACCAAAATAAAAATAAATAAAACCTAAACTAAACTAAAAAAAATAAAACCAAATAATAAAATTAAACCTAAATAAATAAAAATACATAAACCTAAATAAAAAATAAAAAACTAAATAAAAACCTAAACCTAAAAAATAAATAAAAATAAAAATAAACCTAAACTAAAAAAAACCTAAACCTAAAATAAAACCTAAAACTTAAACCTTAAAATAAAATAAACCTAAACCTAAACCTAAAATAAAAATAAAACTTAAACCCAAAATAAATTAAAATAAAATAAATAAAAAATAAACCTAAACCTAAACTAAAAAAATAAAATAAATAAAATAAACTAAAAAAAAAAATAAATAAATAACTAAAACTAAATAAATAAATTAAAAATAAAAAATAAAATAAATAATAAAAAAAAAATAAAATAAATAAACCTAAAACTAAATAAATTAAAAAATAAAATAAAAAAAAACCAAAAAAAAACCTAAAAAAAAAACCTAAACCTAAAAAAACTAAAATAAATAAAAAACTTAAACTTGAATTAAATAAAAACTAAAATAAAATAAAAACCTAAAAAAATAAAAAAATAAAACCTAAACCATAAATTAAAACCTAAACCTAAAATAAATAAAATAAAATAAACCTAAAACTAAACTAAAATAAACTAAGCTAAAATAAATTAAACCTAAACCTAAACCTAAAATAAACTAAACCTAAACCCTAAACTAAATAAAATAAAATAAAGTAAAAAAACCTAAACCTAAACTAAAAAATAAAACCTAAAAAGTAAACCTAAAATAAAAAACTATAACTTAAACCTAAAAAGATAAAATAAAAACCTAAAACTAAAAATAAAAAATACAAACCTAAAAAAATAAAATAAAAATAAAACTAAAATAAAAAATAAACATAAACATAAACCTAAACCAAAAAATAAACTAAAATAAAAAACCTAAACTAAAATAAACAAAATAAATTAAATAAAAAATAAAAATAAACTTAAATAAAAAATAAACTTAAATAAAAATAAAAAATAAAATAAACTAAAATAAATAAATAATAACTAAATAAATGAAACCTATCGGTTTACAAAATTTACAAAAAGAAACCCTTGAACACTAAATCCTAAACCCTAAACCCTAAAACATAAACCCTAAACCCTAAACCCTAAACTTTCAACCCTAAACCCTTAACCTTAAATGCTAAACCCTAAGCCCTAAAAAATCCTAAACCCTAAACCCTAAACACAAACCCTAAACCCTTAACCCCAAAAGCATAAATGCAAAAACTCTAAATCATAAACCCTAAACCCTAAACCCTAACCCTAAATAGTAAACCTGAAACCCCAAACCCTAAACCTAAACCTAAAGTAACTAAATAAAGTAAAAAATAAACCTAAATCGTAAAACCTAAGAAACTTAAACATAAACTTAAAACCTAAAAATGGGGAGAACCTTGATGGTAGAAACATCATCCAACCGCCTACATTTGGTGGTGGAGGCTAAGGGAGGCGGTGGTTATAAGTGGTGGTGGGGGATCTGGAGGTGTGGATATGAGGTGGTCTGAAAGTTATGGAGGTGTGAGGAGTGATGGAGGTCACAGCCGTGGTGGTGACGGAGGGAGAGATCAGAGATATGATGGTGGATCCCACTACTTAAGAGGTCGTCGTGGTTCTGATAAAAATTGTAGAAATTACAGAACGGTCGATCCGATATGTTGCTTATAAAACTGTGACTTTATAGTAGAGATAATTCTAGTTATCTTTGGCTTTTTATTTGCTTTATGCGTGATCATTTTTGATCTATGCTGTCATTGTGTCTTAGAAAACTTAGTGTGTTACTTAGTTGATGAAATTGAAAAGAAGAAATATTTAATCTGAATATTTTCTGTAAAAAAAATTAAAAATCCTAAACCAAATTATAAACCCTAAACCTTGTGATCAGAATCTCTAAACCCTAAACCGTAAAAGAAAAACGCTAAAATCCTAAACTCTAAACCCAAAAGTAAATTAAAGAAACCTAAACTTACTAATTTACTTAATTTTAAAAAAACTCTAAACCTTAAATCTTAAACCCTAAACATTAAACCCTAAGCCCTAAAACTAACCCTAAATCGTAAAACCAAAACCTACAACACTAAACCTACAACTCTAAACCCTAAAAAACTATGAACCCTACACTCTAAATCCTAAACCCTAAACCCTTAACCCTAACCCTAAACATTATACCCTAAAAGCATAAATCGTAAAACCCTAAACCCTAAATCCTACACCCTAAATCATAAACTCTAACCCTAAACCCTAAACCCTAAACCCCAAACCTAAACCTAAACCTAAAGTAACTAAATAAATTAAAAAATAAACCTAAACCCTTAAACCTAATAAACCTAAACCTAAACCTAAACCTAAACCTTAAAAATGGGTAGAACCTTGATGGAAGGAACATCACCATCAACCAAGGACAATATAGATCTAGTGGTGGAGGCGAAGGCAAAGACGATCGTAATGACAATAGTGGGAGATCTCGAAGTACTGGTGGATATGGAGGTGGTGGTCGGAGTAGTGGTGTTTTTTGAAGCGGGAGGAGCAATGATGGTTACAATTATGATGGTGGTGGACAGAGAGATCGGGGATATGATGGTGGATCCCGCTACTCAAGAGGCTAGGTGGTTCTAATAAAAATTGGATAAACTGAAGAATGATTGATTTGATTTGCTACTTATAAAACTATGTCTTTATAGTAGTGTTGGTTCTAGTTGTATAGTATTTTTGATTTGCTCTATGCATGCTCATTCTTGATCTATGTTGTGTTGTCTTAAAAAACTTGGTGTGTTACTTGGTTGATGAAATTAGAATTTGTTCTCTATAAAAAAACTAAAATCCCTAAACCCCAAACTAAAGCCTAAACCTTAAACCAAAAACCTAAACCCAAAAAAACCCTAACCCTAAACCTAAACCCTAGAACATACAACTCTAAACTCGAAACCCTAAACCCTAAACCCTAAACACTAAAAACCTAAATACCTAAACCTAAACTTAATAAAACTTAAAAATAAAATAAATAAAAAACCTAAACCTAAATAAAAAATAAAAAATAAAATAAAAACCTAAACTAAAATGCAAACCTAAACCTAAACCTAAACCTAAAAGTAAAATAAAAAAAAAAAAAATAAAATAAACCTAAAAATTAAAAACCTAAATAAAATAAAAAGTAAATGAAAAATAAAAATAAAATAAACCTAAAATAAAATAAAATAAAATAAAATAAAATAAAATAAAAAATAAACTTAAAAAAATAAACCAAAAATAAATAAAAAATAAAGCCTAAACATAAGCTAAAAACTAAACCTAAAATAAACAAAATAAAATAAACCTAAACCTAAACTAAAACAAACTAAACTAAAATAAATAAAACCTTAACCTAAAAGTAAAATAAACTAAGCCTAAACCCTAAATTAAATAAGATAAAATAAACTAAAAATAAACCTAAACCTAAACTAAAAAATAAAACGAAAAAACCTAAATTAAAACCTAAAACCTAAACCTAAAATAAAAAAAAATAAAAACCCAAACTTAAACCTAAAAATAAAAAAAATAAAACCTAAAACTAAAATAAATTAAAAAAATAACCATAAATTTAAACCTAAAACTAAAAAATAAACTAAAAAAAATAAACCTAAAAAAATAAAGTAAACTAAAATAAATAAAAAATAAATCAAATAAACTAAAAAAACATAAACCTACGAGTTTACTTAATTTAAAAAAAACTAAACTAAAATTTGAACCATAAACCTAAATCATCAACCCAAAACCCAAAATTGTAAAAAATAAAATTAAAATTAAAAAAATCCTAACCCTAAACCCTACACCCTAAAAATAACCCTAAATCCAAAACCCTAAACCCTAAACTTAAAACCTTAAATCCTAAACCCTAAACCCTAAACCATAAAACACTAAACCCCAAATCGAAAAACCTAAGCTCTGAGTCCTAAACCCTAAACCCTAAACTCTAAACCCTAAACCTTAAAATCCCTAAACACTAAATCCTCAACACTAAACCCTAAACCTTAAACCCTAAATCGTAAGCTCGAACCCTAAACCCTAAAAAACCCTAAACCCTAAAATCTAAACCCTAAACCCTAATCCTAAACCATAAAAGCATAGACTCTAAAGCTCTAAACCCTTAACCTTATACCCTAAACCTAAACCCTAAACCCTAAACACTAAACCCTAACCTTAGGTTTAGGTTTATTAAGTTTTAAGATTTAGGTTTATTTTTTAATTTATTTAGTTACTTTAGGTTTAGGTTTAAGTTTCTAAACCATAAACCCTAAACCCTAAACCCTAAAAATAAATAGTAACCCTAAATTCCTAATAAGTGAGTAATCAACTCATGTTGACTACGTCCGTGCCCTCTATATACACCACCAAACCCACTCGCCACCCGAGCCCTCAACCTTGTGCTCTAGTGATTCCCCTTTTTCCCTATCATTCTTGGCTTTCTAACTGCTGCTTGATGGCTGTTTGGCCTGATTCTCACTAGATTCCTTCAAGAATTGATGGTCGTTGGCCGCTTTCGTGTTTTACTTGGAGTGACACCGTGGATTGACATCTTCCTTGATGATTCCATGGGGGAAACTGATGGATCCAATGGATCCTGTTAAGGAATCAACTACATTGGCTTCAGCAACTTCAAAATCATTCAAAGATGCCCTCACTAGTAAGGATAGCTATTCAGGTGAATCCCTAAAACTTATTTTGACTTCTTCTCGAGGCATGCCCGCAATTATGTGCTCTGATCTGATTATGGAAAAGCTTGCTAAGCCATTTGAATTCACTTTGGTTGGAATGTTTACTCTTCATAGGCTAAATCTAGAAAACATTCACACTTTCTTTCATAGTCTAAAACTTTTGCTTTTATGATTATTTAACTGATCCCGGCCACATTTTGATTCAGTTAAAGAACAGTTTGGATTACTCATGTGTTTTTGCTTGTCATTCTTATTTTGTTTTCAAGTTCCAAATGAGGTTGCTAAAATGGACTCCACTATTTGATATTAGGGAAGAATTCCCAATCATTCTACTTTGAATTTCTCTCCCCAATATGCAAATTTATTTCGTTAATCATCAATTCCTCTTTGCAGTGGGTGCTTTATTTGGCCGGCCATTGCAAATTGATCATGCAAAAATTTGATTTTAAAATTTTCCTATTTTTTGTTCTCATTGTAAAATCTAGGCACAATAATTCATAATGTTTCATTATGCATCCTCACCTAAAAAAATTTCTTGTTAAGGAAAATTTTCTTTCTAACCTTAAGTTGACCACTATTAAATATCAAAAGTTAATTTTAAAAAAAATATTTTTTGAATATTCCTAATAAGTTTGTTTTACCTCTAATTTATTCTATACAATTGAAGGTTTCTAATGTGGAAAATAATAATTTCTCTAAACTTTTGGGTGACTACTCTTTTTCCTCTGATTTGATCTTTTCATCCTTACTGATTTTGATCAACAAAAATGAAGCTTTAATTGAAAATATTAATAAGGATGTCAGTGTTATGCATCACTAAAATTCAATGGAAAATATGGCTTTGGCTTTTCATGATATTCAATTTAAAAAACCTAACTTTACTTTAGTTCAGGATGACTTAAATTCTCAAAAAAGATTTGGTTTTCTCTAATAATATGGGTTTTGAAGAAGAAGGGCTTGATGTTTACACTTGACTTTTTAATAATTTTGTTTCGGCTCCCTCACTTGCTATACGTGATGCTCATTTTCCTTAATAAATTCTAATGGCTTGGAAGAAAGAGAACTCACTTCTATACAAAAGACATCCCCTAAATCTGTGACTAATGTTGATAAATCCTTCTTAGATGATGATTCTATGATAAAAGGAAATGGTTTCCAAACTTATCATGCTAAAAAGAAAAAAAATGTTAAAAACTTCCCTCCCAAATTGTCCAAAAAAAAGATCTACTACGGTCTCCCACTCCTCTCTTAATTAACTTTTCTAATCACTTTTTTTATTTCCTTATGTTTAATTATCTTGTTTGGAATGTTAGAGGGATTGGTAACCTCTCTTTTCGTAACTGTGTTAGAAAACTTTATCATATTCATAATATTTCTTTACTTATTATTTTGGAGCCTCTTATTCACACAAATAAAATTAACCATGTTGCTAGAATAATCGGTTTCAATAAAGTTTTCTCTAA
Organism: Cymbidium sinense; assembly: GCA_021442155.1. Taxonomy (NCBI): domain Eukaryota; kingdom Viridiplantae; phylum Streptophyta; class Magnoliopsida; order Asparagales; family Orchidaceae; genus Cymbidium; species Cymbidium sinense. The sequence continues at coordinate 2,266,841 of CM038220.1, read as the reverse complement.
TGTTAGTAATAAAATTTGGTATTTTTGGAATAATTTTATGGAGCTTTCTATTCTTGATGATTTTCAACAAGTTGCCAACGCTCAAATATATTATGATGAATATTGTGTTTTGGGATCTTTTATCTATGCATCTTATAATATATTTAGTAGAAATCTTCTTTGGGAAAATTTGAAGAATTTTGCTACCTCTATCAATAAACCTTGGTTTGTTGGTGGGAATTCCAACACTATTTTATTCTCTTCTGAATGGAGCGGTGGTTGCTCTCCTAATATTCATTCAATGGAAGAATTTTCCAATATGATCCTTGATTGTAGTTTGATTGATATTGGCTTTAAGGGTTTAAGTTTTACTTGGAAAAACTCTAAACTTTGGCAAAGGTTGGACCAGATTCTTTTTATTACTCATTGGATTACTCAATGGACTATTACTTTTGTTGATCATTTAAGTAGAACCATCGAATCATGATCCACTTTTAGTTTCTATTAAAGATAACTTTAATAGAATAAAAAATTTCTCTCATTTTAGATTTCAGAACATGTGGATTCAGCTTATTGATTTCTTTAATGCCGTGGTTAACAATTGGAAACCTTGCTTACATCCTGAGAATTTGATTATGGGGATGAATAGATTTTGGTTTAAGCTTAAAAGACTTAAACAAAATTTTGGTTGGTGGAACAAGCATTATTTTAAAAACATTTTTTCTAATATCAAAGAAATAGAAAAAATGGTTTGTAATCTTGAAGTCTTTGTTATGTCTTATCCTACTAAGATTAAGGACTTGACAGGGATGAAAGATAAACTTATTAATTTTCAAAATTTGGAAGAGACTTTTTGGCACCAAAAAGCTGCTAGCAAACATATTGGTGACAAAAATAATAGATATTTCCATGTTTTATTTAATAAAAAGAGAGCTTTAAATAATATTCAAAAATTAAAGATGATAATGGAGAATGGATTACGGAGAATAATGATATTAAGGATTTAATCATTAATTACTTTAGAAATATGCTTAATAAGAGTTATTGTTATGAAGCTATTTCTAAATCATACTTGATTCCTTTTATTATAAATAATAATGATAATGATTTGCTTACTATTATACCTAATGAAGAGGAAATTTTTATAGTTCTTAATAGCATGAACATAGATTCTGTTGCTGGTATGGAGGGTTTCACTAGCCAATTTTTTCAAAAATGCTAGTCTATTATTAAAAATGATTTGGTTGAGGATCTTGTTATTTTTTTTTAATGGTAATCCTTCTCCTAGATATTATTTTAACACTTCTATTATTCTCATCCATAAGAAAGATAATCTAGACTATTGGAGTGATTTTAGACCTATTAGTCTTTGCACCTTCTTTAATAAGCTGATTTCCAAAATTCTAATCAACATGCTCAATCCTTTACTTCATAGGATTATCTTCTAAACCAAACTGATTTTGTTAGAGGTAGATCTATTTTTAATAATATTCTACTTGCTCACCATTTTAATTCATGATTTAGATGCTAGGACTAGAGGTTGCAACATTCTATTCAAATTAGATTGTATCAAAGCTTTTGATATTATCTCTTGGGATTTCATCATCCATTTTCTGAATTTATTTGGGTTTTTTGATAAATTTATTTTTCTTATTAAAAATAGTATTAATAATGCCTAGTTTTTTATTTTTCTTAATGGGGAAGCCTTGGGATTCTTTCCTTCTTCCCATGGCCTAAGATAAGGGGATCCTTTTATCTCATGCCTTATTAATTATTTTTGTTGAGTACTTATCTAGGAGCATCAATGATCTATTCTTAAATAATCAAAGAAAAAATTACATAACTCTTAGTGTCTTCTTGTTTCTCATTTCATCATATCAATAATCTCAAGATTTTTTTAAATAAATTTGGTAGAGAAAGTGATCTATCTATCAATGATAACAAAAGCTATTTTGTTACTCCTTCAAGCTTCTCAAATAATAAAATTAATCAAATCCTACATGTCACTAACTTTAAACATCAACACCTTCCTTTTAAGTACTTGGGTGCTCCTCTTTTAAAGGTCCAAAATGATCCCATCTTTTTGATGAGTTAATTAAAAAAAAAAACTAAATAAAATTTTTTTTTTGGGGATTTCCTTTACTTTGCTTTGGTGGCAGGCTCACTATTCATAAAAGCACTCTCAATTCAATGCCTCTTTATTTGATTCAAACTATTATCCCCACTAGTTCTACTCTTATCAGAATTGATCGCTTGCTTAATAAATTTTTTTGGTATCCAATAATTCTACTAAAATAATGCATTGGATTTCCTAGCATAAATGTTTTGGTCCCTTAGGGGAAGGGGGTCTCGATTGCAAATTGATTTGTGAAGCTATTACTGCCTTCTCTCATAATCTCTGGTGGAACTTTAGAAAGAATGATAGCCTTTGGGCTAATTTTATGATGAAAATTTTTTTCCAAGGTAAACACCCTCTTATCTATGCTTATAAAGTTGGTGACTCTCTAGTTTGGAAAAGGCTTTGCTCCATTAAATGGGTTGCTGAACCCTTAATGTCTTGGGGTATTCATTCATGTTCTTCTTTCTTTTAACAAGATAATTGGATTGGCAATGGCTCTATTGACTCCCTTTTATCTACCCACTCTACTGCAGCCATCAAAGTTAACTCTTTCTGGCATAATAACACTTGAAATGAAAACAAACATGAGAATTGTATTCCTATTTCTCTTTTAGATAACTTTAGAAATATCCCTATTTTCTCTAACAAACTGGACCAAATTCTCTTTCAGCTATCTTACAATGGTGATTTTGTTCTTAAAGAGGTTTGGAATTTTATTAGAGATAAGAAAAACTCCTCTAATGTTTTCATTAAACTTTGGAACAATATCATTCCCATTTCTTATTCAGTTTTAGCTTGGAGGATTTTGAATAACTTTATTCTTGTGGACACTTTGCTATAGAATAAAGGGTTTTATTTGCCTTCAAAGTGCTATTGTTGCTTTTATATTGAAAATGTGAATCATGTTTTTGTCAATGGTGCTATTGCATCTAAATTATGGTTATGGTATGATGATTTGTTTAATACCAACTACTTGCATGGCTCTCTTTCCATATATCAACATCTTGAAGTCTATTTTTGAAAGATTATGAAAGGTCATATCAAAGTTCTAGTTACTGTTACCATTATCTGGTTCATCTAGATGGACAGAAATGATGCTAAATATCATGGTATTCCTGTGAGCCATAAAAGGATCCTCGCTAAAATAAAAAAAAAAAAATAAAAAAAATTCATGCTCTATTTTATGCCAATCTTGTTAATAACATTCATTTTTGAGGCTGCAAATTTGTGGATAAAAAATTAGGTATCATTCTACATGATGATGACTCTTATAAGAGAGCTATGATTATCCATTTGATCAAACTTAAAGAAAATTTGATTAAAGTAAATACTGATGGTATTGTTCCTTCCAATAAATATGATTGTGGTGGTATTCTTAGGGATTCTAAAGGTACTTTCATTTGTGCTTTTTCCTATCCTCTCAAATCCTATTCTGTTATCTATGTTGAGCTTAAGGCTATCAATAAAGCTATTGAAATTTGTTTGAATAAAAGTTTCCTCAACATCTAGATTGAAGTTGATGCACTCTGGCTTCTTGACATGCTAAAATCTAATAGAACAATAAATTTTTATTTATTTTATCTTCTTAATCATACTAAAAATCTTCTTTCTCAAGTTTGTTATAATATTTCCCATATCCTTCGTGAAGGTAATGCTTATGCTAATTTTTTGGCTACTTTAGGTGCCAATATATCTAATTTCACTTTATTTGACAATCAAAATTTGCTTAAACTTTTAAGGGGTTTGGTCAATCTAGATAGCACTAGATTATCTTATCTCATATTATAATTTTCTTGGCTTGGTTTTTTCAGTTACTTTTTGATGAGCCATTGCTTTGGTTCTCCTTTGTTAAACCCTTTTTGGGTTGTGGCCATTTGCTTATTTTCACTCTTGGGCCTATGCTGGCTTTTGTTTTTGAGCTCTTGCTTTTGGGTTGACCTTATGGTTGCTACCTCGTGGTTCTTATTATTTTTGCCAAAGTTTTTGTGGTTTTTTCATCTTGGTGATTGCTATTTTCCTGGTTAGGTGATTATTATTGTTTGGTTGTTTTTGGTGACCTTCATTTGGGTGATGGCATTGTTGTTTTCTATATGGGTTTGTCATATCTTTGGGTTTGTTGCTTCTTTAAGTTGGATTTTCTGTTGTTGTGGTGGTTGGCTGGGTGGCCATGTTGGCTGGTTGGGTGGGCTAGTTAGGTTGGTTGGCTGGCTGGTTGTGTTGGCTAGTTTATCCACCTCTGTTGGTGGCAGATCAGAGGGGCTATTGGTGGTCTAATTTTTGATTAGAATTGGCAAGGTGGAGGTTATTTGTTGACTATTATTTCTGTTTATTTTGTGGATTGGATTTCGGTGGTCAGTTTTGCTGGTTTGGGTTTATTTCTTCTGGTTGTGGTTTTTTCCTCTTCCTGTAATGGTCTTCCTCTTTCAATTGTAGCTCCTTTTATTTTTGTTGTTATTTTGGGTTGGATGGTTGATGGATGTTTAGTGGTTGTTGTTTTTCTTTGGGATTTGGTGACTTGGTTTGGTGTATTGGTGCCTAACTTGGCTATGGTTATGACGCTTGCAGTCATTGATATTTCTCCTCCATTTTGTTATTGGCTTTGGCGGTGTTCTTGTTGTATTGTTGTTGCCCCTAATGGATGGCTTTTAGTCTATCTTACTGGTCTTTGCATCATTTTATTTTTGGCTGGCTATTCACCTCACCTAGATTAGAATTTATGCAACTTTTGTTGGGTTTGGTGGATGCTGTTGTTTGCTTCTACACTTTTCTTGGTTATCTTGGGTTGTTTTGTCATGGTGGATGCAGTTGGTCTTTTTACTGATTTGGATTTTCTGTTACTATGGTGGTTGGTTGGGAGGCTATGTTGGCTGGTTGAGTTGGTAGGCTACTTTTGATGGTTGGGTTGGATGGATGGGTGGTTGTTTTGTCCTTTCTTTTTAGCTCTATTGGTGACGTGTTGGTTGGCCTACTCCTACTATGGTTCTCCTCTCTTGGCTGTTGCTCCTTCCTTTTTTTTTGGTGACACTTAGCCTGCCTTCCCATTTGCTTGTGGAGGACATGAGCTCTTGTGTTTATTTCTTTTTGGTATTGGTTTTTTCTAGTTTATGTTGTTAAGGTCATGATGCTTACTCCCTTTGATGTTCCTATTTTTCTTTGGTGGTGGCTTTGCTGGTGTTCTTACTGTACTGCTGTTGTCCTTGATGGTAGGTTGATTTTCTGACTTATTGGGCTTACTTTTTTTGGTGGCTTTATTGTTGTCTATTATGTTTGCTGCTTGGCAGAGTTTGCAGCCTTGCAAGATGATGGACTTGGGATGATGGGCTACAAGAGGTATGCTAGCAATGATGGCCTTAATGTTTCCCTCTCTATTTTTTTTGGCTGGTAGCACTATATGTAATTGTAACTCTTTTTTGAAGTTTGGATGCTTACATATAGTGTTGCTCCTTGAGATGATTGTAACTGAGCTTGAGACTTTTCTTTACTTTGCTCCTTTACTTTGCTCATACTCTTTATGCTTACTTAATTGTACTCATCCTTTCATTAGTATGTTGCAAATTTCTTTTATAGGATGGGAGAATCTTGTAGGTGGATCTTCTAGTATCAAAAGGACCTAATGGATGTTGCTATTACGCACATGGATATGTTGTTGTTGCTAATTTGGTTTTGCTTTTGGTTTGGTTTTTTCCCTTATATTATTGTAATAGTTAGGGGGTTTATCTCTTCATGACTTATTATGGCTCCTTGAGCATTAGTTTAAAGATTTACCCCCTCTAAGGACTTTATACTTTTTCTTTGTGGCAATATAATTCCTCTAATTTCCTTAAAAAATGTAAACCCTAAGAATGAGCAGAACCATGATGACAAGAACATCATCGTCAACCAGACTCAATCTAGATCCGTGATGGAGGCTAGGCAAGGCAATATTATATAGTGGTGGTGGGGATCTAGGCTGGATATGGAGGTGATGGTTGTAGCAGTGGTGGTTATGGAGGCGGGAGGAGTGACGAAGGTTACAGCCATGGTGGTGGTAGAGGGACAAATTAGGGAAATGATGGCGGGTCCCACTACTTGAGAGGCCGGGGTGGCTCTGATGGAAACTAGAAACCCATGAACCCATCCGATCTTCCTTATGGAACTGTCTTTATAGAGAGAGTTATCTAAGGTTCTTTTATGCATGCTTATTATTGATCTATGTCATCGCTTGTGTCTTAGAAAGCTTGGTGTGTTACTTGGTTGGTGAAATCAAAAAGAAGAAATGTTGAATCTGAATTTCTTCTCTATTAAAAAAAAAAAATTCAAAAACACTAAACCCTAAACTAAAACAACCCTAGATGTAAACCTAAACCCTAAACCCTAAACCCTTAACCCTAAATCCTAAAAACCCTAAACCCTAAACCTTAAACCTTAAAACCCTAAACCCAAAACCCTAAAACCTAAACCCAAAACCCTAGTTGGCGACAGGAATATCATCGTAAACCATGCTCAGTCTAGATCTAGCGGTGGAAACAAAGGCGAAGGCGGCTATTTTCGCAGTGGTGGTGGATCTGGAGGTGCCGGTGGATATTGAGGTGGTGGTTATGGAGGCAGGAGGAGCGATGGAGATTACAGCTATGGTGGTGGCGGAGGGAGAGATCTGGGATATGATGGTGGATTAGGCTACGAGAGGCCGAGATAGTTCTGAGAACTAAAATCAAGAATGGTCGATCCGATTCGCTTATGGAACTTCTTTACAATAAAGATAATTCTAGTTATCTAGGGTTTTTGATTTTCTCTAGTTAAGCTCATTTTTAATTTGTGTCATAGCTTATATCTTAAAAACTTGGTGTGTTACTTGGTTGATGAAATCAAAAGAAGAAATATTGAATCTGAATTTATTCTCTATTAAAAAAATTCGAAAATCCTAAACCCTAAACTAAAACCTAAACCCTAGACCTAAAACCTAAACCCTAAACCTTAAATCTTAAACCCTAAACCCAAAACCCTAAACCCTGAAATCCTAAACTTTAAACTCTAAACGGTAAACCCTAAACCCTAAACTGAAAAGAGTATAACCCTAAATCCTAAATCCTGAACCCTAAATCCTAAAACATACAACCCTAAACCCAAAACCCTAAACCCCAAAACCTAAACCTTAAACCCCAAACCCTTAACCCTAAAGCCTAAACCCTTAAACCTAAAAAACTTAAAATCTAAATAAATAAAACCTAAATAAAATTTAAAATAATAAATAAAATAAAATTAAAACCTAAACCTAAACTTAAAAATAAAATAAAATAAATTATTAAAAAACTAAAATAAAATAAATAAAAACCTAAACTAAACTAAAAAATAAAATAAACTTAAGCATAAAAAAGCTAAATAAAATAAAAACTAAACGTAAAATAAAAAGAAAATACACCTAAAATAAAATAAAATAAAAAGTAAATGAAAACCAAAACTTAAATAATAAAACTAAAAATAAAACCTAAAAATAAATAATAAATAAAACCTAAACCCTAAACTAATAAAAAACCTAAACCTAAAATAAAAATAAAATAAACAAATAAAATAAACCTAAACTAAAATAAATCCAACTTAAACCCTAAACCTAAAATAATCTAAAATAAACCTAAACCTAAACTAAATAAAATAAACCTAAAATAAACCTAAAACCTAAACCTAAATAAAAAAAAATAAACCTAAACCTAAAGAAAAATAAAACCTAAACCTAAAAATAAAATGAAAATAATAATAAACTAAAAAATAAGAATAAACCTAAACCTAAACTTAAAAAATACACTTAAAAAACTAAACTAAACTAAATAAAAATAAAAAAATAAACCTACATATGAATAAAAAATAAAATAAGCTTAAATAAATATAAAATGAACTAAATAAAAGTAAACTTACTAGTTTACTTAATTTAAAAAAACCCTAAATCCTAAAACTAACCATAAACCCAAAGCCCTAAACTTACAACCCTAAACCCTAAACAACCTTAAACCCTACACCCTAAACCCTAAACCTTAAACCCTAAACCCTAAATCCTAAATCCTAAAATCTTAAAACCTAAACTATAAACTTACCCTAAACCCTAAAGCCTAAACCCTAAACCCTAAAATAACCCTAAACCATAAATCCTCGAAACCCTAAACCATAAAGCCTAAACATTAAACCCTAAACCCTAAACCTTAAACCCTAAACACTAAACCCCAACCCTATACCCTAAACCCCAAAACTTTAAACCCTAAAACCTTAAACCATAAACCCTAAACCCTAAACCCTAAACCCTTAAACCTATGTTAAATAAGACCTAATAATAAAATAAATAAAAAAACCTAAAACCTAAATAAAATAAAAACCTAAAGTATAACCTAAACCTAAACCTAAAAATAAAATAAAATAAAAAATAAAAATAAACAAAAAGAAAATAAATAAAAACCAAAACTAAACTAAAAAAATAAAAACTAAACGTATAATAAAATGAAAATAATCTTAAAATAAAATAAGATAAAAACTAAATATAAACTTAAACTTGAAAATAAACCTGAAAAGAAAACCTAAAAATAAATAAAAATAAAACCTAAACCCTAAACTTAGAATAAATTAAACCTAAACCTAGACCTAAACGAAATAAAAATAATAAACAAAGAAATAAACCTAAACCTAAACTAAAAAATAAAACTTAAAAATAAACCTAAAATAAAAACCTAAAACCTAAACCTAAAAAAAAACATAAACTGAGCCTAAAAATAAATAATAAAACTTAAACTTAAAAAATAAAATAAAAATAAAACATAACTAAAAAATATAACTAAACCTAAAAAAACTAAATTATCATAACATAAACTAAAATAAATAAACTCAAAATAAATAAACTAAACTAAATAAAAAGAAAAAATAAACCTAAATAAAAATAAAAAATAAATTAAACTCAAATAAATAAAAAATAAACTAAATATACTAAATAAACTTGAACCTACTTGTTTACTTAATTTAAAAAAAAACTATTAAACCTAGACCCTAAACCCTAAACCATAAAACAAACCTTAAACCTAAAACCCTAAACCTACGACTCCAAACCTACAACCCTAAACCATAAATCCTAAACCATAAATCCTAAGCGATCCTAAACCTAAAACCCAAAACTCAAAACCCAAAACCTTAACTTAAACCAAATTTAACTAAACTGACCTAAACTAAACCTAAAACTCAACTAAACTTTAAACTAAAATCACCTAAACCTAAACCCTAATTTAAAACCTAAACCTAAACCTAAAGTTTAAATCTAATAAAAACAACCTAAACCTATAACTAAACTATAAACCTCGACCTTAACCCTAAAGTAAAAATAAATAAAACCTAAACCCTAAACTCTAAACCCTAACCATAAACCTTAAACCCTAAATAACCCTAAACCCTAAACCCTAAACCATAAACCCTAACCCTAACACTAAATCCTAAACCCTAAACCCTAAAACTTTAAAACTTAAACCCTAAACATACCCTAAACATTAAAGCCTAAACCCTAAACCTTAAACTAAACCTATACCCTAAACTAACACTAAACCCAAAAATCTAAACTAACCATAAATCATAAGCTAATCCTAAACCCTAAACCCTAAAAACTTAAACTTCTAAACACTAAACTAAACCTAAACCTAAACTTAATAAACTAAACCCTAAAACCTAACCCTAAAACCTAAACCCTAAACCATAAATCCTAAACTCTAAACCATAGGCCCTAAAACTAAACCCTAAACCTTAAAACTATCCGTAAACCCTAAACAACTCAAGACCCAAAACCCAAAACCCAAACCGAAACCCAAACCCAAAACCCTAAACCCTAAACCCTAAAATCATAAAACCTAAACACTAAACTTACCCTAAATGCTAAATCCTAACCTTAAACCCTAAACTGACCCTAAACCCTAAGCTAACCCAAAACCCAAAACCCTAAACTAACCTAAACTATAAGACCTAAACCTAAACCTAAACTTAAACCTAACTTAAACCCTAAACCCTAAACCCCAACCCTAAACCATAAACCCTAAAACATTAAACCCTAAAACTCTAAACCCTAAACCCTAAACCCTAAACCCTAAAACCTTAAACCTAAACTAAATAAAACTTAATAATAAAATAAATAAATAATCCTAAACCTAAATAAAATAAAAACCTAAATTAAAACCTAAACCTAAACCTAAAAATAAAATAAAATAAAAAAAATAAAAAGTAAACTAAAATAAAATAAATAAAAAATAAAACTAAATTAAAAAAATAAAAAGTAAACGTAAAATAAAATAAAATAAAAACTAAATAAAAACCTAAACCTAAAAATAAACCTAAAAATAAAATCTAAAAATAAATAAAAAATAAAACCTAAACCCTAAACCTAACATAAATTAAACTTAAACCTAAATTTAAACTAAATAAAATATATTAAACAAAAAAAATAAACCTAAACCTAAACTAAAAAATAAAACCTAAAATAAACCTAAACCTAAAATCTAAACCTAAAAAAACCATAAACTTAAACCTTAAAATAAAAAATAAAACCTAAACCTAAAAATTAAAATAAAAATAAAACTCAACAAAAAAATAAAACTAAACCTAAGAAATAAACTAAGTCAAAAACCTAAACTAAAATAAATAAACATAAAATAAATAAACTATACTAAATAAAAATAAAACATAAAGATAAATAAAAATAAAAAATAAAATAAACTCAAATAAATAAAAAATAAACTAAATAAACTAAATAAACTTGAACCTACATGTTACTTAATTTTTAAAAAAACCCTAAAGCCTAGACCTTAAACCCTAAACTCTAAACCATAAAACAAACCATAAACCCTAAACCCTAAACCTAAAATACCCTAATCTAATCTAACTCCTAAACCTAAACCTCAACTAAACCCTAAACCTAAACCCTAAATAACTAAATTTAAACCTCCTAAACCTCTGCCCTACTCCAATCCAAACCTAAAACCTAATCAGAATCTAAACCTTGCTAACCCTAAACCCTAAACCTTAAACCATAAAGCCTCAAAACCCTAAACCCTAAAGCCTAAACACTAAACCCTAAACACTAAACCCTAAACCCTAAACCTAAACCCTAAACCCTAATCCCTAAACCCTTAAAACTTAAAAACATAAACCTAAATAAAATAAAACCTAATAATAAAATAAATTAAAATACCTAATCCTAAAAAATAAAATAAAATAAAACCCAAAAAATATAAATATAAACCTAAAATAAAAATAAAAAATAATGAAAATAAAATAAACCTAAGAATAAAATAAAGTAAAAAACAAAACATAAAATATGAAAAAAAACCTAGAATAAAACTAAATAAAAACTTAAACTTAAAAACTAAAACTAAAAACAAAACCTAAAAATAAATAAAAAAATTAAACCTAAACATTAAACTTAAAAAAACTAAACCTAAAATAAAAATAAAAATAAAATAAAATATAATAATCCTATACCTAAACTAAAATAAATACAACCTAAACTTAAACCTAAAATAAACCAAACCTAAACCAAAACCTAAACTAAATACAACATAAAATAAAATAAAATAAAAATTGTAATAAAACTAAACCTAAACTAAAATAATTACAACCTAAACCTAAACTTAAAATAAACAAAACCTAAACTAAAACTTAAACAAAATAAAATATAATAAACTAAAAATAAACTTAATCCTAATCTAAAAATAAAACCTAAAAATAAACCAAAAATAAGAATCTAAAACCTAAACCTAAAAAAGTAAAATGAAAACATAAACCTCAACCTAAGCATAAAAAGTAAAACCAAAACCTAAAATAAAATTAAAATAAAAATTAAACTAATAAAAATATAAATAAATAAAATAAAATTAAATAATGAAAGAAACTAAATGAACCTAAACCTATAATTTAAAACTAAACCTAAACCTAAAACCCTAAACCCTAAATTAAACCCTAAACCTAAAACCCTAAACCCTTTAACTAAAAGTCTAAACTAAACTTAAACTAAAAAACTTAAACCCTAAACCTAAACCCTAAACCCAATAAACCTTAAACCCCAAACCTAAACCCTAAACCTTAATCCTAACTCTAAAACTAACCTACCTAAAACCTAAACCCTAAACTCCTAACCCTAAACCTAAACCCTAAACTTAAACTCTAAACCCTAAATTAACCCTAAACACTAAAAACCTAAAACCCTAAAGCTTAAACACTAAACACTAAACCCTAAACCCTAACCCTAAACCCTAAACCCTAAACCAAAACCTTGAAGATGAAAAAAATAAAATCCTAAATAAAATAAAACCTAAAATTAAAAATAAATAAAAAACTAAAACCTAAATAAAATAAAATAATAAAATATAATAAAAACCTAAACTAAAACCTAAACATAAAAATAAATATTAGCCTAGATTAAATTAAAAAATAAAATAAACCTAGATGAAAACCCAAAAATAAACCTACAAATAAAAAACCTAAATAAAATAAAACTATATGTAAAGTAAAAATAAAGTAAAAACTAAATGAAAACCTAAACCTAAAAAAATAAACCTTAAAATAAACCTAAAAATAAATAAAAAATAAAACATAAACCCTAAACTAAAAAAATGTTAATCTAATATAAAAATATAAATAAAATAAACAAAATATAATAAACTTAAACCTAAACTAAATTAAATAAAACCTAACCCTAATCCTAAAATAAACTATACCTAAACCTAAACATAAACTAAATAAAATAAAATAAACTAAAATAAGCCTAAACCTAAACTAAAAAATAAAACCTAAAATAAAACCTAAAACCTAAACCTAAAAAAAAAAAACCAAACACTAAACCTAAACCTAAAAATAAAAATAAAACCTAAACATAAATAATAAAATAAAAATAAAACTTAACTAATAATTAAACCTAAACTTAAACCTAAACCTAAAAAAACTAAAATAAATAAACTAAATTTAATAAAAATAAAAAAGAAATCTAAATAAAAATTAAAATTTATATAAACTAAAGAAAATAAACTAAAAAAACTAAAAAAACCTAAACCTATTAGTTTACTTAATTTTTATAAAAAATCATAAACCCTAAATCCTAAACCTTAAACCCTAAACCTACAACCCTAAGCCCTAAACCCTAAAAGCATAAACCCTAAACCTAAACCCTAAGCCCTAAACCCCAAACCCTAACTAAACCTAAAGTAACTAAATAAATTAAAAAAAACCTAAACCTTAAAACCTAATTAACCTTAACCTAAACCTAAACCTTAAGAATGGACAGAACCTTCATGCAGGAACATCACCATTAACTAGGCTTAGTCTAGATCAAGTGGTGGAGGCGAAGGTAGAGGCGGTGGTTATCATAGTGGTGGTGGGGGATCTGGAGGTGTTGGTGAGTATGGAGGTGGTAGTTGGAGTAGTGGCAGTTATGGCGGTGGGAGGAGTGATGGAGGTTACAGCCATGGTGGTGGAGGAGAGGGAGATCGGGGATATGATGGTGGATCCTGCTACCCTAGAGGTTGGGTAGTCCTGATGGGAACTGAAGAAACTGAAGAGCGGCCGATTTGATCTACTGCTTATGGAATTGTGTCTTTATAGTAGACACAGTTCTAGCTATCTAGGTGTTTTGATTTGCTTTATGTGTGCTCATTTTTTATCTATGTCATCGCTTGTGTCTTAGAAAACTTAGCATGTTACTTAGTCGATGAAATCAAAAAGAAGAAATTTTTAATATGAATTTATTCTTCGTCAAAAAAAAACCAAAACCATAAACCCTAAACTAAAATATGAACCCTAAACTTAAACCCTAAACCCTAAAGCCTAATGCCTAAACCCTAAACTCTAAATCCTAAACCCTAAACCCAAAAAAAAAAAACCCTAAACCCTAAACCCTAAAGCTTAAACCTTAAAAAGCTAAAAACCTAAACCTAAATTAAATAAAACATAAAACCAAAATAAATAAAATAAACCTAAACCAAAATAAAAAAAAACCTAAAATAAAACCTAAACCTAAACGTAAACCTAAACCTAAAAAATAAAATAAAATAAAAAATTGAAACTAAACTAAAATTATCTAAACTTAACTAAAAAAAAATAAAAAACCTAAATAAAATAAAACTAAACCTAAAAGAAAAATAAAATAAACCTAAAATAAAATAAAATAAAAACTAAATAAAATGAAATACAAAAAATAAAATTAAACCTAAATAAAAATAAAAAATAAACTAAACTAAAATAAATAAAAATAAACTAATTAAACCAAAACCTACCATTTTACTTAATTTTAAAATAAATAAAATAATTAATTAAAAAACTCTAATACTGAACCCTAAACCCTAAAACTAACCCTAAACCCTAAACCTACAACCCTAAACCCTAAATAATAAACACTAAAACCCTAAACTTAAACCTAAAACTTAACCCCATATCCTAACTATAAACCTAAACCTAAACCTAAACCTTTAAACTCCTAAACTCCTAACCTAAACCTAAATTTTAACTCCACCCTAACTCTAACTATAACTCCTAAACTTAACCCTAACTAACTAACCTAACTCCAAACCACCTAAACCCTGAACTCCCCTTTAAGCTAACCTAATTAACTTAAACCTTAAACCTAACTAGTTTAAACTCCTAAATCCTAACCTTAACCTAAAACTTTAATACTAAATTTTAAACTCTAAAATCAAATTGTAAACCTAAACTTAAATCCTAAACTCCTAGTAAACTAAATTATAAACCTTAAACTAACCTAATCTCTACTCCTAAACATACTAAACCTAAACTTGTTAACCTCCCTAACCTTAAACTAAACTTAAAACTTAACCTAAAGTTTAAACACTAAACCTAAACTTAAACTATAAACCAACCTACTTCTAAACTTAAACAACCTAAACCATAAAACCTAAACCCTAAATCATAAACCATAAACCCTAACCCTAACACTAAACCTTAAACTTTAAACCCTAAAACCATAAAACTTAAACCCTAAACTTACCCTAAACCCTAAACCTTAAACTAACCCTAAACCATAAGCTAAACTTAAACCCTAAACTATAAACTAACCCTAAAACATAAGCTAACCATAAACCGAAACCCTAAAACCTCAAAACCCTAAACCCTAGACTTTAAAATCATAAAACCTAAACCTTTATCTTACCCTAAACCCTAAAGCCTAAACCCTAAACCTTAAACTAAACTTAAACCCTAAGCTAACCTTAAACCCTAAATTGTAAACTAACCCTAAACCATAAGCTAAACCTAAACCATAAACCCTAAAATCTCAAAACCCTAAACCATAAAGGCTAAACACTAAACCTTAAATCCTAAACCCTAAATAGCAACCCTAAACCCTAAATCCTAAAACCATAAACTAAAACCTAAAACCCAAAACCCAAAACTCTAAAACTTAAACCCTAAACACTGAACCATAAACCCTTAAACCCTAAACCCTAAACCCTAAACACTAAAATTATCCATAAACCATAAACAACCCAAAACCTTAAATCATAAACCTAAAACCCTAACCTTAACCCTAAACCCTAAACCCTAAACCCTAAAATCCTAAAACCTAAACACTAAACTTACCCTAAATGCTCTAGAGTTGATCTTTTGATGAAAGAACAAAATCTAAAAATTATCGATCCTTTGATGCTAGAAAAAAATCTAAATAGTAATTTTGAAATTGAGCATGAAATCTGTGCTATTAGTGGCTTCACAACCTCTCCTCCTACCCTTCAGAGTGATATGCATGCTAACCCACTTTCTCAGCTTAATTCTGACATTGAAGAAGGGGAAATTACCATTAGAAATGCTTTGACTGATACAGGTCCTATTCTGAATATCACAAATCAGTCTCTCTTGGATGGTGATACTTTGGACAACGATAGATCTTTTCAAACTATTTTTTAAAAAAAATCTCTTAAAGTTAGAATGTTCACTAATAGCTCCACTAGAACTACTAGATCTTCTCTAATTTTTCATAAATAACTATTTTTTATTTTTGTTTCTTCTGCTTTTTTATTTCTTTAATTATCACTTTTCCTTTCTTTATTATTTTATTATGATCAATTTCCTAATTTGGAATGTTTGGGGTATTGGGACTCTCATTATCTACAACTATATTAGAAGTCTTTATCGTATTCATAACATAGCCTTACTTGTTGTTATTGAACCATTCATACACTCTTCTAAGATCAACCATGTTGCCAGAATGCTTGGCTTTCAAAATTTCTTTTATAATATTAGCAATAAAATTTGGTGTTTTTAGAATAATTTAGTCAACATCTCTATCCTTGATGATCTTCAATAATTGGTTAATGTCCAAATCTCATTGGGTAAATTTTCTGCTTTTGGTTCCTTTATTTATGCTTCTTATAATTGAGATGGTAGGAACATCCTTTGGGATAACTTAAGAACATTTGCCTCCTAGGTCAACAAACCCTGGTTGGTTGGGGGTGATTTTAACACTATTCTCTCTTCCTCGTAAAGAAGGGGAGGTTGCTCTCCTAATATTCATTCCATGGAATATTTTTCTAATATGATTCTTGATTGTAATCTAATTGATATTGGCTTTTCGAGCTCTGACTATACGTGGCATAACCCTAGACTCTAGCAGCGGTTTGATAGGACTCTTTTTAATTCTCTTTGGATCAATCAATGGCCCCTTACTTCTGTTAAACATTTGAGTAGACTTTGTTTAATCGTGCTTCACTTTTGATTTATGTCCAAAATCCCTCCAATAGATTATCCTCCCCAACTTCTTTCAGATTCCAAAACATGTGGATCCAACACTTTGATTTCATAAATGTTGTATCCATTAACTGGATGGCTCCACTTCATCCAGATAATTCGGTTAAGGGCATGATTCGCCTCATGATTAAGCTTAAAAGGCTTAAACAAAACCTTAATTGGTAGAACAAGCATCATTTTAAAAATCTTTTTGCCAATATCAAAAATATGGAACAATTAGTTTGTTCTCTTGAAGATGCTGTTTTGATTGATTCTATTAAACTTGAGGAGTTGAATGAAGCTAAAGATAACTTGGTTAAATATTAGAATATGGAGGAAACATACTAGTGACAAATGGCTGCTAGCAAACATATTACATATGGTGATAGAAATACCAAGTATTTCCATGCTCTTTTTAAAAAAAAGAAATCCTTAAACTCTATTAAAAAATAAAAAATGATAATGACAGCTGGATTACTGATAATAATGATATTAAAGATTCTGTCATACATCATTTTAAAAACTTATTAAACAACAACCCCTATCTTAGAAGCTCTCTCCAACTCTCATTTGATTCCCTCAATGATTACTAATGATGATAACCATTTACTTAATTTGTGTCCTATGGAAGCTGAGGTTGGTAGTATTCTTAGCATGAATCATTACATTTGTGCTACGACTCAATTTTTTTAGTATTGTTGGCTTATTATTAAGTCTGACCTTCTCGATGCTATCGTTAATTTTTTTGATGGCAATCTTTTAACTAGATATTTTTCTAGCACTTCCACTATTCTCATTCCCAAAATTTAATAATCCTGAATCTTGGGATGATTTCAAACCTATCAGCCTTTGCACCTTCTTTCATAAACTCATTGCTAAATTAATTGCCAATATAATTAGTCCGCTACTGCATAAAATTATTTCCCCAACCAAACTAGTTTCGTTAAAAGTAGAGCTATATATAACAATATTCTTCTAGCCTAAGAGCTGATTCATGACATTGATGCTTCTACCAGAGGTGGTATCATCCTTTTCAAATTAGACATCTCTAAAGCTTTTGACAACCTCTCTTGGAATTTCCTCTTCCAAATTCTTCTTTTGTTTGGTTTTTCTGACTATTTTATCTGCCTCATTAAAATTTGAATTACCAATGTTTGGTTCTCCGTTATCATGAATGGTGAGTCTCTAGGTTTTTTTCCTTATATGAGTGGTTTGAGCTAAGGAGATCCCTTATCTCCCTCTCTTTTTATTATTGTTGTTTAATATATTTCGAGGAGCCTTAGTGATCTTTTCAATAATAATCCTAGCATGTTTTTTAGAACTCAAGGTGGTCTTCCACTCTCTCATCTTAGTTTTGCTAATGACTTTATAATCTTTTGCAATGCCTCTACTCATCACATTAAAACTATTAAGAATCTTTTAAATAAATTTGGCAACAAAAGTGGTCTCTTTCTTAATGAAGGTACAAGTTGTTTCATTCCTTCCTCTAAAATCCCTAGTAATAGGATCAACCAAATCTTGAGAATTACTAATTTTCAGCAACAACAACTTCCTATTAAATATCTTGATGCTCCGCTCTTTAAAGGTCAGAAAAGATCACATCTCTTTGATGAGTTAATCCAAAAAATTTCTAATAAAATTTTTGTTTGGAAATTTCATTTACTCTCATTTGGTGGTAGGCTCACTTTGATTAAGAGCACCCTTAACTCCATGCCTTTATATCTCATTCAAACCATTGTGCCAACCAATTCTACCATTAATAAAATTGAGTGCCCCTTAACAAATTCTTAGGGTTCAAATAATTCTACTAAAAGAATAAGTTGGACCTCTTGGTATAAAAGCTGTGGCACTCTTGTTGAAGGTGGGCTTGGCTGTAAGCCAATCAGGGAAGCTATCAGTGCTTTTTTCTATAAACTTTGGTGGAATTTTAGGAGCAATAATAGTCTTTGGGCTAATTTCATGACTGACAAATACTACCAGGGTAAGCACCCTCTCATTTGCCCCTATAAAGTGGGAGACTCTCCTATATGGAAAAGACTTTGTTCCATCAAATGGGAAGTGAAATCTTTAATCTCTTGGGGGATTAACTCTGGAACCTCTTTCTTTTGGCAAGATAACTGGATTGGAGGTGGGTCCATTGATTAATTACTTTCTACTCACTCCACTGCTTCTATTAAAGTGAACTCTTTGACAGAATAATAAGTGGAATAATAGTAAGCTTACTGACTATATTCCTTTCTCTCTTTTAGATAAGCTTACTAATATTCCTATCATTCCTAGCAATCATGATAAGATCCTTTTTATGCTTTCCTAAAATGGTGATTTCAACCTTAAAAATGTTTGGATTCATATTAAAGAAGCTCATGATTTCTCCAATGTATTTTTTAAACTTTGGAATAAAACTATTCTTATTTCCTATTCTATTCTAACTTAGCATATTTTGAAAACTTTATCCCTGTTGACTCCTTGATTTGGGGTAAAGGTTTTACTTACCTTCAAAATTTTACTGCTTTGACATTGAGAATGTGAATTATGTATTTGTTAATAGAGACATTGCTTTCAAACTTTGGATTTTATATGATGATCTCTTTAATATTGTCAAATTCAATAGCTCCTTAACTCTCTACCAACTTCTTGAAGTTTATTTTGAAAACACTATTAAAGGCCACATTAAACTCATAACTACTATCACTCTTATGTGGTTCATATGGATGGACAGAAATGATGCAAAACATAGTGGGATTCCTATGAACCACATGAGGATAATTTCTAGAATTAAAAATAAAATGCGTGACTTGTTTAACGCCAATTTAATTAACTATAATCAATTCAAAGGCTATAAATTTGTGGCCAATAAATTGGGTTTTAACTTGCCGGATCCACCCAACTGTAAAGATGACAAGATTATTTATTGGGTAAAACCTCATGCTATTACTATTAAAATTAACACTGATGGCTCTATCTCTCAAAATGCTTCTGGTTGTGGTGGCATTTTAAGAAACCTTAATGGTAAAGGCCTATGTGCTTTTGCTTACCCCCTTAATAATTGCTCTATTCCTTTTGCTGAGCTAATGGCAGTTTACAAAGCTATTGAGATATGCCTTCAAAAAGGTTGGCTCAATATTTAGATTAAAGTGGATGCCCTATTGTTGATTGATTTTTTGACTTCCACCAAAATGGGCAATACAGAATTGTACTACCTTCTCAAGTAGACTAGAGCTCTCCTTTCTCAACTCTATTTTAAAATCACTCATATATGGCGTGAAGGTAATGCATGTGCTGATTACCTTGCTAATCTGGGTGCTAGATTAGATGACATACAATTCTTTGATCAACTTACACTTCCTAAACATTTGTGTGGTTTGGTTAATTTGGACAATACTGGAATCCCTTTCCTCAAAAATTAATCCATGAGATTGGTTTGGCCTATTATATTACTTGTTTAACTGCATGATCAACTTCTGTTTAGTGTTGTTGTTTCTTTGGATTTTGCTGATGCATCTTCCTGATACCCCTTTCTGGTTAATTGTTGATCTCTGTGGCATTTGTTGTTGGATTAATTACCCTAACCTTTTTTGGGGTCTAACTACTTTTGTTGTTTCCATTGTTAATGGTAAGGTGTTTCCTGTCTTTTGCTTTACTTTCTGCTTTACTTTTTGATCAACAGGGACAGACTTCTTGCCATCAATATTTTGTTAAGGGGTCTTACTGTACCTATTTTCCATTATATGATTAAGGCTGTGTTCTGTCTCTTTTCCTTTTTCTGGAAATCTATTCTGGGGCTCATGACTTTGTTGTATCAATGTTTAATTGCTATATTTTGGTATAGCTTCATGATAGGCTCAAATTTATCTATTTTTTTCTTTTATTATGAATGTGGCCCCTCTATGCTCCTTAACCTCACCTCTACAACCTGTAAGGAGAGAAATTGCAATACCCTTGTTACTATAGCTTCTTCTTTGCATGATTGAAATTACTTCTTGATTTCCTTCCGGCCTATTTTTATTGATGCTGTGGACTTAGCTGTTGGTCTACTTTTCTGTGTCTTGAAGGATTTCAAAGATGGCTTTCCTTTGAACCACTTTTGACTCTATGCTGTACCACAATTTTTTTGGATTATCTTATGGTGGGTGCAATAAATGTTTTGCTATTTTAATTGTTGGTTGTTGGATTTTTTGGGTCTTATGTCCACAGGCTGCTTTTGGGGCTATTTTTCTGATTGCTTTTGCTAACCTCACCTTACCAACTTGTAAGGAGAGAAACTGCCATACCCTTGTTATTATTATTGTCTCTTTGCAGGATTGGACTTACTTAATGATTTCTTTCCAGTCTGCTTTTACTGAGGATGTTAGTTTAGCTGCAAGCCTGCTCTCCTTTATCTTGAAGGATTTCAATGATGACTCCCTTTTGAACCCCATTTGTGTCTATGTTGTACCACTATTTTTTATTGTCTTATCTTATGGTGGGTACAATAATTATATTGCTATTTTAATTTTTGGCTGTTGGATTTTTGGATCTTATGCCCAACAGGCTACTTTTGAGGTTGTTGGCTATTTATTGGCTTTTATTTTTCTGATTGCTTTTGATGTTTGCAACAGGGCTGCAGCTGATCACCACATGTTTATGGTCTATCTAAACTGCTGCTATTTTTTCCATCTTGATTCAGTTAGACTTGTCCAGATCACTGTGATTATGTTGTTACCTACTTGGAAATTAACTTATGCACTGTTTCTTCTAAATGGGTGGTTTTATGGCCGCCTTATTATTCTGCCTTGGTTGTTGGTCAACGGATTATCGATTTATGCCAAGTAAACAAGCATCGGGGTTGTCTCTCTCATGTCGCTTTTGGGGCTATTTTTTGATTTCTTTTGCTAACCTCACCTTCCCAACCTATAAGGAGAGAAACAGCAATACCCTTGTTATTATTATTGTCTCTTTGTAGGATTGGACTTACTTAATGATTTCTTTCCAGTCTGCTTTTACTAAGGATGTTGGTTTATC
The DNA here is from genome assembly GCA_021442155.1 of Cymbidium sinense. NCBI lineage: Eukaryota > Viridiplantae > Streptophyta > Magnoliopsida > Asparagales > Orchidaceae > Cymbidium > Cymbidium sinense. Next base: position 2,245,024 of record CM038220.1, on the reverse strand, counting down.
TACAAGCCTGCTCTTCTTTGTTTTGAAGGATTTCAATGATGGCTCTCTTTTGAACCCCTTTTATATCTATGTTATACCTCCCTTTTTTACTGGCTTATCTTATGGTGGGTGCAATAATTGTATTGCTATTTTAATTGTTGGCTGTTTGATTTTTGGGTCTTATGTCCAACAGGCTACCTTTGAGGTTGTTGGCTGTTTGTTGGCAATTATTTTTCTGATTATTTTTGTTGTTTCCAACTAGCCGCATTGATCACTGATGTTTAGTCTATTTAATCTGCTATTTTTTTTTTCATCTTATTTTAGTTAGACTTGTGCAGATCACTGTGATTATGCTATTACCTACTTGGATATTATCTTATGCACTGTCTATTCTGAATGTGTGGTTTTATGGCTAGCTTGCTATTATTTGCTATCTTGGTTGTTGGATGAACTGGATTATTGAGTTTTATGCCCAACAAGTTGCTACTGGGGTTGTCTCTAATTGTCCTTATTTGGAATTATTTATGGTGGGGAGCCTTATGTTTTCGGTCCATCTAATCGTCAGTATTCCCATCTTGGCTCTATTAGACTTCAGCATTTCTTGTTTGGGTTTGGGTTATGCTGTCTTGCTTTACACTTACTGGTTAATAACTTCTGCAATGATTATTAACAAGGGGGTTGTTAACATATGCATTGCTTATTTTTTGGTACCTTTTTCTGGGCTATATTCCTGGGCTGTATACCAGGATTGCAAGTTTCATATATGTCCCATATGTTTAGGATGGAGTTAATTACATGCTATTTGATTTGCCTTGCTGGATTTCAGCAGGCTTTTCAACTGGTTGTATATTGCTTCTTTCCTCTGCTTGGCCTTTTCTACTATTTTTCTGTGGTGGGTTTTCATGTTGGCCTAATTAAACTCTTGGCACTGGTAAAAAATAAGGTGGATTAGGCAAAGATGGTTCATTTTCCTATGTGTAGGGAATCTCATGCCATGGTGACTATATTGATGATATTTATTCTACATGGGATCCCCTTCCCATTTTGCTCTTTTGTATCCTTTTCTATTGTGTTTATGGCTTTGTTTATGTTTGCAGGTAGTAAGGCTCAAAAGACTTTCAGTAAATGGTTGCTATCTTCCCACAGTTTGTTGGTGATGGTTGTGATGATCTCACTCCTTTTTGGTTTGGTAGTAGCTCTTGTGATGTAACCCTTCCACTGAAGTTTGGATGCTCATATTTGCATCTGCCCCATTTTGGTGTGACTGAGCCTGAGCCTTCTCTCACACACTTCTTTATAATATTTCTTAGTTTATGCTGTTTTCAATTTTCATTTTATCTGCATTACTTTAACTGCTCTAATTTCTATCTTTCTACAATTTTGCAGGTGCATTTCTCTTGTTCTCTTGCAGGTTTTCTCCCTAGTGTCATTAATTCTCTCATCCTAAAGAGCTTTGGCCTAGATCTATTCATTGGCTTATCTATGTTAATCAATTTGTATCTTTTGCTTTCCTTTACTCTTTTATTTTGCTTTTGGTTGTACTTAGATAGGGGATTTACTCTCTAGGCTGATTGTAGCTCTTTAAGTAGTTGGGAGTTTATCCCCACAAGGACCTTGTAAAATTCTCCTTATATGGGGTTTCCCAAAAAAAAAAACTTACCTTAAATGCTAAAGTCTAAACCTTAAACCCTAAACTAACCCTAAACCCTAAGCTAACCCTAAACTAACCCTAAACCCTAAGCTAACCCTTAACCCTAAACACTAAACCCTCGAAACCCTAAACCCTAAACACTAAACCCCAACCCAATATCCTAAACCCTAAACCCCAAGCCTAAACCCTAAACCCTAAAACTTTAGACCCTAAAACCCTAAACCATAAGCCACAAACCCTAAACCCTAAACCCTAAACCCTAAACTCTTAAATATAAACTAAATAAAACCTAATAATAAAATAAATAAATAAACCTAAACCTAAATAAAATAAAAACCTAAACCTAAACCTAAAAATAAAATAAAATAAAAAATAAAAAAAACTAAAATAAAATAAATAAAAAAACCAAAACTAAACTAAAAAAACTAAAAACTAAAAGTAAAATAAAATAAAATAAATACTAAATAAATACCTAAACTTGAAAATAAACCTAATAAATAAAAAATAAAACCTAAACCCTAAACCTAAAATAAATTAGACCTAAACCTAAATAATAACTAAATAAAATATATTAAAAAAAACCTAAACCTAAATTAAAAAATAAAACCTAAAAATAAACTTAAAATAAAAACCTAAAACCTAAACTAAAAAAACCATAAGCTTAAACCTAAAAATAAAAAATAAAACCTAAACCTAAAAAATAAAATAAAAATAAAGCTCAACTAAAAAATAAAACTAAACCTAAACCTAAGAAATAGACTAAGTTAAAAAACCTAAACTAAAATAATTAAACCTAAAATAAATAAACAACAACAATAACAACAACAACAACAACAACAACAACAACAACAACAACAACAACAATAATAACAACAAGCCTTAATCCCACTAAGTGGCGTCGGCTACTTGAATCCTTCATCTCCATTATGTCCTTTTACGTGTCAAATTCTCATTTAATTCAAACTAAGGCCATTTTTATACATCTTAACCAAATCTTTTTAGGTCTACCTCTACCTTTCTTAAAATAAAGCAAATCTAATGCATCCACTCTCCTAACCGAGTCATTAGACGGCCAATGCTTTATTTGGCCAAACCATCTAAGGCGACTCTCTCTAATATTATTTACCACTGGAGCTACTCCAACTTTTTCCCGAACATACTCATTTTGCATTTTATGTCTAAGAGTAAAGCCACTCATCCACCTAAGCATCCTCATCTCTGTAATAGTTAACTTAGGCTTATGCTTCTTTTATTGGCCAACATTCTGCACCATAAGTTATTGCAGGTCTTACCACCATCTTATAAAATTTTCTCTTAAGTTTAAGTGGAACTTTTCTATCACACAATAGGTCAGATGCATTCCTCCACTTCAACCATCCAACTTGAATTCTAATAACATCTCCATCTATTTCACCATCATTTGAACAATAGAGCCTAAATATCAATCTCGCTCTTATTAATGACTTGTTCACCTAATGTCACAACACTACAACTAGAACTTCTACAACTAAAATCACACGCCATATATTCAGTTTTAGATCTACTTAAATGAAAACCTTTAGACTCTAAAGTTGACCTCCATAATTCAAGTTTCTCTTGGACTCTCTCTCTAGTCTTATCAACAAGAAGAATGTCATCAACAAAAAGCATACACCAAGGTACATCTTCCTATAAATGCCTAGTAAGAACATCCATAACTAAAGTAAAAAGAGATAAAAACTTAAAGCTGATCCTTAATCTAATCCAACTGAAATAGGAAAATATTTTGTCAATCCTCCTTGTGTTTGGACACAAGTAACAACTCTAGTATACATATCCTTAATGACTTGAATATAACCAATATTAACTCCTTTCTATTCTAAAACTCTCCAAAGAACATCTCATGAAACTTTATCATAAGCTTTCTCTAAATCAATAAATATCATATGTAGATCCTCCTTACTATCTCTATGCTTCTCCATCAAACCTCTTAACAAATGTATAGCATCCATAGTAGATCTACCTGGCATGAAACCAAACCGATAGTGAGAAAATTTTCTATCACATCATAACCTATGCTCAATTACTCTCTCCCATAATTTTAATGTATGACACATTAAGTTAATTCCTCTATAATTTGCACACTCTTGTGCATCACCTTTATTCTTAAATATAGGGACCAACAAACTCTTTCTCCACTCATTTGACATATTTTTAGTCTTTAAAATAACATTAAAAAGATTTGTAAGCCAAGAAATTCCTTGATCTCCTAAACATTTCCACACTTTTATTGGAATATTATCAGGTCCTACTATATTTCCACATTTCATTTTCTTTAATGCTTCTCTAACTTCAGATTTATTAATACGATGATAAAAATGAAATTCTCTATTTTTGTTTAGGATATTAAGGTTACTAAAATCAATCGTACTTTGAGATCCTTCATTGAAAAGTGTATCAAAATACCTCATCCACCTATTTTTAATATCCTTTTCTATGAAAAACACTATATTATTTTCATCCTTAAAATAAATAAACTACACTAAATCAAAATAAAACATAAACCTAAATAAAAATAAAAAATAAAATAAACTCAAATAAATAAAAAATAAACTAAATAAACTAAATAAACTTGAACCTACTTGTGTACTTAATTTAGAAAAACCCTAAAACCTAGACCCTAAAGCCTAAACTTTAAATCATAAAACAAACCCTAAACCCTAAACCCTAAACCTATGACCATAAACATACAACCCTAAACCCTAAACGCTAATACCTAAAATATCCTAAACAATAAATCCTCAACTACCCTAAATCTAAAACCCAAAACCCGAAACCCAAAACCCTAAACCCTAAACCTTAAACCCTAAACCCTAAACCCTAAAACCCTCAACTCTAAACTCTAAACTTAAACCTAAACTTAAACCTAAATAATAAATAACTTAAACCCTAAACACTAAACTCAGAACTCCTAAACATATATAACCCTAAACCTAAACTAAAATACCTAAACTATAAATCTAAACTACCTAAATCTAAGACCAAAGTTTAAAACTAAAACCTAAAACTTAACCTAAACTCTAAACTAAACTAAACTAAATAACCTTAAACCCTAAACCCTACACCATAAAAGCTTAAACTCAAAAGCCTAAACCCTAAATCCTAAGCTAACCCTAAACCCTAAGCTAACCCTAAACCCTAAACTCTAAACCTTAAACCCTCAAAACCCTAAACCCTAAAGCCTAAACACTAAACCCTAAACGGTGAACCCTAAACCCTAAACCTTAAAACCCTAAACCCTAATCCCTAAACCCTAAAAACCTAAAAACATAAACCTAAACAAAATAAAACATAATAATAAAATAAATAAAAAACCTAAACCTAAATTAAAAAAATAAAATGAAAACTTAAACAAAAACCTAAATCTAAACCTAAAAAATAAATAATAAATAAATAAATAATGAAAATAAAATAAACCTAAGAATAAAATAAAGTAAAAAACAAAACATAAAATATGAAAAAAATAAACCCAGAATAAAACAAAATAAAACATAAACTTAAAAAATAAAACTAAAAATAAAATTAAAAATAAAACCTAAAAATAAATAAATAAATAAAACCTAAACATTAAACTAAAAAAAACTAAAAATAAAATAAAAATAAAATAAATAAAATAAATAAAATAAATAAAATAAATAAAATAAATAAAATATAATAAACCTTTACCTAAACTAAAATAAATACAACCTAAACCTAAACCTAAATAAACTAAACTTAAACCAAAACCTAAACTAAATACCAACTAAAATAAAAATAAAATAAATAAAATATAATAAGCCTAAACCTAAGCTAAAATAATTACAACTTAAACCTTAACCTAAAATAAACAAAACCTAAACCAAAACTAAACAAAATAAAATATAATAAACTAAAAATAAACTTAATCCTAATCTTAAAAAATAAAACCTAAAAATGAACCAAAAATAAGAACCTAAAACCTAAACTTAAAAAAAATAAAATAAAAACATAAACCTAAACTTAAACATAAAAAATAAAACCAAAACCTAAAAAATAAAATTAAAATAAAACTAAACTAAAAAATAAACCTAAACATAAAAAATAAACTAAAATAAAAAACTTAAACTAAAATAACTAAACCTAAATTATATAAAATAAACTAAAAAATAAAAAAAACCTAAATAAAAAAATGAAATAAACTCAAATAAATAAAAAATAAACTAAATAAACCTAAACCTATCATTTTACTTAATTTAAAAAAATAATAAAACATAAACCCTAAACTGAAAACCCTAAATCTTAAACCCTAAACCCTAAACCCTAAACCTACAACCCAAAACCTAAACCCTACACACTAAAAAGCCCTAAAACCCTAAACCCTAAACCTTAAACTAATGCTAAATGCCTAAACCCTAAACCTTAAACCTAAACCCTAAACCTAAACTCTAATCCTAACCCTAAACCCTAAACCCAAAACCCTAAACCCTAAACACTAGAACACTAAATACTAAACCCTAAACCCTAATCCTAAACCTAAACCCTAAACCCTAAACCATAAATGCTAAACCCTAAACCCTAAACTTAAACTCTAAACCCTAAACTAACCCTAAACCCTGAGCTAACCCTAAACCCTAATCCCTAAACCCTAAAAACCCTAAACCCTAAAGCCTAAACACTATACCCTCAACCCTAAATCAAAACCCTAAAGATGAAAAAACCTAAACCCAAATAAAATAAAAATAAAAATAAAATAAATAAAAAACTAAAACCTAAATAAAATAAAATAATAAAATATAATAAGAACCTAAACTAAAACCTAAAAATAAAAATAAAATAAAATAAACTAAAATAAAATAAATATTAACCTAGAAAACTTAAACCTGAAAAATAAACCTTAAAAAAACCTAAAAATAAATAAAAAATAAAACATAAACCCTAAATTAAAAAATGTTAACCTAAAATAAAAATAAATATAAAATAATTAAAATATAATAAACTTAAACCTAAACTAAATTAAATAAAACATAAGCAAACTTCTAAAATAAACTAAACCTAAACATAAACATTAACTAAATAAAATAAAATAAACTAAAAATAAACCAAAACCTAAACTAAAAAATAGAACCTAAATTAAAAACCTAGAACCTAAACCTAAAAAAATTAAAATCAAAACCTAAACCTAAACCTAAAAATAAAAAATGAAACCAAAACCTAAAAAATAAAATTAAAATAAAACTCAACTAAAAATTAAACCTAAACATAAAAAATGAACTAAAATAAAAAACCTAAACTAAAATAAATAAACCTAGATTAAATAAACTAAATTGAAAAAAATAAAAAAATAAACCTAAATTAAAATAAAAAATGAAATAAACTCAAATAAATTAAAAAAATAAACAAAATTAACTTAAACATATTGGTTTACTTAATTTAAAAAAAAACACTGAAACCTAAATCCTAAACAGAAAACCTTAAATCCTAAACCCTAAACCCTAAACCCTAAACCTATAACCCAAAACCTAAACCTTACACAATAAAAAGCCCTAAAGCCCTAAACCTTAAACCTTAAACTAATGCTAAACACCTAAACCCTAAACCTTAAACCATAAACCCTAAACCCTAAACCCTAATACTAACCATAAACCCTAAACCTAAAACCTAAACCCTAAACACTAGAACACTAAATACTAAACCCTAAACTCTAAACCCTAAACCTTAACCCTGACCCTAAACCCTAAACCCTAAACCCTAAACCCTAACTGCTAAACCCTAAACCCTAAACTTAAACTCTAAACCCTAAACTAACCCTAAATCCTAAGCTAACCATAAACCCTAATCCCTAAACCCTAAAAACCGTAAACCCTAAAAACCCTAAAAACCCTAAACCCTAAAACTTAAACACTAAACCCTCAACCCTAAACCCTAACCCTAAACCCTAAACCCTAAATCAAAACCCTAAAGATGTAAAACCTAAACCTAAATAAATTAAAACCTAAAAATAAAATAAATAAAAAACAAAACTAAATAAAATAAAATAAGAAAATATAATAAGAACCTAAAATAAAACCTAAACAAAAAAATAAAATAAAATAAATATTAACCTAGACTAAATTAAAAAAATAAAATAAACCTTGAATAAAAAAGCTAAATAAAATAAAACTATACCTAAAATAAAAATAAAATAAACCTGAAATAAAGTAAAATAAAAACTAAATGAAAACTAAACCTAAAAAATAAACCTTAAATATTTGCTAAAAATAAATAAAAAAAATATAAACCCTAAAATAAAAAAATGTTAACTTAAAATAAAAAAATAAAATAAATAAAATATGATAAACTTAAACCTAAACTAAATTAAATAAAACCTAAGCCAAATCCTAAAATAAACTAAACCTAAACCTAAACATTAACTAAATAAAATAAAATAAATTAAAAATAAAACCTAAACCTAAACTAAAAAATGAAACTTAAAATAAAAACCTAGAACCTAAACTTAAAAAAATAAAATCAAAACCTAAACCTAAACCTAAAAAATAAAATAAAACCTAAACATAAATAATAAAATAAAAATAAAACTCAACTAAAAATTAAACCTAAACCTAAACCTAAACCTAAAAACTAAACTAAAATAACTAAACTAAATTAAATAAAAATAAAAAATAAATCTAATTAAAAATTAAAATTAAAATAAATTAAATAAAGTAAAAAAACATAACGTATTAGTTTACTTAATTTTGTTTTTAAAAAAACCATAAACCCTAAATCCTAAACCCTAAACCCTAAACCTACAAACCTAAACCTTAAACCCTAGAAACCCAAAACCTTAAACCCTAACCCTAAACCTTAAACCCTAAACCCTAAACCTAAAGCCTAAGCCCTAAATCCCAAACCCTAAAACTAAACCTAAAGTAACTAAATAAATAAAAAACCTAAACCTTAAAACCTAATAAACCTAAACCTAAACCTAAACCTTAAGAATGGGTAGAACCTTCACGGCAGGAACATCACCATTAACCAGGCTTAGTCTAGATCTGGTGGTGGAGGCGAAGACAGAGGTGGTGGTTATCATAGTGGTGGTGGGGGATCTGGAGGTGTTGGTGGGTATGGAGGTGGTATGGAAAGGATAAGCGGAGGAGTGGACTGAGGTTAGCCCATGGTGGTGGCAGAGAGAGAGATCGGGGATATGATGGTGGATCCCGCTACTCGAGAGGCTACGGTGGTTCTAATGGGAACTGAAGAAATTGAAGAACGATCGATTCGATCTACTGCTTATGGAATTGTGACTTTATAGTAGACACGATACTAGTTATCTATAGATTTTGATTTGATTTATGTGTGCTCATTTTTATCTATGTCGCCGCTTGTGTCTTAGAAAACATGGCGTGTTACTTGGTCAATGAAATTGAAAAGAAGAAATGTTTAATATGAATTTATCCTTTGTCAAAAAAAAAACAAAAACCCTAAACCCTAAACTTAAAACCTAAACCCTAAACCCTAAACCTTAAACCCTAAGGCCTAAACCCTAAACTCTAAATCCTAAACACTAAACCCAAAAAATAGAAAAACTTTAAACCCTAAACCCTAAACCTTAAACCCTAAAAAGCTAAAAACCTAAACCTAAACTTAAAAAAACCTAAAACTAAAATAAATAAAATAAACCTAAACTAAAATAAAATAAAATGAAAACATAAAATAAAATCTAAACCTAAACATAAACCTAAACCTAAAAAATAAAATAAAATAAAAAATTGAAACTAAACTAAAATAATATAAATAAAAATCTAAACTAAACTAAAATAATAAAAAACCTAAATAAAATAAAAACTAAACCTAAAAGAAAAACAAAATAAACCTAAAATAAGATAAAATAAAAACTAAATAAAAATTGAAATAAAAAAAAATAAAATTAAACCTAAATAAAAATAAAAAACTAAACTAAAATAAATAAGAAAAATAAACTAATTAAACTCGGAACCTACCAGTTTACTTAATTTTAAAATAAATAAAGTAAATAAAATAAATAATTAAACTAAACTTAAACCCTAATAATAATAAACCTACCCTAAAAAACTAAACTAAACTATAAACCTAAAACCTAAATAAAACCCTAAACACTAAACCTAAAACCCCTAACCCTAAACTAAACCTAAACCTAAACTAACCTAAATTAACCTAACCATAACCCTAACCATAACCTACCTAACTAACCTAACTAAAAACTTAAACTAACCTAACTTAAACCTTAACAGCCTAACTAATCTCTAACCCTAGTTCTAACCTTAATATAACCTAATAAATCTAACCTAATTTAAAATAAACTTTAAACTAATTCCTAAATAAATCTAATTAATAACCTTAAACCCTAAACCACTAAATAAATAAATCAGAATCCTAACTAAACCTAAACCCTAAACTATAAACTAAACTATAAACCCTAAACCTAATCAACCCTAAAATCTTACCTTAAATAATCTCTAACTCTAACCCTAAACTTAAACCCTAAACTCCTAATCTTAACTATAACTAACCTAAACCAAACCTTAAACCCAAAATAACCCAAATAAAAACTAAACTATAAAGACCCTAAACTTAACCCTAAACCTAACTGAATCTAAACCTAAACCTAACGTTAAATTTTAATTTTAATTTAATTTAACTCTGACCTTAAACCTAAATGATTAACTAACCTTAACTTATTTAACTCTTAAATTTAAAATTAACCTTTAATCTAATTAAACTTTAAATGACCTGAATCTTAATTAATTTAATTTAAATTTAAACTTTAAATCTTAAATCTTGACCTCTTAAATTTACCCTAAATCTTTAAACCTTTAATCAATCTTTTTAATATCCTAATCTAATTAATAATCTAATTTAATCTAATTAAACCTAAAATAATTTAATCTTAATTAACCCTAACTAAACTAATTAAATTTTAACCTAACTCCAATTTTAATCAACCCCTAACTCTAACTTAACTATAATTTAACCTAGCCTATTTAACCAATCTAAACTCTAACTAAACTTTAACCCAAACCCTAACCCCTAACCCTAACCCTATCCTTAACCCTAACCCTAACCTAAACCTAAACCCAAACCCAAACCATAACCCTATCCTTAGATATTTTTCTAGTACTTCTATTGTTCTCATACCTAAGAAATATAATATGCACTATTAGAGTGATTTTAGACCTATTAGTCTTTGCACCTTCATCAATAAGTTGAGTTACAAAATTTTCTACTAATAAACTTAGTCCTTTACTTAATAGAATTATCTCACTCAACTAAACCAGTTTTGTTAGAGGTAGATCTATTTCTGACAATATTTTACTTGCCAAAGAATTAATTCATGATCTTGATGCCAAGATAAGAGGTGGCAACATTCTTTTTAAATTCAATATCACCAAAGCCTTTAATAACATCTTCTAGGATTTTATTTTTCATATTCTAATTTTATTTAGGTTTTTTGATAAATACATTTTTCTTATTAAAATTTTTATTAATAATGCTTGATTTTTGATTTTACTTAATGGGGAAGCCTTGGGTTTCTTTCCCTCTTCCCATGGCTTACATCAAGGGGTTCCTTTATCTTCTGATTTATTTATTATTACTGTTGAGTACTTATCTAGAAGCATTAATGATTTATTCTTAAAGAATCCTAGTGTGTACTACAAAACTCTTGGTGGTCTTCCTATTTCCCATTTACATTTTGTAGATAATTTCATTATTTTTTGCAATGCTTTTATTCATCACATCAAGCATCTCAAGTCTTTTTTAAATAAATTTTATAGAGAAAGTGGTTTTTTTATCAATGAGAACAAAAGCTATTTTATCACTTCCTCTAGTATCTCCAATAATAAAATCAATCAAATCATGCATATCACTAATTTAAACATCAACACCTACCTCTTAAGTACTTGGTGCTCCACTCTTTAAAGGCTTAAAATGTTCCCATCTCTTTGATGAGCTAATTCAAAAAATTTCAAATAAAATTTCTATTTGGGAATTCCATTTACTTTCCTTTGGTGGTAGGCTCACTATTCTTAAAAGCACTCTCAACTCAATGCCTTTTTATTTGATTCAAACTATTATCCCCACTAATGCTACACTTATCAAAATTGATCGTTTGCTTAACAAATTTTTTGGGGCTCTAATAATTCTACCAAAAGAATGCATTGACATCTTGGCATAAATGTTGTGGTCCTTGGGAGAAGGTGCTTGGTTGCAAGCCTATTCTGAAGATATTACCGCCTTCTCATGTTTAGTGGAATTTTAGAAAGAATGATAGCCTTTGAGCTGATTTTATGATGAAAAAATATTGCCAAGGTAAACACCCCCCTTAACTATGCTTATAAAGTTGGTGACTCTCCAGTTTGGAAATGCTTTGCTCCATTAAATGGGTTGCCAAATCATTAATATCTTGGGGTATTCAGTCAGGTTCTTCCTTCTTTTGGCAAGAAAATTGGATTAGCAATGGCTCTATTAATACCCTTTTGTCCACCCACTCTACTACTGCTATCAAAGTTAATTCCTTTTGCCTTAATAACAATTGGAATGAAAGCAAACTTGAGAATTATATTTCTATTTCTCTTTTTGACAACTTTAGAAATATCCCCATTTCTTCAAACAAATCTGACCAAATTATTTTTAAGCTTTCTTATATTGGTGATTTTGTACTTAAAGAGGTTTGGAGTTTTATTAGAGATAAAAACCCTCTAATGTTTTATTAATTTTGAATATCATTCATTCATTTATTTTTGAGGATTTTGAATAACTTTATTCCTGTGGACTCTTTGCTCCGGACTAAAGGGTTTTACTTACCTTCAAAGTGCTATTGTTTCTTTCATATTGAAAATGTAAATCACATTTTTAATAATGGTGCTATTTCTTTTAAATTATGGTTTTGGTATGATGATTTAATTAATACCAACTATTTCTAGTGTTATCCTTCTTTATATCAACTTCTTGAAGTCTATTTCAAAAATACAATGAAAGGTCATATCAAAGCTTTAATTGATAGTACTCCTATTTGGTTCATCTAGATGGATAGAAATGATGCTAAATATCATGGTATTCCTATGAACCATAAAAGTATCCTAGCTAGAATTAAAGAAAAAAATCATGCTCTTTTTAATGCTAATCTTATTGGTAATATTCATTTTAAAGGTTATAAATTTGTGGCTAAAAAATTGTGTATCATTCTGACTAAGTTTGACTCTTATAAAAGTGCTAGGATTATCCATTGGATCAAACCTAAAGATAATTTGATTAAAATGAATACTGATGGTTCTATTGCCTCTAATAAATATGGCTATGGTGGTATTCCTAGGGATTATAAAGGTACTGTCATTGTGTTTTTGCATATCCTCTCAAAGCCTATTCTATTATTTTTGCTAAGCTTATGGCTATTAATAAAGCTATTGAAATTTATTTGAATATAGGTTTCCTCAACATCTGGATTGTAGTTGATGATCTCTTGCTTCTTGACATGCTTAATTCCAATAGAATTGGGAATGCTGAATTATTTTATCTTCTTAATCATTCTAAAAATCTTCTTTCTCAAGTTTGTTTTAAAATTTCCCACATCCATCATGAATGTAATGCTTGTGCTTGATTACTTGGCTAACTTTGGTGCCAACTTAACTGAGTTCACTTTATTTAGCAACCAAACTTTGACTAAATTATTAAGAGGTTTGGTTAATATGGATAATACTAGATTTCCTTATCTTAGATTATAAATTCTTGGCTTGGTTTTTCTATTTGATTTTGATGATCTTTTGCTTTTGGTTGCCCCTTATTCAACCCTCTTTGGCTTGTGGTTTTCAACTTATTTTCTCTCTGAGGCTAGGTTTTTTTGATCTCTACTTTTGGGTTGGTCTGGTTTGCTATGGTGGTTATTGTAAGTGCTAGTTGTTTTGGTTTTTTTTTCTGTCATCTAGTTGGTGTTTTCCATAATTTTCCTCAATTTTATATCCTCCTTTGGTGTGGTTATTCTTATAGATTTTCCTTTTGTATGGGTTTTTTCTTTTCTATTCGGTGGTTGATAGTGGTTTTATCTTAGTTGTCGGAAGGTTTATTATATTATATTGTCGTTTGGCTATTTTTCTTTTTTTGATCTATTGTGGTGGTTTTTGATTTTAGATGGTGGAGGTTATTAGTTTGCATTATTTTCTATGTTTTGTTGACTTATTTATGGTTATTTTTATTGATTTTGTTTTGTTTCTAATGGTTATTTTAACCACTCACTATATTTCTTCCTTTTGCTATAGCTTTGGGTTTGGGTATTATCTTGATTATGGTTGAAGGTTATTTTGTGGTCAAGTTTGGTGCCTTTATTATCTCATTATTTTGTAGTATGTCTTACAGCTTTGTACATTTTTCTTTTGTGTTCATGGCTATTTTACTTCTGGATTGATTTTCTTTTCTTGGTTTGGTGGCTATGTTTCTACCCTTTCCTAGCTATCTGATTTTGTTGATGTTGGCCTTTACACTAACATGAGTTTTCTACTGCTGTGGTGGTTGTCTAGAAGGATATGTTGGCTGGCTGGTTTGGTTGGTTGTATTGATTGACTAGGTTGGTTGGAGGGGTGGCTACTTTGGCCAATTTTTCCTACTCCTTTGGTGACTGTTCTAAGAACATTCTGGTGTTCTTTCTATGACGTGTTTCTAGTTTCCTCCTACTTTGTTTTTTTCTCTCTTAGCTATAGTTTACCCCCCTTTTTCTATTTGAGTGGTGTTATGTTGCCACCCTTTGTAGTTGCTTTTAATGGCTCATTCTATTTGTTGGTGGAGGATATGAGCATTTGTATTTTTTCTTTTTACTTTGTTTGTCTAGTTTGTGTTTATGTTTTTCCTTTGATTTTATTATTATTTTTGGTGGTGGCTTTGGTGCTCCTATATAGCTATTATCCGATGGTTGAATGATTATCCGCCTTATTAGGTTTTCTTGGTTTGTTGATTGCTATGTTTATTTGAGGATTTTATGGCTTTTGTTGAATGAAGGACTGATGATGGGCTACAGGTATGCTAGATTTGATGTCCTTGATGTTTCCACTCTTTTCTCTAGTAATATGTAATTGTAACCCTTCTCCAAGTTTTTTGCTTACATATAGTGTGCTCCTGAGATGATTAAATGGCCACCCTTCTATTTTTACTTTTATGCTACTTTTAATTATGCTCATCCTTTCAAAAGTATGTTGCATATTTCTTTTATAGGCAGAAAAAGTCTTGTGGATCTTACCTACTAAGGACCAAATGAAGTTTCACGCTGGACTTTCATATTGATTTTGGTTTTTCTTTGCTTTCTCCCTTCATTATTATATAGTGGTTTATCTCTTTAGGATTTATTATAGCTCTTTGAGCAATAGCTTAGAGATTTACCCCCTCTAAGTACTTTGTACTTTTTTCTTTGTGGCAATAAAAATTTCCATAAAAAAACCCCAAAACTAACCCTAAAAAGTTAAAAACCAAAACCTCAACTAAATAAAACCCAAGAATAAAATAAATAAATAAACCTAAATCAAAATTAAATAATAAAATAAAAACATTAACTAAAACCTAAACCTAAACCTAAACCTAAAAAGAAAAAAAAATTAAAATAAAATAAATAAAAACCTAAACTAAACTAAAAAAAATAAAAAACCAAAATAAAATAAAACTAAACCTAAAATAAAAATAAAATAAACTCAAAATAAAATAAAATCAAAACTAAATAAAAACCTAATAAAAAGAAAAATAAAAATAAACCTAGAGAAAAATACAAATAAGATAAACTAAAATAAATAAAAATAAACTAAAAAACCAAAAACTACAACTTTAATTAACTTATAAACTCTAAAAAATAAAAAAATAAAAAACCCTAAACCTAAATCCTAAACCCTAAACCATAAACCTACAACCCAAAACCATAAACCCTAAATCCTAAAACCCTAAACCCTAAACCCTAAACCCCAAACCCTAAACCAAAAGCCCTAAAACCCTAAACCCTAAACACTAAACCCTAAACCCCAAAACCTAGAACCCTACACCCTAAACACTAAACCACAAACCCTAAACCCTAAAATAAACCAAATAAACCTAAATAAACCTAAACTAAAATAAAATAAACTAAATAAACCTAAACTATTGAAAATTTTAAAACTAAAACCCTAAACCCTAAACCTAAACCAATAAATCTTAAACCCTAAACCTAAACCTAAACCTAAACACTAAAAAAATGAAATAAATAAAAAATAAAAATAACACTAAATCTAAAACATAAATCTAAATAAACCTTAATTCTAAATGCTAAACCCTAAACCCTAAACCTATAACCTTAAACCCTAAACACTAAACTAACCCTAAACATTAAATCCTAAACTAACTCTAAACTCAAAATAAAATAAATAAATAAATAAAACCCTTACCCTAAACCCTAAACCCTAAACCCTAAACCTACAACCCTAAACCCTAAAACTCTAAACCCTAAGCCTAAACCTCTAAATAAACCTAAACCATAAACCTAAAGCTAAATAAAATAAATAAACCCTAAATCCTAAACCCCAAACTCTAAACCTTAAACCTTAAACCCTAAACCCTAAACCATAAAAACCTAAACATAAACTAAGTAAAACATAAAATAAAATAAATAAAAAAAATTAAAACCTAAATAAGATAAATAAATTAACATAAAATAAAAAGCTAAACTAAGGCCTAAAGCTAAACCTAAACCTAAAATAATAAAAAAAATTAAAACTAAACTAAAATAAGGGAAATAAAAATCTAAACTAAACTAAAAAAATAAAATAAACCTAAAAATTAAAAACCTAAAGAAAATAAAAACTGAATGTAAAATAAAAATAAAATAAATACTAAATTAAAACCTAAACCAAAAAAAGAAACTTAAAAATAAATAAAAAATAAAACAACAACAACAACAACAACAACAAGCCTTAATCCCAATGGGTCTACATGAATCCTTCCTCCATCAGGTCCTATTATGTGTCAAATTCTCATTTAATTCGGTATACTAAGATCATTTTTATACATCTTAACCAAGTCTTAGCTCTACCTTTCTTAACATAAGGAAAATCTAATGCATCTACTAATGTCATCTGACCTAACGCTTTAATATCACCAGCTATCTAAACTTTTAACATACCTATTTTGCATTCTATCTCTAAGGGTAAAGCCACTCATCCAAGCATCCTCATCTCTAAATAACTTAACTTACTCTTATGTTTCTTTATTGGCCAACATTCTCGCACCATAAGTTGCAGTCTTACCACCATCTTATAAATTTTCCTTAAGTTTAAGGAACTTTTCTATCACATAAAATGTATTCCTCCACTTCAACCATCCAACTTGAATTCCTACTAATACTCCATCTATTTCACCATCATTTTGAATAATAGAGCCTAAATATCAATCGCCACTCTTAAATGACTTGATCACCTAAAGTCAAAACACTACCACTAAAATTTCTACAACTAAAATTACACTCATATATTCAGCTAGACCGCTAAACTAAAAACCTTTAGACTCTAAAGTTGACCTCCATAATTCAAGTAAACCTACCTTATCAACAAGAAGAATGTCATAAAAAGCATACACCTGGTACATCTTCTTGTAAATGCCTCGTAAGAACATCCATAACTAAAGTAAAAAAGATAAGGGCTTAATGTTGATCCTTGATGTAATCCAAATAAATAGGAAAATAGTTTGTCAATCCTCCTTGTGTTTGGACAAGCCTCTAGTATACATATCCTTAATGACTTGAATATAACCAATATTAACTTCTTTTGTTCTAGAACTCCAAAGAACATCTCTGAGACTTTATCATAAGCTTTCTAAATCAATAAATATCATATGTAGATCCTACCTTTTCCATCAAACCTCTTAACAAATGTATAATCCATAGTAGATCTACCGCATGAAACCAAACTGACAAGAAATAGTATCACATCGTAATCTATGCTAATTACTCTCTCCATAATTTTAATGTATGGCACATTAACTTAATTCCTCTATAATTTGCACAATTGTGCATCACCTTATTCTTAAATATAAACCAACAAACTCTTTCTCCACTCATCGCATCTTTTAGTCTTTAAAATAACATTAAAAGATTTGTAAGCCAAGAAATTCCTTGATCTCCTAAACATTTCCACACTTCTATTGGAATATTATCCTCTACCTTTCCACATTTCATTTTCTTTAAAGCTTCACTAACTTGATTTACTAATATGACGATAAAATGCTCTATTTTTGTTTAGGTATTATATAAAATCAATCGTAACTGATCCTTCATTGAAAAGTTTATTAAAATACCTCATCCACCTATTTTCAATATCTTTCTAAGAAAAGCACTTTATTATTTTCATCCTACACTCATGAACTATGTCTTTACTTCTCCTATCTCTTTGGTTGGCTAACTTATACATACATCTTTCACCTTCATTGGTATCTAATCTATTGTATAAATCACTAAAAGCTAAATTTTTGCATCATATACTTAGAATCTAAGCCATTTTATATCTTTCCCACCTCCTAAGTTTTTACATCTAAACCAAGTTTTATAACAATGCTTCTTATTTCTTATCTTTGCACACTCGACTCCACCACCAACTATTCTTATTAAAAGAAGCTTTTCCTTTTGATTCAAGCACATTTTTAGAACTTGTTTAATACTGATACTTTTTCCCACATAACGTTAGCTTATGAACATCCCAAACTTTAATTTCTTGTAGTTTGCTCTTAAAAAATATTTTTATTTGTGTTTAAGTGTCCCCATCTAATCCTAGGACAAATAAGTTTTTTTTTCTCTTACAACCTTTCATAAAATCTTAAACAAAATAAAGTACTTAAAATTTCACTAATGACCTTACAATCTTTACAATCTAAACGATCTATTTTTCTTATCAAAAATAATCAATTTACTAGATCCATTTTATAAGTAAATGTTCATCTCTTTTCTTAAATAAAGTATTAAACTACAAAAAATCAAGCTAAGGCAAAATCTAATATAGTCCTACCTTCATTAGTCACTCCAAATCCATAACCATATTTTAAAATCTTCTACCACTACCAATGTCCATTTAAATCTCCCCAATAAATACTTTTTTTCTTCAAGAGGTATCTTTTGTATTAATCCCTCTAATTCATTCCAAAATTTTCTTTTGAACTTACCTCCAAACCTACTTGAGGAGCATAAACACTTATAACATTGATAATCTATCAAAAATCTTTAAAGCTATAATTCTATCTCCACATCTATTAATACTTATAACATTATCCTTCAAACTTTTATCTATAATCACACCTACACCATTTCTAGTTCACTTACCTAATACCAAAGTTTAAAACCTAAACTATCAATCTAACTCCAACCCATTTAGTTTCTTGAACACATAAAATATTTATCTTTCTATGAACCATAATATCTATTAATTCCATTAACAAAAGAGTACCTATATTCCAAGATCCTAACCTAATTCTAGTTTCATGGAAACTTCTTGCCCGCATCCCCCATAATGAACTGCTTATTTAACATACTCTAGCATTTTTCATATAAACTGCCGCTACCTAGAAACAAAATGATTTAAAGGATTCATGTCATAATTATTTACAAATTTTACTAAACTACCTAACGCAACCCTCCACTTTTGCATCCGACTAATGGTAGTGTTAAAACCTAAACCAAAAAATAAAAAAACCTAAACCTATAATAAATAAAATAAAATAAACTAAACATATACCAAAACATAAACTAAAAAATTAAACCTAAAAAGAAACCAAAAATAAAAACCTAAAATGAAAACTAAAAATATTAAATAAAAACCTAAACCTAAACCTTGAAATATAAAATAAAAACTAAACGTAAAAAACAAAACAAAATAAAACTAAGTAATTAAAAAACATAAATTAAATAAAAAATAAACTAAATAAAAAACCAAAAGTAAAATAAATAAACCTAAAATCAATAAACTAAACTAAATAAAAATAAAAAATAAACCTAAATAAAATAAAAAATAAAGTAAACTAAAAAATAATAAAAAATAAACTAAATAAACCTAAACTTATCGATTTTCTTTATTAAAAAAAAATCCCTAAACCGTAAACCCTAAAGCCTAAAGCCTAAAGCCTAAATCCTAAACCCTAAACCCTAAACCTTAAACCTTAAATCCTAAAACTAACCCTAAACCCTAAACACTAAACACTAAACCTACAACCCTAAACCCTAAAATAAACCATAAAATAAATAAAAACCTAAACTAAACTAAAGAAAAAAAAACTTAAATAAAATAAACTAAAATAAAATAATAAATAAATAAAAACCTAAATAAAAATCAAAATCAAAATAAACTTTAGTAAAAATAAAAAATAAATTAAAATAAAATAAATAGAAAATAAACTAAACAAACCTAAACCTACCATTTTGCTATGTTTAAATAAAAAACAAAAAAAAAAACTCCTAACCCTAAACCCTAAACCTACAACCCTAACCTACAACCCCAAACCCTAAACTAACCCTAAACCTTAAAACCTGAACCCTAAACCCTAAAAAAAACCCTTAACCCTAAACCCTAAAGCTAACCCCAAACCCTAAATCCTAAACCTACAACCCTAAACCCTAAACCTCTAAAACATAAAAACCTAAGCCTAAATTAAATAAAACCTAAGATAAAAATAAATAAAAAACCTAAACCTAAATAAAATAAAATAAATAAAATAAAATAAAAACCTAAACTAAAACCTAAACCTAAACCTCAACCTAAAAAATAAAAATAAAAATAAAAACTAAAATAAAATAAAATAAATAAACACCTAAACTAAGCTAGCAACTAAAATAAACTTAAAGATAAAAAACTTAAACATAAAATAAAAATTAAATAAAAAATAAATAAAAACATAAACCTAAAAAATAAACCTAAAAATAAAACTTAAAAATAAATATGAAAAAAAACCTAAACCCTAAATTAATAAAAAAGATAAACCTAAAATAGAAATAAAATAAACATAAACCTAAACTAAAATAAACTAAACTAAAAAAAAAAACTTTAACCTAAACCTAAAATAAACTAAACCTAAGCTTAAACCTAAACAAAATAAAATAAAATAAACAAAAAATAAACCTAAACCTAAACTAAAAATTAAAACCTGAAAATAAACTTAAAATAAAAACCTAAACCTAAACCTAAAAATAAAAAATAAAACCTAAACCTAAAAAATAAAATAAAAATAAAACTAAACTAAAACTTAAACCTAAACCTAAAAAATAAACTAAAATAATAAACCTAAACCAAAAAAAGATAAACTTAAAATAAATAAACTAAACTAAATAAAAATAAAAATAAACCTATATAAAAAAATTAAATAAATAAAATAAACCTAAATGTACTAGTTTACTTAATTTAAAAAAAAGCCATAACCCTAAACACTAAACCCTAAAATGAACCCTAAACCCTAAACCTACAACCCTAAACCCTGAACCCTAAACACCAAAACCCTAAACCCTACACCCTAAACCCTAAATCTAAACCCTAAACCCTAAAACCCTAAACCCTAAACATTAAAACCTACAACCCTAAACCCTAAACCATAAACCCCAAACCAAAAACACAAAACCCTAAACCCTAAACCTTAAATTCTAAAAACATAAAACCCTAAACCTAAATTAAGACAAACTGAAAAATAAAATAAATAAAAAAACCTAAACCAAAAGAAAATAAAAAAATAAAAATAAAATAAAAACATAAACTAAATATTGAACCTAAACATAAACTTAAACCTAAAAAAATAAAAATAAAAAAAATAAAAACTAAACTAAAATATATTAAATAAAAAACTAAACGAAACTAAAAATAAATAAAAAATACATAAATAAAATAAAATCTAAGACTAAAATATAATTTAAAAAAAGCTAAACATAAAATAAAATAATAAATAAATAAAAACCTAAACCTAAAAGATAAACAAAAAAATAAAACCTAAAACTAAAGAAAATAAAAAAAACTTAAAACTTAAATGAAAAAAGAAACCTAAACCTAAATTAAAAATAAAGTAAAGCTAAACCTAACCAAAAATAAACTAAACTGAAATAAATAAAACATAAACCTAAACATAAAATAAACTAAACCTTAACTTAAACCTAAACTAAATAAGGTAAAATAAACTAAAAATGAACCTAAACCTAAACTAAAAATTAAAACCTAAAAATAAGCCTAAAATAAAAACCTAAAACATAAACCTAAAAAAATAAAATAAAAAATATAAAACTAAAAATAAAACCTAAAACTTAAAAATAAAGTAAAAATAAAATTAAACTAAAAAATAAACCTAAACCTAAACCTAAATTGAAAAAAAAAACTAAAATAAAAAACCTAAACTAAAATAAATAAACCTGAAATAAATGAACTAAACTAAATAAAAATTAAAATAAACTTGTATAAAAAAAATAAAATAAACTAAATAAATAAAAAAAATAAACTAAATAAACATAAACATGCCAGTTTACTTAACTTAAAAAAAGTAAAATAATAAAAAGAATAAAAAATAAAAAAATAAAAAATATCCTAACCCTTAACCCTAAACCCTAAAGCTAACCCTAAACCTTAAACCCTAAATCTAGAACCATAAACCCTAAACCCTAAACCCTAAACCCTAAAATCATAAACCCTAAACCCTAAACCCTAAACCTAAACCTAAACCCTAAAACACTGAACCCTAAACCCTAAACCCTAAAACATGAACCCTAAACCCTAAACCCTAAACCCTAAACCCTAAACCTTAAACCCTAAACCCCAAACCCTAAACCTCTAATCCTAAACCCTAAACCCTAAACCCTAAACCCTAAAACCTAAAACCCTAAACCCTAAACCCTAAAACCCAAAAACCCTAAACCCTAAACCATAAATTCTAAATCATAAAAACCTAAAAACCTAAAAACCTAAAAACCTAAAAACCTAAACCTAAACTAAATAAAAACATAAAAATAAAATAAGTAAGCAAACCTAAACTAAACTAAAATAAAAAAAATAATATAAAATAAAAACATAAACTAAAACCTAAACCTAAACATAAATAAAAACTTAAGCTAAACTAAAAAAAATAAGAAACCTAAATAAAATAAAAATTAAACCTAAACTAAACAAAATAAACCTAAAATAAAATAAATAAAAACAAAAGGAAAACCTTAACCTAAAAAGTAAGTGAAAAAATAAAACTTAAAGATAAATAAAAAATAAAATCAAAGCTTTAAACTTTACAAAAAAAACTTAAACCTTAAATAAAAATAAAATAAACCTAAATCTAAACTAAAATAAACTAAACTAAAATAAATAAAACCTAAACCTAAACCAAAAATAAACTAAACCTAAACCTAAACCTAACCTAAACCTAACCTAAATAAAATAAAATAGACTAAAAATAATACCTAAACTAAAAAATAAAACCTAAAAATAAACCTAAACCTAAAACCTAAACCTCAAAACATAAAATAAAAACCTAAACTTGAACCTAAAAATAAAATAAAATGCAAACCTAAAAAATTAAATAAATTAAATAAAAAACCCAAAATAAAACCTAAAAATAAAATAAATAAAAAAAACTTAAACCTAAATAAAATAAAATTAAAACTTAAACCTAAACCTAAACTAAATAAAATAAAATAACCTAAAAATAAGCTTAAACCTAAACTAAAAAATAAAACCTAAAAATAAAACTAAAATAAAAAACTAAAACCTAAAAAATAAAATAAAAACTTAAACCTAAACCTAAAAATAAAAAAATAAAACTTAAACTTTAAAAATATAATAAAAATTAAACTAAACTAAAAAATAAACCTAAACTTAAACATAAAAAATAAACTAAAATAAAAACCTAAACTAAAATAAATAAACTAAATTAAATAAAAATAAAAATAAAATAAACTAAAATAAATAAAAAATTAACTAAATAAACCTTATCCTATGTGTTTACAAAATTTTAAAAAATTAAAAAAAATTAAAAATAAAAAAATAAAAAAGATCGTAACCCTAAAATAAACCCTAAACCTACAACCCTTAACCCTACACTCTAAAAACCCTAAACCATAAACACTAAACCCTAAAAGTTTAAACCCTAAACCTTAATCCCTAACCCTAAACCCCAAACCCTAAACATAAACCTAAATTAAATAAAGAAATTAAAAAATAAACCTAAACCCTAAAACTGATTAAACCTAAACCTAAACCCTAAGAATGGCCAGAATCTTGACGACAGGAACATCACCATCAACCGTGCTATATCTAGTCAGGAGGCTAAGGTGGATAAATAAAATAGGTTTAAACCTAAACCTAAACAAAATAAATAAAGCCTAAACCTAAACCTAAAATAAACCAAACCTAAACCTAAACCCAAAACCTAAAAAATAAAATAAACTAAAAATAAACCTAAACCTAAACTAAAAAGTAAAACCTAAAAATAACCCTAAAATAAAACCTAAAACCTAAACCTAAAAAAATAAAATAAAAACCTAAACCTAAACCTAAAAAATAAATTAAAAAAAAAACTAAACCAAAAAACAAACCTAAACCTAAACCTAAACCTAAAAACTAAAATAAAAACCTAAAGTAAAATAAATAAACCTAAAATAAATAAACTAAACTAAATAAAGATCAAAATAAACCTAAATAAAAATAAAAATTAAAAAAATAAACTAAAATAAATAAAAAATAAACCAAATAAACATAAACCTACCACTTTACTTAATTAAAAAAAATAAAAGTAACAAAAGAATAAAAAAATAAAAAAACTATCCCTAAACCATATATGTTAAAACTAACCCTAAACCATAAACCCTAAACTTACAACCCTAAACCTATAACCCTAAATCCTAAACCCTAAACCCCACACCTTAAAAAACCCTAAACCCTAAATGCTGAACCTTAAACCTAAACCCTGAAAGCATAAACCCTAAAACCCTAAACACTAAACTAAACCCTAAACCCTAAACCCCAAAAACTAAACCTAAACATAAAGTAATTAAATAAATTAAAAAAATATACCTAAACCCTAAAACCTAATAAACCTAAACCAAAACTTAAATCGTAAGAATGGGCAAAACCTTGATAGTAGGAACATCATTGTCAACTAGGCTCAATCTAGATCAGGCAATGGAGACAAAGGTGGACGCTATGATTATCACAGTGGTGGTGGGGGATTTGGATATGCTGGTGGATATGGAGGTGGTGGTCAAAGCAGGTTATGGAGAGGAACTGAGTTTACGCCATGGTGGAGAGGTCATATGATGGATCCGCTACTGAGAGGTTGGGTGCTTCGTGGAACTAGAGTACTTGAAGAATGGCTGATCTGATCTACTGCATATGGAACTATCTTTACATTAGAGAGAGTTTTAGTTATCTTAGGTTTTTAATTTTCTCTATGCGAACTCATTTTTTATCCATGTTATCACTTGCATCCTAGAAAACTTGGCGTGTTACTTGGTTGATGAAATCGAAAAGAAGAAATGTTGAATCTAAATTTTTTCTCTCTTAGAAAAAAACCAAAAACCTTAAACTAAAACTTGAACCCTAAACCTAAAACCTAAACCATAAACACTAAACCCTAAATCCTAAACCCTAAAAATAAAAATTAAAAATTAAAAAAATGGAAAAAAAATCTAACCCTAAACCCTAAAACCTACGACCATAAACTCCTAAACCCTAAACGCTAAATCCCAAAAATCTAAAAACCTAAACCTAAACTAAATAAAACCTAAAAAATAAAACAAATACAAAAACTCAAACCTAAATAAAATAAAAACCAAAACTAAAACAAAAACCTAAACCTAAACGTAAACCTAAAAATAAAATAAAATAAGAAATAAAAACTAAAATAAAATAAAACAAATAAAACCCAAAACTAAACTAAAAAATAAAATAAACCTAAAAATAAAAAACCTAAATAAAACCTAAACCTAAACCTAAAACTAAAAATAAAACTTAAACTTAAACAAAAATAAACTAAACTAAAATAAAAAACCTAAACCTAAACCTAAAATAAACTAAACCTAATCCCTACATTAAATAAAATAAAATAAAATTAAAATAAACCTAATCCTAAACTAAAAAATAAAATCTAAAAATAAACCTAAAATAAAAACCTAAATCTAAACCTAAAAAAATAAAATAAAATCGTAAACCTAAATCTAAAAATAAAAAATAAAGCCTAAACCTAAAAAATAAAATAAAAAGAAAACCAAACTATAAAAATAAACATAAACCTAAACCTAAAATTAAAAAATAAACTAAAATAAAAAATCTAAACTAAAATAAATAAACCTAAAATAAATAAAATAAAATAAATATAAATAAAAAATTAACCTAAAAAATAAAATATAAAAGAAACTAAAATAAATAAAAAATAAACCAAATAAACTAAAAAAATATAAACCTACTAGTTTACTTAATTTTAAAATAAACATAAACTAAAATTTGAACCCTAGAACTTAAACTCTAAACCCTAAACCCTAAACCCTAAAAATAAAAAAAAAAAACCTAAAAAAATAAAAAGAATAAAACAAAACCCTAACCCTAAACCCTAACCAAAAACCCTAAACCTGCAACCCTAAACCCTAAAGCCATAAACCCCAAACCTGAAACCCAAAACCATAAACCCTAAACCCTAAACCCTAAACCCTAAAACCTAAAAACCATAAACCATAAAGCCTAAACACTAAACCCTAAACACTAAATCGTAAACCCTAAACCCTAAACCCTAAACCCTAACCTTAAACCCTAAACCCTATAACCCTAAACCCTAAAACCTAAACCCTAAAACCTAAACTTAAACCCTAAGAACCTGAAAACCTAAACCTAAAAAATAAAATAAAAATGA
This sequence comes from Cymbidium sinense, assembly GCA_021442155.1. Lineage (NCBI taxonomy): Eukaryota > Viridiplantae > Streptophyta > Magnoliopsida > Asparagales > Orchidaceae > Cymbidium > Cymbidium sinense. Next base: position 2,218,542 of record CM038220.1, on the reverse strand, counting down.
AACTCAACTAAAAAATAAACCTAAACCTAAACCTAAGCCTAAACCTAAAAAATAAATTAAACTAAATAAATATAAAAAATAAATAAAAATAAAAATAAAAATAAATTAAACTAAAATAAAAAAAATAAACTAAGTAAACTAAATAAACCTAACCCAATAGGTTTACTTAATTTTTTTTAAAAAATAACCTAAACCCTAAATTCTAAACCCTAAACCCTAAATGGTAAACCCTAAACCCCAAAACTAACATTAAACCCTAAACCTTACACCTACAACACTAAACCTACGAACCATAAACCTTAAGCCTTAAACCCTAAACCCTAGAAAACCATAAATCCTAAACCTTAACCCATAAACCCTAACCTTAAACCCTAAATCGTAAAAGAATAAACCCTAAAACTATAAACACTAAACCTTAAACCTTAAACCCTAAACCCTAAACCCTAGCACTAAACCCTAAACACTAAACCCCAAACCCTAAAGCTAAGCCTAAAGTAACTAAATAAAGTAAAATATAAATTTAAACCCTAAAAATGTGCAGAACCTTGACAGCAGGAACATCACCATAAACTAAGGTCAGTCTAGATCTAGTGGTGGAGACGAAGGCGGAGGCAGCAGTTATCATAGTGGTGGTGGGGGATCTAGAGGTGCTATAACATATGGATGTCATGGTAAAGTGGTTTTGAGTGGAGGTGTGACTGAGGTTATGTGGTGGCAGAGGGAGAGATCGGGGATATGATGGTGGATCCCGCTACTCGAGAGGCAGGAGTGGTTTAATGGAGACTAGAGAAATTGAAGAACGATTGATCCGATCTATTTCTTATGGAACTGTGAATTTATAGTTTAGATGATTCTAGTTATCTAAGATTTTTTATTTTCTCTATGCATGCTCATTTTTTATCTATGTCATCGCTTGTGTCTTAAAAAACTTGGTGTGTTACTTGGTTGATGTAATCAAAAAGAAGAAATATTGAATATGAATTTGTTCTTAATTAAAAAAAAAGCAAAAACCCAAACCCTAAACCCTAAACCCTAAACTAAAACTTGAAGCCTAAACCTAAAACCTAAACCTTAAACCATAAACCCTAAAAATAAAAAAAAATAAAAAAAATAAAAAAAATCTCTAACACTAAACCTTAAACCCTAAAAGTAACCCTAAACTCTAAACCTACAACACTAAACCTACAACAATAAACCCTAAACCCTAAACCTACAACACTAAACCTACAACAAACCCTAAATCCTAAAGCCTAAACCCTAAGCCCTAAACCTTAAACCCTAAACCTTAAGAAACCCTAAACCCTAAACCCTCAACCCTAAACCTTAAACCCTAAACCATAACCCTAAACCCTAAACCCTAAAAGCATAAACCCTAAAACTCTAAACCCTAAACCTTAAACCTTAAACCATAAACCTTAAACTAAACTAAATAAACCTAAATCACTTTTAATTTAAAACCTAAACTCCTAAATTCTAAACCCTAAACCCAAATAGTAACCATAAACTCTAAACCCTAAACCTACAACCCTAAACCTGAACCTACAACCCTAAACCATAAACCATAAACCATAACCCTAAACCCTAATCCTAAACCCAAAACCCTAAAAGCATAAACCCTAAAAACCTAAACCCTAAACCATAAATCGTGCACCTAAACCATAAACCCTAAATCCTAACCCTAAACCCTAAACCCAAACCCCTAAACCTAAACCTAAAGTAACTAAATAAATTAAAAAATAAACCTAAAACCTAAAACATAATAAACCTAAACCTAAACCTAAATTCATAATAAGTGTGAGTCATCAGCTCACATTGATTACGTCCCTACCCTTTGTACACACCACCAAACCCACCCGTCATTCAAGTCCTCAACCTCATGCCCTAGCGATTCCCCTTTTCCCCTCTCATTTTTGGTTTTTGTCGCTGCTTGATGGCTATTTTGCATGATTCTCACTGGATTCCTTATGGAATCAATGACAGATAGCTATTTTCATGTTTTTCTTGGAGTGATGTCGGCTTGGCATCTACCTTGATGTTTTTCAATATGAACCTTGATTGAGATTTGATTGATATTAGCTTTAAGTGTTCAGATTTACTTAGTAAAACTCTAGTATTTTGCAAAGATTAGACCAGATTCTTTTTAATACTCATTGGATTACTTAAAGGCCTATTAATTTTGTCAATCATTTAAGTAGAACCTTATCGGATCATACTCCTCGTTGGGTTTCTATTAAAGATAACTCTAATAGATTAAAAAGATTTCTCTCATTTTAGATTTCAGAACATGTGGATTATGCATATTGATTTCTTTAATGTTGTGGCTAATAATTGGAAAGCTCCCTTACATCCTAACAATTTGATTATGGGGATGAATATATTTTGGTTTGAGCTTAATAGACTTAAATAAAAAATGGGTTGGTGGAATAAGCATTATTTTAAAACCCTTTTTGCTAATATCAAAGAAATGAAAAAATTGATTTATGATCTTGAAGTGTCTGTTATGTCTAATCCTACTAAGATTAAAGACTTGACTGAGGTGAAACATAAACTTATTAATTTTCAAAATATGGAAGAGTCTTACTAGGGACAAAAAATTGCTACTAAACATATTGCAGATGATGACAAAAATACTAGATATTTCCATGATTTAGTTAATAAAAAGAAAGCTTTAATTAATATTCAAAAAATTAAAAATGACAATGGAGAATGGATTATGGAAATAATGATATTAAGGATTCGACCATCAATTACCATAGAAATATGCTTAATAAGAATTGCTCTTCTAAAGCTATTTCTAAATCGCACTTGATTCCATCTATTATAACCAATAATGACAATGATTTGCTTACTATTATACCTAATGAAGAGGAAAATTTTAAAGTTCTTAATAACATGAACATAGATTCTATTGCTGGTCGAGAGGGTTTCACTACTCAATTTTTTTAGAAATGCTGGTCTATTATTAAAAATGATTTGGTTGAGGCTGTTGCTGAGTTTTTTAATGGTAATACTTTCCCTATGTATTTTCTAGAACTTTTATTATTCTCATACTTAAGAAAGATAATCCAGACTATTGGAGTGATTTTAGACCTATTAATCTTTGCACCTTCTTCAATAAGCTGATTTCCAAAATTTTAACCAACAGGGATTCTTAGAGATCCTTAAGGTACTATCATTTATGCATTTTCCTATCCTCTCAAATCCTATTCTTTTATCTAGGCTGAGCTTATGGCTATCAATAAAGTTATTCAAATTTGTTTGAATAATGGTTTCCTCAACCTCAAGATTGAAGTTGATGCGCTCTTACTTCTTGACATGCTAAACTCTAAAAGAACATGAAATGCTGATTTATTTTATCTTCCGAATCATACTAAAAATTTTCTTTCTTAAGTTTGTTATAAAACTTCCCATATCCTTCATGAAGGTAATGCTTGTGCTGATTTCTTGGCTACTTTAGGTGCCAACTTAACTGATTTTACTTTATTTGGCAATCAAAATTTTCTTAAACTTTTAAGGGGTTTGGTCAATCTAGATGACACTAGATTATCTAATCTCAAATTATAATTTTCTTGGCTTAGTTTTTTCATGAGCCATTGCTTTTAGTTCCCCTTTGTTAAACCCTATTTGGGTTATGGTCATTTGCTTATTTTCACTCTTGGGCTTATGTTGGGTTTTGTTTTTAAGCTCTTGATTTTGGGTTGGCCTAGTGGTTCTTATTTTTTTCCTGGATTGTTCTGATTTTTTTAGCCTGGTGGCTGCTATTTGCTTGGCTAGGTGATTATTATTGCTTGGTTGTTTTTGGTGACCTTCATTTAGGTGGTGGATTTTCCGCTATTTTTTTTACATGGGGTTTTCCATATCTGGTTGCTTCCTTAACTAAGTTGGATTTTTGTCGCTATGGTGGTTGGTGGGTGGCCTTGTTGGCTCGATGGGATGGTCGGTATGGTTGGGTTGGTTGGTTAGTCATGGGTTGGCTGGTTTAATCGCTTTAGTTAGTGGTAGATCAGAGGGGATGTTTGGTGGTCTAATTTTGGATTGAATTTGGCAAGGTGGAGGTTATTGTTGACTATTATTTCTTCTTTTTTGTGGATTGAGTTTTGGTGGTCGATTTTGTTGGTTTGGGTTTATTTTTTTTGTTTGTGGTTTTAGCCTCTTCCTGTAATCATCTTCCTCTCTTGGCTACAGCTGCTTTTATTTTAATTGTTATTTTGGGTTGGCTTGTTGATGGCTATTGTTTTTCTTTGGGATATAGTGACTTGGTTTGGTGTATTTGTGCCTAACTTGTCTATGGTTATAATGCTTGCACTCATTCATATTTCTCCTACCTTTTGTTGTTGGCTTTGGTGGTGTTCTTTTTGCATTGCTGCTAGTCTAGATAGATTGCTTTTAGTTTATCTTATTGTTCTTTGCTCCATTTTGTTTTTGGTTGGCTATTCACCTCACCTAGATTAGAATTTTCTTTGGTTGGGTTTGGTGGATGCTATTATTTGCTTCTACCCTTTTCCTGGTTGTCTTGGGTGGTCTTTGACAAGATGGATGCTATCAATATTTTCATTGATTTGGATTTTCTACTGCTGTGGTGGTTGGCTGGGAGGCTATGTTGGCTGGCTAGGTTGGTTGGCTATTTTGGCTAGCTGGGTTGGTTGGATGGGTGGCTATTTTGTCCTTTTCTTTCCTGCTTGATTCATGACATGCTGGTTAGTGTGCTCTTGCTATGGTTCTCCTCTCTTGGCTAATACTGCTTCCCTTTTTTTTGGTTTGGGTGACATCCTTGCAGTCTTTCCTGTTTGCTTGTGGAGGACATGAGCTCTTGTGTTTTTACATTTTGGTTTTGGTTTTTTCTTGTTTATGTTGTTAAGGTCATGATGCCTACTCCCATTGATGTTGTTCTTCTTCTTTGGTGGTGGCTTTGGTGGTGTTCCTATTGTATTTTTGCTATCCTTGATGGTTGGTTGATTTTCTGCCTTATTGGGCTTAATTATTTTGGTGGCTTCGTGGTTGGCTATTATGTCTGCTACTTGGACCTACTTGGAAGAGTTTACAACCTTGCAAGATGATGGACTAAGGATGATGGGATACAAGAGGTATGCTAGCAATGATGGCCTTGATGTTTTCCCCTCTATTCTCTTTTGTCTAGTAGCACTATAAGTAATTGTAACCCTTCTTTGGATATTTAGATGCTTACATATAGTGTTCCTCCTTGAGATGATTGTAACTGAGCCTGAGCCATTTCTTTACTTTGCTCATACTATTTATGCTTGCTTAATTGTACTCATTCTTTCATTAGTATATTGTAGATTTCTTTTATAGGTTGGGAGAATCTTGTTAGTGGATCTTGCTGGTATCAAAAGGACCTAGTGGATGTTGCTATTGCGTACATGGATCTGTTGTTGTTGCTGATTTGGTTTTACTTTTGCTTTTGTTATTGTTGTTTTTTTGCTTATATTATTGTAATATTTAGGGGTTTTATCTCTTTAGGACTTATTATAGCTTTTTGAGCATTAGTTTAGAGATTTACCCCTTTAAGGACTTTGTATTTTTCCTTTGTGGCAATAAAATTCCCTTAATTTCCTTAAAAAAAGAACCTAAACCCTAAGAATGGGCAGAACCTTGACAGCAGGAATGCCACCATCAGTCAGGCTCAATCTAGATCTGGCGATGGAGGCGAAGGCCAAGCCGACAATTATCACGGTGGTGGTGGGGGATATGGAGGTGCTGGTGGATATGGAGGTGGTAGTCGGAGCAGTGGTGGTTATGGAGGAGGGAGGAGTGATGGAGGTTACAATCGTGGTGCTGGCAAAGGGAGTGATCGGGCATATGATGGTGATCCCGCTACTTGAGAGGAAAGGGTGGTTCTGATGGAAATTGGAGAAACTGAAGAACGGCTGATCCGATCTACTGCTTATGGAACTATCTCTATACAGTAGAGACAGTTCTAAATATCTAAGATTTTTGATTTTCTCTATGTGTGCTCATTTTTGATCTATGTCGTCGCTTGTGTCTAAGAAAACTTGCTGTGTTACTTCATTGATGAAAATGGAAAGAAGAAATGTTGAATCTGAACTTGCTCTCTATAAAAAAAAAACTAAATACCTTAAACCCTAAACTAAATCCTGACCCCTAGACCTTAAACCTAACCCTAAACCCTAAACCTTAAACCCTAAAATCTGAACCCTAAAATCCTAAACCCTAAATTCTAAACCGTAAAACCTAAATCCTAAACCCTAAACCATAAGAAAATTAAAAAATAAAATAAAATCCATAAACCCTCAATTAACCCCAAACCTTAAACCCTAAAAAGCTAAAAACCTAAACCTAAACAAAATAAAGCATAAAAATAAAATAAATAAATAAACCTAAACCAAAATAACATAATAAATTAAATAAATTAAAAACCTAAACTAAAACCTAAACCTAAACCTAAAAGAAAAAATAAATAAAATAATTGAAAACCTAAACTAACTACAAAATAAAAAACATAAACAAAATAAAAACTAAACCTAAAATAAAAATAAAATAAATGTAAAATAAAATAAAATAAAATAAAAACTAAATAAAATCCTAAACCTAAAAAATAAACCTAAATATATAAAAAAATAAAACTAAACCCTAAACTAAAAAAAACTAAATCTAAAATAAAAATAAAATAAACCTAAACCTAAACGAAAGTAAATAAAACTTAAACCTAAACCTAAAATAAACTAAACCTAAACTTAAACCGAAACCCTAAATAAAATAAAATAAAAATAAACCAAAACCTAAAGTAAAAAAGTAAAACCTAAAAATAAACCTAAAATAAAACTTAAAACCTAAACCTTAAAAAATAAAATAAAAACCTAAACCTAAAAATAAAAATTGAAACCTAAACCATAAAAAAAACTAAACCAAACTAAAAAATAAACCTAAACCTAAACTTAAAAAATAAATTAAAAGAAAAAGCCTAAACTAAAATTAATAAACCTAAAATAAGTAAACTAAATTAAATAAAAATAAAAATAAAAATAAACTTAAACAAAAATAAAAAAATAAAAATACTAAAATAAATAAAAAAATAATCTGAATAAACTTAGACCTACCAGTTTACTTAATTTTTAAAAAAAGTTTAAAAAATTAAATAATTAAAAAAATTTAAAAAAAAACCTAACCCTAAACCCTGATTCCTAAACCTTAATACCAGAGAACCTCAACCCTAAACCCTAAATTCTAAAACCCTAAACCCTAAGCCCTAAACCCTAAACCCTAAACTCTGAATCTTAAAACCTACAACCCTAAAAACCTATACCTAAACTAAATGAATCCAAAAAAAAAAAAAATAAAAAAATTGAAGTCTAAATAAAATAAAAAAGAAAATAAAATAAAACGCAAAACTAAAACCTAAACCTAAACCTAAACCTAAACTAAAACTTAAACCTAAACCTAAAAATAAATAAAATAAAAACTTAAAAATAAACTAAAAAAAGTAAATAAAAACCTAACCTAAACTTAAAAATAAAATAAAATAAACCTACGAATAAAAAACCTAAATAAAATAAAAAGTAAATGTAAAATAAAAATAAAATAAACCTAAAATAAAATAAAATAAAAACCTACGCCTAAAAAAACCTAAAAACTAAATAAAAACCTACGCCTAAAAAATAAACCTAAAAATAAAGCCTAAAAACAAATAAAAAATAAAACGTAAACCATAAACTAAGAAAAATAATACCTAAACCTAAAATTAAAATAAAATAAACAAAATAAAATAAACTTAAACCTAAACTAAAATAAACAAAACTAAAATAAATAAATCCTAAACCTAAAGCTAAAATAAACTAAACCTAAGCCATAAACTAAATAAAATAAAATCAACTAAAAATAATCCTAAACCTAAACTAGTAAATAAAACCTAAAATAAAAACCTAAAACCTAAACCTAAAAAAATAAAATAAAATCTTAAACCTAAACCTAAAAATAAAAAATAAAACCTAAACATAAAAAATAAAGGAAAAATAAAACTAAATTAAAAAATAAACATATACCTAAATATAAACTTAAAAAAATATACTAAAATAAAGAACCTAAACTAAAATAAATAAACCTAAAATAAATAAACTAAATAAAAAAGACTAAATAAAAATAAAAAATAAATAAACTAAAATAAATAAAAAATAAACAAAATAAACCTAAACCTATCGGTTACTTACTTTTTTTTAAAGAAAAAACCAAAACCCTAAACCCTAAACCCTAAACCCTAGACGCTAAACCCTAAATCCTAAACCCTAAACCTTAAACCCTAAACTTACAACCTTAAACCCTAAACTCTAAACCTACAACCCTAAACCTACAAACTTAAACCCAAAACCCAAAACCCTAAAAAACCTTACACCCTAAACCCTAAACTCTTAACCCTAAAACCTAACCTGAACCCTAAACTCTAAACCCTAAGCCCTAAACCCTAAAACCTTAAACCCTAACCCCTAAACTATCGTTATAACCTAAACCCTAAACCCTAAAAACTCTAACCCTAAAGCCTAAATCCTAAACCCTAAACTAACTCTAAACCTTGAGTTAACCCTAAACCCTAATCCTTAAACCCTAAAAATCGTAAACCCTAAAGCCTAAACATTAAACCCTAAACCGTAAACCCTAACGCTAAACCCTATATCATAAAACCCTAATTCCAAAAAACCTTAAACCCTAAACCCAAAACCTTAAACCCTAAATACCTAAAAAGCTAAACCTGAACTAAATAAAATTTAAAATATATAATAAATAAAAAAACTAAAACCTAAATAAAATAAATTACTAAAAATTAAATTTAATGCTAAACTTAAACTTAAAAATCAAATAAAATAAACTAATAAAAATAAAATAATATAAGTAAAAACCTAAACTAAATTAAATAATAAAATAAATCTAAGAATAAAAAACTAAATAAAATAAAAACTAAATGTAACATAAAAATAAAATAAACCTAAAATAAAATAAAATAAAAAACTAAATAAAAACCTAAACCTAAAATGATAAACCTTAAAATAAAAAATAAAAATAAATATAAAATAAAACCTAAACCCTAAACTAAGAAAAACCTAAACTTAAAATAAAAATAAAATAAATAAAAAAATAAACCTAAATGTAAACTAAAATAAACTAAACTAAAATAAATAAAACTTAAACCTAATCCTAAAATAAACTAAACCTAAACCTAAACTTAAGCCTAAACTAAATAAAACAAAATAAACTAAAATTAAAACCTAAAAATAAACCTATACCTAAAAAAATAAAATAAAAACCTAAACCTGGACCTATAAATAAAATAAAACCTAAATCTAAAAAATAAAATAAGAATAAAAGTCAACTAAAAATAAACCAAAACCAAAACCTAGAAAATAAACTAAAATAAATAAACTAAAATAAATAAAAATAAAAATAAGCCTAAATAAAAATAATAAATAAAATAGACTAAAATAAAAAAAAATAAACTAAATAATCCTAAGCCTACTAGTTTTCCTAATTTTTTTTTAAAAAAAACCATAAACCCCCTAAATCCTAAACCTTAAACCCTAAACCTACAACCCTAAACCCTGAACACTAAAAAGTCCTAAAACCTAAACCCTAACCCTAAACTTTAAATGAATAAATCCTAAAATCCTAAACTCTAAACCCTAAACCCTAACCCTAAACCCTAAACTCTAAACCCCAAACCCTAAACCTAAACTTAAAGTAACTAAATAAACTAAAAAAAACTTAAACCCTAAAACATAATAAACCAAAACCTAAACCTAAACCCTAAGAATGGGCAAAACTTTCATAGTAGGACATCACCATCAACTAGCTAGTATCTAGGTTTTGATTTACTCTATGTGTGCTCATTTTTGATCTGGAGGTGGTGGTCGGAGTAGTGGTTGTTATGGAGGTGGGAGGAGTGACGGAGGTTATAGCCGTGGTGGTGGCTGAGAGAGAGAGAGAGATCGGGGATATGATTATGGTTCCTTCTACTCGAGAGGCCGGGGTGGTTATGATGGGAACTAGGGAAACTGAAGAGTTGGTGATCCGATCTTCTACTTATGGAATTATTCCTTTATATTAGAGATAATTTTATTTATCTAGGTTTTTTTATTTGCTCTATGTGTGCTCATTTTTTATCTATGTCATCGCTCGTGTCTTAGAAAACTTGGTGTGTTACTTGGTTGATGAAATCAAAAAGACAAAATGTTGAATCTAAATTTGTTCTCTTTCAAAAAAAAAACCAAAACCCTAAACTTAAACTTGGACCTTTAACATAAAACCTAAATCTTAAACCCTAAACCATAAACACTAAACCCTAAAAGCCTTAAACCCTAAACCCTGAACCCTAAACCCTAAAAACCTAATCCCTAAACCATAAACCCTAAAACTTATGGCCTAAATAATAAACTCTAAACCCTAAACACTAAACCCAAAAATAAAACCCTAAACCCACATAACTTGTAAAAGCTAAATCTAAAAACCTAAACTTTAAACACAAAACTAATCCTAAACCCTAAACCCTAAACCCAAAAAAGCTAATAACCTAAACCTAAACTAAATAAAACCCAAAAATAAAATAAACCTAAAAATATAAAATAAAAAATAAAATAAAATAAAAACGTAAACTAAAACCTAAATCTAGAAAGAAAATAAACTAAAATAAAAAAGCTTAATAAAATAAAAACTAAATCTAAAATAAAATAAAATAAGCCTAAAATAAAAACATAAATCCTAAACTAAAAAAAAATTAAACATCAAATAAAAATAAATTAACCTAAATGTAAACTAAAATGAACTAAACTAAAATAAAAAAACCTAAACCTAAACTTAAAATAAACTAAACCTAAACCAAAACTAAATAAAATAAAATAAACTAAAATAATCCAAAACCTAAACTAAAAATAAAACCTAAAATAAACCTAAAATAAAAACATAAAACCTAAAAATAAAACCTAAGAAAATAAAATAAAATTCTAAACCTAAACCTAAAAATAAAAATAAAGCCTAAACCTAAAAAATAAAATAAAAATACAACTAAACTAAAAATATAAACCGAAACCTAAATCTAAACCTAAAAAATAAACTAAATTAAAAAACCTAAACTAAAATAAAAAGACCTAAAATAAATAAACTAAACTAAATAAAAAAATAAACTAAATCTAACTAAAAAAGATAATAAACTAACATAAATAAAAAGTAAACTAAATAAACTTAAACCTTGAGTTTACTTAATTTTTTAAAAAAATCCTAACCCTAAATCTTAAACCTTAAATCTAACCCTAAACTAACTAAAAACTAACTTAAACCCTAAATCTAAACTAAAAACCTAAACTAAAAAACCTAAACTAAAACTAAAACCTAAACTCAAACCTAAACTTAAAATTTAAACCTAAACCTAAACTATCCTTAACTAACTTAAAACCTAAACCCTAAACCTTAAACCTAAACCCTAAACCCTAAACTAAACTCTAAACTTAAAAAACCTAAACTCTAAACTAAACTACCTTAAACTAAACCCTAAACTCAAACCTAAACCCTAAACTATAACTAAACCTAAACCCTTTCCTCGAGCCTCTCTCTCATCATCTCCGCAATTTTGAATCCTCTTGGTGCATCCCCAACTGGGGATTTATGTGGCTTTGGCCTTGGTTTTAACTGAATTCAAAGGCTTGAATGACATCTAGTAGTTTGCGTGATGCTTCATCATTGATCATGGCTATGGTGAGTTCTATTCCTTGGGCTCCACCTCAAATTATGGATGCTTCGGCTAGGGCATCTGATACTCTGGGGCTTGGTCACCCTAATGCTCCTTCTTCTACTAAATCGTTAAGTGCTCTCTGGTAAGACTTCTCCCTCTGTCAATTTGATTAATCTCATTTAGATGTCTTTTAAAGGTTTGCCAGCCATAATGTGCTCTCATGTGGATGTTGAAAAGTTGGCAAAACCATTTGATTTTTTTCTTATCGGTAAATTTGCTTTGTGTCATCCAAATTTGGATAAGATCCACTCTTTTTGCATAATCTCAAACTTACAGGTGCTTTCTCGATTGGTCTTATTGACCCTCACCATATCGATTCAACTTTCTAATGATATGGATTATTCATGTGATTGTTCACATCTTTCTTATTTCATCTTTAACTGTCAAATGTGTTTGTTGAAGTGGTCACCCATTTTTGACATTAAGGAAGAATCTCCTATTATCTTTGTGTGATTATCTCTTCCTAATATGCACATTCATTTTGTTACCCATCATGTGCATTTTCTGTCGTGCTATTTTTTTGTCCTCGACTAAGCAATCACGAAATGATCTCCCCTTCTATGGCTCGGATCCTCATGGAATTAGACATAACTAAAAAAATACTCCAAGGAAGTTTGGATTGGCTCTGAAAAATATGGGAATTCCCTTAAGGTTGAATTGGAGAACCTTCTGATTTTTTGTTACCCCTATAAAATTCATGGTCATGATAATTCATAATGTTTTATTCTCTATCCCCACTTAAAAAAATTGAAATCCTCCTAAAGAGAATATTGTTCCTACCCATAAGCTGATCCCTACTTATGTTCAAAAATCAGACTCAGATCCTAAGAATGCTATGAAGGCTATTATTGAGGTTGATTCCTTGGATATTAAGGTTAATCTTATTAAACAAGTTATAACTCCTAGTGTTGATATATATTTAATTGATTTTTAAAATGGGAAGAATGATTTACCTCTTTTTCCTTCTTTGAATTTGAATATTTCTAATGCGAAGAATAATAAATTTTCAAAGTTATTGAAGAGGATTATGTTTCTTCTGGTTCTATTCTTGCATCTATGCTAGCTTTGATCGATGAAAATGAAGCTTTTATTGAGGATTTAAATGATGTCGAACATGCTAAAAATATTTATGATCTAGATTTAACTACTTGTGCTTTAAATGAATCTAAATCATCACCGGTTATCATTTCTAATCTTGACATTCATATTAATCCTACTTTTCAACTTAATATGGATTTGGAAGAGGGTGAACTCCCCTCCAAACACTCAGAATTATCCTAAATTTATGACCATTATTACTAAATCTTACTTGGATGATGACTCTAGGGGAAAAAATGGTTTTCAAACTTATCATCCTAAAAAAAAGTGTTAAAAATTACTCTCCCAAATTGTCCAAAAACACTAGATCTGTTGCGGCCTCTCACTCCTCTCTTAATTAACCTTTGCTTAACCCCTTTTTATTTTACTTATGTTTAATTTTTTTATGTTTGGAATGTTAGAGGTATCAGTACCCTCTCTATTTATTTACTTATTATTTTGGAGCCTATTATTCATGCTAATAAAATTAACCATGTTGCAAGAATTATCGGCTTCAATAAATTTTTCTCTAATGTTAGTAATAAGATTTGGTGTTTTTGGAATAATTTTGTTGAGGTTTCTATTATTGATTATTTACAACAAGTTGTCAATGCTAAAATCTCTTATGGTGACTATTGTGTTTTGGGCTCTTTTGTTTATGCATCTTGTTATAGATCTAGTAGAAATCTTCTTTAGGATAATTTAAGGAATTTTGCTACTTCAGCCAACAAACTTTGGTTTATGGGTGGTCATTTCAACACTATTTTACTCTCTTCTGAATGAAAGTGGTGACTGCTCTCCCAATATTCATTCCATAGAAGATTTTTCCAATATGATCCTTGATTGTAATTTGATTGATATTGTCTTTAAGGGTTCTAATTATACTTAGAAAAACTCTAGACTTTGGCAAAGGTTAGACTGCATTCTTTTTAATACTCATTAGATTACTCAGTGGCCTATTACTTTTGTAGATCCTTTAAGAAGAATCTTGTCTGATCATGCTCCTCTTCAGGTTTCTATTAAAGATAATTCTAATAGATTACATAGATCATCTCCTTTTATATTTCAGAACATGTGGATTCAACATATTGATTTTTTTGATGGTATGGCTAATAATTGGAAAGCTCCTTTACATCCTAATAATTTGATTATGGGGATGAAAATACTTTGGTTTAAACTTAAAATACTTAAACAAAATTTGGGTTGGTGGAATAAGAATTATTTTAAAAACCTTTTTGCTAATATTAAAGATATGGAAAATTGGTTTATGATTTTGAAATCTCTGTTATGTTTGATCCTTCTAAGATAAAGGACTTGATTGAGGCGAAAGACAAACTTGTTAACTTCCAAAATATGGAAGAGAGTTACTTGTGCCAAAAAGCTGCTAGTAAGCATATTACGGATGGTGATAGGAATACCATGTATTTCCATGCTTTAATTAATAAAAAGAGTGCATTAATAATATTCAAAAGATTAAAGATGACAATGGTGTTTGGATTATGGAGAAAAATGATATTAAGGAATTGATTATAAATTACTTTAGAAATATGCTTAGTAGGAGTTGCTTTTATGAAGCTATTTCTAAATTACATTTGATTCCTTTGATTGTCACTAATGATGATAATGATTTGCTTACCATCGTGCCTAATGAAGATGAAAATATTACAATTCCTTAATAGCATGAATATAGATTCTGTAGCTGGTCCAAAGGGTTTTACTACTCAATTTTTTTGAAAATGTTGGTTTATCATTAAAAATGATTTGATTGAGGCCGTGGTTCATTTTTTTAATGGTAATCATTTTCCTAAATATTTTTCTATTACTTCTATCATTCTCATACCTAAGAAAGATAATCCAGACTATTGGAGTGATTTTAGACCTATTTGTCTTTGCACCTTCTTCAATAAGTTGATTTCCAAAATTCTAACCACCAAGCTTAGTCCTTTACTTAATAAAATTATCTCTCTCAACCAAACTAATTTTATTAAAGGTATATCTATTTCTGATAATATTTTATTGGCCTAAGAATTAATTCATGATCTTGATGCGAAGACTAGAGGAGGCAACATTCTTTTCAAATTAGATATTACCAAAGCCTTTGATAACATTTCTTGGGACTTTCTTTTCCATATTCTAAATTTATTTTGGTTTTCTAATAAATTATTTTTCTAATTAAAAATTGTATTTATAATGCTTGGTTTTCAATAATGCTTAATGGGTAAGCTTTGGGTTTCTTTCCCTCTTCCCATGGCTTAAGATAAGGGGATCCTTTATCTCTTACTTTATTTATTATTATTGTTGAGAACTTATCTAGGAGCATCAATGATTTATTCTTTAATAATCCTAGTATGTACTATAGAACTCTTGGTGGCCACTTTCTCTTCCAAATTTATTTAGAAATTAATTGAGATGCTTGATGTGTTGAATAGAAGCATTGCAAAAAAATAAATTAATGATAACAAAAAATATTTTATCACTTCCTCTTATATCTCCAATAATAAAATCAATAAAATCTTGCATATCATTAATTTTAAGCTTCAACACTTACCTCTAAAGTACTTGGGTGCTCCTCTCTTAAAAGGCTTGAAATGATCCCATCTCTTTGCCGAGTTTATTCAAAAAATTTTAAATTAAATTTTTATTTGGGAATTTCATTTACTTTCCTTTGGTGGCAGGTTCACTATTCTTAAAAGTGCTTCAATCCAATGCCAATCTATTTGATTCAAACTATTATTCCCACTAATGTTACTCTCATTGGCTTTGATCGTTTGCTTAATAAATTTTTGTGTGGCTCCAATAACTCTACCAAAAGAATGCATTAGACATCTTGGCATAAATGTTGTGGTCTTTTGGGTAAAGGTGCTATAGTTTGCAAACCTATTTGAAGCTATCACCGCTTTCTATCATAAGCTCTAGTGGAATATTAGAAAGAATGATAGCCTTTTGGCTAATTTTATGATGGAAAAATATTGCAAAGGTAAAAACCATCTTATCCATGCTTATAAAGTTGGTGACTCTCTAGTATGGAAAAGGATTTGCTCTATTAAATGGGTTGTTGAATCCTTAATATCTTGGTTCATTCTTTTGGCAAGGCAACTAGACTAAACAACATTGACACTCTTTTACCTATACACTCTACTACTGCTACCAAAGTTAACTCTTTTTGGCTTAATAACAATTGGAATGAAAGTAAACTTAAGAATTATATCCTTACTTATTTTTTTAACAATTTTAGAAATATCCCCATTTCTTTTAACAAACATGATCAAATTATTTTTAAGATTTCTTATAATGGTGATTTTTTTATTAAAGAGGTTTGGAATTTTATTAGAGTTAAGAAGAAACCCTCCAATGACTTTATTAAACTTTGGAACAATATCATTCTCATTTCCTATTCAGTTTTAGCTTAGAGGATTTTGAATAACTTTTTTTTGTAGACTCTTTAATCTAGATAGAAGGGTTTTATTTACAATCAAAATGCTATTGTTGCTTTCATATTGAGAATGTAAGTCATGTTTTTGTCAATAGTGCTATTGCTTCTAAATTATGGCTTTGGTATGATGATTTATTTAATACTAACTATTTTCATGATTCTCTTTCTTTATATCAACTTCTTGAAGTTTATTTCAAAACAACTGTGAAAGGATATATTAAAGTTTTAATTGCTATTACCCTTCTTTGGTTCATCTGG
Organism: Cymbidium sinense; assembly: GCA_021442155.1. NCBI lineage: Eukaryota > Viridiplantae > Streptophyta > Magnoliopsida > Asparagales > Orchidaceae > Cymbidium > Cymbidium sinense. The sequence continues at coordinate 2,202,028 of CM038220.1, read as the reverse complement.
ATGGATAGAAATGATGCTAAATATTGTGGCACTCCTGTGAACCATAAAAGGATCTTGGCTGGAACTAAAAAAAAGAAAAATTCATTCTCTATTTAATGCCAATCTTATTAGTAACATTCATTTTAAAGGCTATAAATTTATGGCTAAAACATTGTATCATTTTGCCTGACCTGGACCCTTACAAAGGTGCTAGGATTATCCGTTGGATCAAACCTAAAGACAACTTGATTAAAGTGAATACTGATGGTTTTGCAGCTTCCAATAAATATGGCTATGGTGATATCCTTAGGGATTCTAAAGGTATTATCATTTGTGCTTTTTCCTAACATCTCAAAGCCTATTCTATTATTTTTGCTAAGCTTATGGCTGTTAATAAAGCTATTGAAACTTACTTGAATAGAGGTTTTCTCAACATCTAGTTTGAAGTTGATGCTCTCTTGCTTCTTGACATGCTTAATTCCAATAGAAATAGGAATGCTAAATTATTTATCTACCTTTATCATACAAAAAATCTTCTTTCTCAAGTTTGTTTTACAATTTTCCACATCCTTCATGAAGGTAATGCTTGTGCTAATTTCTTGGCTAATTTAGGTGCCAACTTAACTGAGTTCACTTTATTTGACAACCAAACGTTGCCTAAACTATTACGAGGCTTAATTAATTTGGATATTATTGGATTTCCTTATTTAGATTATAATTTCTTGGCTTGGTTTATTTTGTGTTGGTTTTTGCTAAGCATTTACTTTTGTTTGCCCTTTGTTAAACTCACTTTGGGTTGTGGTTATCAACTTATTTTTTCTCTTTGGCCAAAGCTGGGTTATGTTTTTGATCTCTTACTTTTGGATTAGCCTAGTTTTAGCTACCTGGTGGTTATTGTAATTGCAACCTAGGTTTTCTAGGTTTTTTCAGCCTAGTGGCTTCTATTTGTTTGGCTGGGTGGTTACTATAATTTTCTCTTGGCTATTTTTTATATCCTCCTTTTGGGTTGTGGCTATGGCTGCTATAGGTTTTTCTTTATGTATGGAATTTTCTTATTTTATGGGCTGCTGTGGTGGTTGACATGGTAGCTTTATTGGCTGGCTGGCAGTTTTAGCTAGTTGGGTTGTTTGGATGGTTGGCTATTTTTTCATTTTCTGTTGGTGACTTCCGGGGGTTGTTGGTGGTTTATCTTGGGCTTGATTTTGGCATGGTCGAGGTTGTTGGTTGGCTATTTTTTTCTCTATTTTGTTGACTAGGTCTTGGTGGGCATTTTTACTAATTTTTTTTTTATGGTTTTAACCTCCTCCTGTATAGACCATCCTCTTTGGTCAGTTTTTGGGTTTGGGTATTGTCCTAGATTGGCTAGTTGAAGACTGTTTTATGGCTGTTAGTTGGCCTAGGGTACTAGTGGTGTGGTTGGGTTCCTTTATTGATGTTGTTCCTATTGGTTGGCTTGTAGTCTATCTTACTGGGATTTGTTTCTTTTATCTTTGGCTAGTTGTTTTACTTACTTAGATCAGATTTTATTTTGCCTTGGTTGGGTTAGTTGGCTGCTATCTGCTTCTACCCTTTCCTTGACTATCTTGGAAGATTTTGGTTTGATTACCATTGTTGGTATTTACACTGACATAGGTTTTCTCTGTGGTGGTTAGCTAGGATGATATGTTGGCTGGCTGGTTTGGTTGGTTGTATTGGCTGGCTAGGTTGGTTGGAGGGGTGCTATTTTGGTCGATTTTTCTTGCAACTTTGGTGAATGTCCTGAGAACCTGCTAGTGTTCTTTCTGTGGATTATATTTTTGGTTTCCTCTTGATTTGATTTTTTTCTCTTGGCAGTAGCTGACCCCCTTTTTTTACTGAGTGGTAGCCTTGCTTCCCCCCTTTTTTGCAGTTAGGCTGGGTGTTTTTACTTGTTCTTTTTTTCTTCTTTGTTGGTGGAGGAAATGAGCACTTGTGTTTTTCATTTTTGCTCTTGTTTGTCTCTGGTTTGTGTTATTACCCCTATCATGATGCTTGCTCTTTTGGATTTTGTTATTCCTTTTTGGTGGTGGCTTTGGTGGTGCTCCTACTGTATTATTACTATCCCTGATTGTTGGTTGATTATCTTTCTTAAGGCTTGGTTATTCTGGTGGCTTGGTGGTTAGCTATTATGTTTGCTGTTTGGAGGATTTTTTATCCTTGCTAGATGATGGACTTTAGATTTGGGCTACATGAGGTATGTTAGCTTTGATGGCCTTGATGTTTCCCACTCTTTCTTCTTTTGGCTGGTAGCGCTATATGTAATTGTAACCATTCTCCTGAAGTTTGGCTGCTTATATTTAGTGTTGCTCTTTGAGATGATTGCCTGAGCCTTTTCTTTACTCCTTTTATTTTCTCTTACTTTTATGTTGGCTTAATTGTACTCACCCTTTCAAAAGTATGTTATAGATTTCTTTTATAGGTAGGGAGAGTCTTGTAGGTATCTTGCTGGTAATAGAAGGACCAAATGAAGTTTGCTACTACTCACATGGATTTTATGTTGTTGATTTTTTTTGGTTTTTCTTTTGCTTTTTCTCATTATTATAATAGTTAGGGGGTTTATCTCTTTTGGATTTATTGTAACTCATTGAGCATTATCTTAGAGATTTCCCCCTCTAAGGACTTTGTACTTTTTCTTTATAGTAATTAAAATTTCCGTAATTTTTCTAAAAATCCTAAACTAACCCTAAACCATAAACCCTAAAAAGCTAAAAACCTAAACCTAAACTAAATAAAACCTAAAAATGAAATAAAATAAAAAACATAAACTAAAACTTAAACCTAAAAAGAAAATAAAATAAAAAATAAAAACTAAACTAAATTAGAATAAATAAATACCTAAACTAAACTAAAAAAAAAAAAAGCCAAAATATACTAAAAACTAAACCTAAAATAATAATAAAATAAATAAAATAAAATAAAATAAAACTTAATAAAAACCACAATAAAGATAAAATAAAAATAAACCTAAATAAAAAAATAAAATAAACTATAATAAATAAAAAATAAACAAAATATACCTAAACCTACTAGTTTATTTAATTTAAAAATAAAAAATTTAAAAATTTTAAAAAAATCCTAACCCTAAACCCTAAACCCTATACCTAAACCCTAAAATCCTAATAAACCCTAAACCTAAACCTTAAAACCTACAACCTTAAAGCCTAAACCCTAAATCACAAATCTTAAATAATAAACCCTAAATACTAGACCCTAAACCCTAACAAATTTTAAAAATTTTTAAAAAAATCCTAACCCTAAACCCTAAACTACAACCCTAATCCCTAAACCCTAAATCCTAAACCATAAACCTAAACCCTAAACCCTAAAATCCTAAAACCGAAACCCTAAACCCTAAACCTTAAACCTACAACTTTAAAGCCTAAACCCTAAACCCTAAATAATAAACCCCTAAATACTTGACCCTAAACCCTAAAACCTAAAAATAAAAAAACCTAAACCTAAACTAAATAAAACCTAAAAATAAAATAAATTAAAAACCTAAACCAAAATAAAAAAAAGATAAAATAAAATAAAATAAAAACATAAACTAAAACCTAAAGCTAAATGTAAACCTAAACCTAAAAAAATAAAATAAATAAAAACCTAAACTAATCTAAAAAATAAAAATCCTAAATAAAATAAAAACTAAACCTAAAATAAAAATTAAATAAACCTTGCATAAAAGAAATTAAAAACTAAATAAAAACCTAAACCTAAAAATAAAACCAAAAAAATAAAACCTAAAAATAAATAAATAAAAAATTGAAACATTAAACTAAAAAAAAACTTAAACCTAAAATAATAATAAAATAAACCTAAATCAAAACTAAGATAAACTAAACTAAAATAAATAAAACCTAAACCAAAACCAAAAATAAATTAATCCTAAACCTAAATCTAAACTAAATAAATTAAAATAAATTAAAAATAAACCTAAACCTAAACTAAAATATAAAACCTAAAAATAAATTGGAAATAAAAACCTAAAACCTAAATCTAAAAACATAAATAAAAACCTAAACCTAAACCTAAAAATAAAAAAAAAATAATACCTAAACCTAAACCTAAACAAATTAAACTAAAAAGTAAACCCAAAGCTAAACCTAATCTGAAAAATAAACTAAAAGAAAAAACCTAAACTAAAATAAATAAACATAAAATAAATAAGCTAAACTAAATAAAAATAAAACTAAACCTAAAAAAAAATTAAACTGAAATAAATAATAAATAAACTAAATAAACCTAAACCTACTAGTTTACTTAATTTTAAAAAAATAAAAAAATAAAAAATAAAAAAATAAACAAAACTGACACTAAACTCTAAACCTTAAAACTAATCCTAAACCCTAAACCTACAACCCTGAACCATACACCCTAAAAAGCCCTAAACCCTAAATTCTTAACCCTAAACCTAAACCCTAAAAGCCTAAACCCTAAAACCCTAAACCCTAACCCTAAACACTAAACCCTAAACCCCAAACCCTAAACTTAAACCTAAATTAAATAAATAAATTTAAAAAATCTAAACACTAAAACTTAATAAACCTAAACCTAAACCAGGCTCAGTCTAGATCTGGGTGGAGGTGAAGGTGGAGGAAGCGGTTATCGCATTGGTGGTGGGGGATTTGTAGCTACTGGTGGATATGAAGGTGGTGGTCCAAGCAGTGGTGGTTATGGAGGTTGGAAATGCAATAGAGGGTACAACCGTGGTGGTGGCAGAGGGAGAGATCATGAATATGCTGGTGGATCATATTACATGAGAGGCCGGGTGGTTTTGATGGGAACTGGAAATGAAGAATAGCTGATCCAATCTATTGCACATGAACTATGTCTTTACAGTAGAGACTGTTCTAGTTATCTAGGGTTTTTGATTTGCTCTATGCGTGCACATTTTTGATCTATGCCATCGCTTATGTTACATAAAACTTGGTGTGTTACTTGGTTGATGAAATCAAAAAAATGAAATGTTGAATCTGAATTTGTTCTCTATTAAAAAACCAAAAACCCTAAACTCTAAACTAAAACCTGAACCCTAAACCGAAAAGTTAAACCCTAAACCATAAACCCTAAAAATAAAAAAAATAAAAAAATAAAAAAACCCTAACCCTAAAACCTAAACACTAAACCCTAAACCCTAAGCCTTAAACCTTAAAACCTACAATCATAAACCCCAAACCCTAAACCCTAGACCTTAAACCCTAAGCCCTAAACCATTAAAACCTAAAATCCTAAACCTAAACTTAGTAAAATAAAAAAATAAAATATAATAAAAACATAAACTAAAACCTAAACATAAACCTAAACCTAAACTAAAAAATAAAACCTAAAAATAAAACTAAAATAAAAACCTAAAACCTAAACCTAAAAACAATAAAATAAAAACCTAAACTTAAACCTAAGAATATAATAAACCAAACCTAAACTTGAAAAATCAAATAAAAATAAAACAAAACAAAAAAAATAACCAAAACCAAAACCTAAACCTAGAAAATTAAACTAAAATAAGAAACCTAAACTCAAATAAATAAACTTAAATTAAAAAAACTAAACTAAATAAAAATAAAAAATAAAATAAACTAAATAAACCTAAACCAACAACTTTACTTAATTAAAAAATTTAAAAAATAAAGAAAATTTAAAAATTAAAAAAATCCCTAAACTTAAACCCTAAACTCTAAAACTAACCCTAAAACCTAAATCCTACACCATAAAAAACACTAAACCCTAAATGCTAAACCTTAAACCTAAACCATGAAATGAGAAACCATAAAACCCTAAACCCTAAACCCTAAACACTAAACCCAAAACCCTAACACTAAACCCTGAACCCTAAACCCCAAACCCTAAACCTAAACTTAAAGTAACTAAATAAATTTTTAAAAAAAAAACCTAAACCCCCAAACCCTAAACCTAAACTTAAAGTAACTAAATAAATTTTAAAAAAAACCTAAACTCTAAGACCTAAAAAACCTAAACCTAAACCTAAACCCTAAGAATGGGCAGAACCTTGATGACAAGAACATCACCGTCAACTAGGCTCAGTCTAGATCTAGCAGTCGAGGTGAAGGCGGAGGCAGCGGTTATCGCAGTGGTGGTGGGGGATCTAGAGGTGTTGGTTGATATGGAGGTGGTGGTCAGAGTAGTGCTGGTTATGGAGGCGAGAGGAGCGACTGAGGTTATAGCCACAGTGGTGGCGGAGAGCGAGATCAGGGATATGATGGTGGATCTGCTACTAGAAAGGTTGGGGTAGTTCTGAAGGGAACTAGAGAGACTAAAGAACAGCTAATCTAATCTGCTACATATGGACCCATGTCTTTATAGTAGAGACAATTTTAGTTATCTAAGGTTTTTGATTTGCTCTATGTGTGCTCATTTTTGATCTGTGTCATAGCTTGTGTCTTAGAAAACTTGGTGTGGTACTTGGTTGATGAAATTAAAAAGAAGAAATGTTGAATATGAATTTGTTCTCTGTTAGAAAAAACATCTGAAAACCCTAAACCCTAAACTAAAACTTAAACCCCAAACTTAAAACCAAAACCCTAAACCTTAGACCTTAAACCCTAAAAAAATAATAATAAAAAAATAAAAATAGAAAACCTAACCCTAAACCCTAATCCCTAAACCCCAAAACCCACAACCTTAAACCCCTAAACCCTTAACCCTGAACCCTAAACCCTAAAATCATAAAAACATAAACCTAAACTAAATAAAACCTAAAAATAAAATAATTAAAAAACATAAACCAAAATAAAATAAAATAAAAATCTAAACTAAAACCTAAACCTAAACCTAAACCTAAAAATAAATTAAAATAAGAAATAAAACTAAACTAAAATAAATAAAAACCAAAATTAAACTAAAAAATAAAATAAACCAAAAAAATAAAAAACCTAAATAATATAAAAACTAAACAAAAATTAAAAAAAATTCAAAATAAAATAAAATAAAATAAAAACTAAATAAAAACCTAAACCTAAAAAATAAACCTAAAAATAAATAAAAAATAAAACCTAAATCTTAAAATAAAAAAAATATCTAAACCTAAACTAAAATAAATAAAACCTAAACCTAAACCTAAAATAAACAAAATCTAAACCCCAAACTAAATGAAATAAAATAATCAAAAAATAAACCTAAACTAAAAAATAAAACCTAAAAATAAACCTAAACTAAAAATCTAAAATCTAAACCTAAAAAAAACTAAAACCTAAACCTAAAATAAAAAACTAAAACCTAACCCAAAATATAAAATAAAAATAAAATTACACTAAAACATAAACATAAACCTAAACCTAAATCTAAAAAATAAACTAAAATAAAAACCCTAAACTAAAATAAATAAACCTAAAATAAATAAATTAAACTAAATAAAACTAAATAAAACCAAAAAATAAAATAAATAATATAAACCTAAGCCTAAAAAAAATCCAAAATTAAAACCTAAACCTAAACTTAAAAATAAAATAAAATAAAATAAAATAAAATAAACTAAATAAAATAAACCTAAGAATAAAAAACCTAAATAAAATAAAAAATAAACATAAAATAAAAATAAAATAAACCTAAAATAAAATAAAGTAAAAACTAAACAAAAACCTAAATATAAAAAATAAACCTAAAAATAGAACCTAAAAATAAATAAAATAATATCTAAACACTAAACTAAAAAAGAGACTTCAACCTAAAATACATATAAAATAAACAAAATAAAATTAACCTAAACCTAAACTAAAATAAACTAAACAAAAATAAATAAAATCTAAACTTAACCCTAAAATAAACTAAACTTAAACAATAAACCAAATTAATTAAAATAAACTAAAAATAAACCTAAACCTAAACAAAAAATAAAACTTGAAAATAAACCTAAAATATAAACCTAAACCTAAAAGAGATAAATAGAAACTTAAATCTTAACCTAAAAAAAAAAAAATATAACCTAAACATAAAAATAAAATAAAAATAAAACTAAACTAAAAAATAAACATGAAGATAAACCTAAACCTAAAAATAAAATAAAATAAATAAACTTAAAATAAACAAACTAAATTATATTAAAATAAAAATAAACCTAATAAAAATAAAAAATAAAATAAACTAAAATAAATAAAAATTAAACTAAATAAACCTAAACTCACCGATCTACTTAATTTTAAATAAAAAAACCCTCAACCAAAACCCTAAAACTATCGCTAAACCATAAACATAAACCCTATACCTACAACCCTAAACCTTAAACCCTAAACCCTAAACCCTAAAAAACCCTAAGCCCTAAACCCTAAACCTTAAACCCTAAACCCTAAACCCTAACCCTAACCCTAAACTTTGAACCCTAAATCCTAAAGCCTAAACCCTAAAACCCTAAAACCTAAACCTTAAAAACCCTAAAGTTTAAAGCCTAAACCCTAAGCTAAACATAAACCCTAAACCTTAAACCCTAAACCCTCAAAACCTTAAACCCTAAAGTCTAAACACTAAACCCTAAACCCTAAACCCTAAATCCTAACCTTAAACCCTAAACCCTAAAACCTGTGACCCTAATCCCTAAAACCCTAAACCCTAAACCTTAACACTAAACCCTAAACCCTAAAAGCAGAAACCCTAAAACCCTAAACCCTAAACCCTAAACCCTAACCATAAACCCTAAACCCTAATCCTAAACCTAAACCCTAAAACCTAATAAAGATAAACCCTATGAATGGGCATAACAATGCTGGTAGAAACAACACCGTCAACTAGGCTCAATCTAGATCTGGCGGTGGAGGAGAAGCTAGTGGCAGCAGTTATCGTAGTGGTGGCGGGGGATCTGGAGGTGCTGGTGGATATGGAGGTGGTGGTTATGGAGGCGGGAGGAGCTATGAAGTTACAACCATAGTGGTGGCGGAGGGAGAGATCAGGGATATGATGGTGGATCATGCTACTCGAGAAGATGGGGTGGTTCTACTGGGCACTAAAGAAATGGAAGAATGACCGATCCGATCTGCTGCTTATGCAACTATGTCTTTACTGTAGAGATGATTCTAGTGATTTAGAATTTTTGATTTGCTCTATGCGAGCTCATTTTTTATTTCATCACTTGTGTCTTAGAAAACTTGGTGTGTTACTTGGTTGATGAAATCCAAAAGAAGAAATGCTGAATCTAAATTTGTTCTCTATTAAATAAAAATAAAAACTCTGAACTCTAAACTAAAATCAAACCTAGACATAAAACCTAAACCATAAACCATAAACCTTAAAAACCCTAAACCCTAAACCCTAAAACCTTAAATCCTAAACCCTAAACCCTAAATCCTAAACCCTAAAACCTATAACCCTAAACCCTAAATCCTAAACCATAAATCCTAAACCTAAAAAAAAAGTAAACCTAAACTAAATAAAACCTAAAAATAAAATAAATAAATAAAACCTAAACCTAAATAAAATAAAATAAAAACTTAATCCCAAACCTAAAAATAAAATAAAATAAAAAATAAAAATAAACTAAAATAAATAAGTAAAAACCTAAACTATGCTAAAAATAAAATAAACCTAAGAATAAAAAACCTAAATAAGATAAAAACTAAACATAAAATAAAAATACAAAAAGAACCTAAAATAAAATAAAATAAAACTAAATAAAAACTAAATCTAAAAAATAAACCTAAAAATAAATAAAAAATAAAACCTAAACCTAAAATAAAAATAAAAATAAAATAAACAAAATTAAATAAACTTAAACCTAAAATAAAATAAATACAACCTAAACTTAAACCTAATTACTAAACTAAATAAAATAAAATAAACTCAAAATAAACCTAAACCTAAAAAAAAAAAAATAAAACCTAAAAATATAAAATAAAAACCTAAAACCTAGACATAAAAAAATAATCTAAAAACCTAAACCTAAAATATAAAATAAAAATAAAACTAAATTAAAAAATAAGCATGAACCTAAACCTAAACCTAAATAATAAATAAAATAAAAAACCTAAACAAAAATAAATATACCTAAAATAAATAAACTAAACTAAATAAAAAATAAAAAATAAGTGAAAATAAAAATAAAATATAAAATAAACTAAAATATATAAAAAATTAACTAACTAAACCTAAACATATTAGTTTACTTAATTAAAAAAATTTGTAAAGCCTAAACCCTAAACCCTAAATCCTAAACCCTTAACCTTAAACCCTAAACCTATAAAACAAAACCCTAAACCCTAAACCCTAAACTGAAAACCCAAAACCATAAAACCTAACCCTAACCCTAAACCCTAAACCCAAAACCTAAAACCATAAACCCTAACCCTAATCCTAAATCCTAAACCCTAAACCCTAAACCCTAAACCCAAAACCTTAAAATTGTAAACCCTAATCCTTAAACCCTAAACTAACACTAAACCCTAAACCCTCAAAACCATAAACCCCAAACCCCAAATAGTAAGCCCTAAACCTTACAGCCTAAACCCTAAATCTTAAAACCCTAAACCCTAAAATCCTAAACCCTAAACCTAAACCCTAAACCCTAAACCTAAACCTTAAAAACCTAAAAGCTAAACCTAAACTAAATAAAACCTAAAAATTAAATAAATAAATAAAACTGAAACCTAAATAAAATATAATAAAATTGAAATAAAATAAAAAATAAAATAAACTAAAATAAAATAAATAAAAACCTAAACTAAACTAAAAAAAATAAACCTATGAATAAAAAACCTAAATAAAATAAAACCTAAAATAAAATATAAAAAAGACTAAATCAAAACCTAAACCTTAAAATAAACTTAAAAATAAAACCTAAAAAATAAATAAAAACAAAAACCTAAACCCTAAACTAAAAAAAACTTTGACCTAAAATAAAAATAAATTAAACAAAATAAAATAAACTTAAACCTAAACTAAGATAAATTAAACTAAAATAAAAACCTAACCTAAACCTAAACCTAAAATAAAGCTAAATAAAACATAATAAACTAAAAATAAACCTAAACCTAAACTAAAAAATAAAACTTAAAAATAAACATAAAATAAAAACCTAAAGCATAAACCTAAAAAAATAAAATAAAAACCTAAAGCTAAACCTAAGAATACAAAATAAAGCCTAAACCTTAAAAATAAAATAAATATAAACTCAACTAAAAAATAAACCTAAACCCAAAAATTAAACTAAAATAAATAAAATAAAATAAATAAACTAAATTAAATAAAAATAAAAAATAAACCTAAATAAAAAAAAACTCAAATAAGTAAAACATAAACTAAATTAACTAACCTTCTGATTTACATAATTTTAAAAAACAACCTTACAACCTAAACCCTAAACCCTAAACCTTAAACCCTAAACCATAAAACTAACCCTGAACCTTAAAACCTAAACCTACAACCCTAAACTTACAACCCTAAACCCTAAAACCTAAATACTAAAACCTAAACCCTAAATACTAAGCCCTAAATCTAAACCCTAAATCCTAACCCTAACCCTAAACCCTAAACTAACCTTAACCCTAAACCATAAAACACTAAATCTAAACCCTAAACTAACCCTAAACCATAAACCCTAAGCCCTAAAAACCCTAAAGCCTAAACCTTAAACCCTAAACCTAAACTCTAAAAACTAACCCTAAACCCTAAGCTAACCCTAAACCTAAGCCTAAAGCCTAAACATTAAACCCTAAACCCTAAACTCTAAAGCTTAACCCTAAACCATAAACCCTAAAACACTAAACACTAAAGCCTTAAACCTTAAACCCTAAACCCTAAACCCTAAACCCTAAACCCTAAACCATAAACCCTAAAAATCTATAAAGCTAAACCTAAACTAAATAAAACTTAAAAATAAAATAAATAAATAACATAAACTTATATAAAATATAATAAAGAAATAAAAATCTAAACTACAACCTAAACTTAAACCTAAAAATAAAATAAAATAAACTAATAAAAATAAACTAAAATAAAATAAATAAAAAGCTAAACTAAACTAAAAAATGAAATAAACCTAAGAATAAAGAACCTAGATAAAATAAAAAATAAATGTTAAATAAAAATAAAATAAACCTAAAATAAAATAAAATAAAAACTAAATAAAAACCTTAGCCTAAAAATAATCCTTAAAATAAAATCTAAACCCTAAGCTAATAAGAAAACCTAAACCTAAAATAAAAATAAAATAAATAAAATAAAATAAACCTAATCCTAACTTAAATAAATAAAACCTAAACCTAATCCTAAACTAAACTAAACCTAAACCTAAACCTAAACTAAATATAATAAAATAAACTAAAAATGATCCTAAACCTAAACTAAAAAATAAAACCTAAAAATAAACCTAAAATAAAACCTAAAACCTAAACCTAAAAAAATAAAATAAAATCCTAAACTTGAACCTAGAAATTAAAAAAAACCTTAACCTAAAAAATAAAATAAAAATAAAACTCAAGTAAAAATAAACCTAAACTTAAACATAAACGTAAAAAATAAATTATAATAAAAAACCAAACTAAAATAAATAAACTAAACTAAATAAAATAAAATAAATTGAAATAAATCAAAAATAAACTAAATAAACCTAAACTTATTAGTTTAATTAATTTTTTTAAATTATAAACCCTAAATCCTAAATATAAACCTAAATCATTCTAAACCCTAAGCTAAACATAAAGCCACAAACCACTATAAAACTAAAAAAAATAAAACACAAAACCAAAAACTAAACTAAAAGTAAATAATAAATTAAAAAAATAAACTTGAAAAAAACCACACTAAACTAGCCTAAACAGAATGTGAGAGCCTTCACAATGGAACATATCTTATCGTAGCTAGGCTCAATCTAGATCTAGTGGTGGAGGAGTGGAGGTGCTGGTGGGAATGGTGGTGGTGGTTGGAGCAATGGAGGTTATGGAGGAGGGAAGAGTGATGGAGGTTACAACCGTGGTGGTGGCAGAGGGAGAGATCGGGGATACGATGTTGGATCCCACTACTCGAGAGGCTAGGGTAGTTTTGATGGGAATTGGAGAAAGTGAAGAACGGTTGATCCAATCTATTACTTATGGAATTATGTCTTTCTAGTAAAGACAATTCTAGTTATCTAGGGTTTTTTATTTACTCTAGGTGTGCTCATTATTTATCTATATCATTGCTTGTGTCTTAAAAAACTTGGCGTGTTACTTTTAATGAAATCAAAATGAAGAAATGTTGAATCTGAATTTGTTCTCTATCAAAAAAAAAACTAAAAATCCTAAACCCTAATGTAAAACCAACCCTAAACCTAAATCCTAAACTCTAAACCCTAAAACTCTAAATTGTAAAAACCCTAAACCCTAAATCCTAAACCATAAACCCTAAAATCCTAAACCCTAAACCCTAAACCCTAAGCATGAACCCTAAACTCTAAACCCTAAACCCAAAAAAAACCCTAAACCCTAAAAACCTAAAAACTTAAACCTAAACCAATTAAAACCTAAAATAAAATAAATAAATAAAAACTAAACAAGAAAAAGAAATAATAAAAATAAAATAAAATAAAAACATAAACTAAAACCTAAACCTAAAAAGAAAATAAAATAAAAAAATAAAAACTAAACTAAATTAAAATAAATTAAAACATAAATAAAATAAAAATGAAACCTATATTAAAAATAATATAAAACTAAAATAAATTAAAATAAAAACTAAATAAAACTTAAACCTAAATAATAAAACTAAAAATAAAACTTAAAAATAAATGAAAAATAAAATCTAAACCTTAAACTAAAAAGAAAAAAACTAAACCTAAAATAAAAATAGAATAAACCTTAACCTAAACAAAAATAAATAAAGCCTAAACCTAAACCTAAAATAAACTAAACCTAAACCTAAACCTAAACTAAACAAAATAAAATAAAGTTAAAATAAACCTAAACCTAAACTAAAATATAAAATGTAAAAATTAACCTAAAATAAAACCATAAAACCTAAACTAAGAAAATAAAATAAAATAAACCTAAACCTAAATATAAAAAATAAACCTATACATATAAAATAAAATAAAAATAAAACTAAACTAAAAAATAAACCTAAACATAAACCTAAACCTAAAAAATAAACTAAAATAAAAAACTAAATTAAAATAAATAAACCTAAAATAAATAAACTAAACTAAATAAAAATAAAAATAAAGCTAAATATAAATAAAAAAAATAAAAGAAACTAAAATAAATAAAAATAAACTAAATAAACCTAAACCTACGAGTTTACTTAATTTAAAAATAAATAAATAAAATCCTAACCCTAAACCCTAAAATCAAAACTCTAAACCCAAAACCCTAAACCCTAAAACTTAAAAACAACCCTAAAAAAACCCCAAACCCTAAACCCTAAACCCTAAATCCTAAATCCTAAACCGTAAACCCTAAAACTAAACCTAAACCCTAAACCCTAAACCCTAAATAAACTAGTCAAAACCCTAAACCCTAACCCAAACCCAAACCCTATCCTTCCCTACACTCTCATTCTCAATTTTGAATCTATCTTGGTGGCGCATCCCCGACTGCAGATTTTTGTGGCTTTGGCCTTCGTTTCAACTAAATTAAAAGGTTTGAATGACATCTGGCCATTTGCATGATCCTTCATCATTGATCATGGCTGTAGTGAGTTCTACTCCTTGGGCTCCACCTCAAATTATGGATGCTTCGGCTATGGCATTGTACACTTTGGGGCTTGGTGGCCCAAATGCTGCTTCTTCTACTAAATATTTTAAGGAAGTGCTCTCTGGTTGAACTTCTCCTTTATTGATTTAGTTAATCTCATTTTAAAGTCTTTTAGAGGTTTGCCGGTCGTAATGTGCTCTGATGTGGATGTTGAAAAGTTGGAAAAACCCTTTGAATTTATTGATAAATTTGCTTTGCATCATCCAAATTTGGATAAGATCTGCTCTTTTTTCCATAATCTCAAGCTTATGGGTGCTTTTTGATTGGTCTTATTAATCCTTGGCATATCTTGATTCAACTTTCTAATGATCGGGATTATTCATGTGTTTTTTGCATTATTCTTACTTCATCTTTAATAATGAAATGCGTTTGATGAAGTGGTCACCCCATTTTTTACATTAAGGAAGAATCTCCTATTATCCTTGTGTGGTTATCTCTTCCTAATATGTGCATTCATTTTGGTACCCATCATGTGCTTTTTGCTATCGGGGCTTTATTTTGTTGGCCTTTGCAACTCGACCAAACAACTGCTGAGCAATCTCGCCCTTTAATGGCTCAGATCCTCATGTAATTAGACATAATTAAAAAATACCCTAAAAAAGTTTGGATTGGCTTTGAAAAATATGGGTATTTGCAAAAGGTTGAATTAGAGAACTTTTGATTTTTTCCCAATAGAATTCATGGTCCTTACAATTCGGAATGTTTTATTCTCCATCCCCACTTAAAAAAAATGAAATCCTCCTAAAAAGAATGTTGTTCCTACCCATAAGTCGATCCCTACTTTTGTTCAAAAATCAACCTTGGATCCTAAGAATGGTATGAAGGCTATTATTGAGGTTGATTTCTTGGATATCAGGGTTAATCTTGTTGAAAAAGTTTTGACTCCACTATTGATACAAATTCAATGAATTTTCAAAATAGGAAGGATGATTTACCTCTTTTTCCTTCTTTGAATTTGAATATTTCTAATGCAGAGAATAATAAATTTTAAAATTTATTGGAAGATGATTTTGTTTCCTCTAATTCTATTCCTGCATATATGCTAGCTTTGATCAATGAAAATGAAGCTTTTAAGGAAGATTTAAATGATGTCAAGCATGCTAAAAACATTTTTGATCCGAATTTAATTGCTTGTGCTTTAAATGGTTTTAAATCAATCACCATCATCATCTAATCTTGATATTCATGTTAATACTACTTGTCAACTTAATAAGGATTTGGAAGAGGGTGAACCACCCTCCAAACACTTGGAGATTTCTCTTAATTCTATGACCAATGTTACTAAATCTTACTCGGATGATAACTCTTGGAGAAAAAAATGGTTTTCAAACTTATCATGCTAAAAAGAAAAAAAATGTGTTAAACATTACTTCCCCAAATTGTCCAAAAACACTAGATCTGCTGTGACCTCTCACTCTTCTCTTAATTAACCTTTGTTTAACCCCATTTTATTTTAATTATGTTAAATTTATTATTTAGAATGTTAGAGGGATCAGCACCCTCTCTATTCATAATTGTATTAGAAATCTTTGTTGCATTCATAATATTTAATTACTTATTTTTCTAGAGCCTCTTATCCATGCTATTAAAATTAACCATGTTGCTAGAATGACCGGCTTCAATAAATTTTTCTCTAATGTTAGTAATTAGATTTGGAATTTTTGGAATAATTTCATTGAGGTTTCTATTATTGATGATTTTCAACAAGTTTTCAATGCTCAAATCTCTTATGGTGACTATTGTGTTTTGGGCTCTTTTGTTTATGCATCTTGTTATAGTTCTAGTAAAAATCTTCTCTGGGATAATTTGAGGAATTTTGCTACATCGGTCAACAAACCTTGGTTTGTGGGTGGTGATTTCAACACAATTTTATTCTCTTTTGAATGAAGTGGTGGTTGCTCTCCAAATATTCATTCCATGGAAGATTCTTCCAATATGATCCTTGATTGTAATTTGATTGATATTAAGGGTTCTATTTATACTTGGCAAAACTCTAGACTTTGGCAAAGGTTTGACCAGATTCTTTTAATACTAATTGGATTACTCAATGGCCTATTACTTCTATTGATCATTTAAGCATAACCTTGTATGATCATGCTCATCTTCTAGTTTTTATTAAAGATAATTCTAATAGATTACATAAATCCTCTCCTTTTAGATTTTAGAACATGTGGATTCAGCATATTGATTTTTTTATGTTGTGGATAATTATTGGAAAGCCCCTTTACATCCTCATAATTTGATTATGGGGATGAATAACTTTGGTTTAAACTTAAAAGACTTAAATAAAATTTGGGTTGGTGGAATAGGCATTATTTTAAAACCTTTTTGCTAATATTAAAGATATGGAAAAATTGGTTTGTGATCTTGAAGTCTCTATTATGTTTGATCCTTCTAAGATTAAAGACTTGACTGAGGTGAAAGACAAACTTGTTAACTTCAAAATATGGAAGAGACTTACTTGTGCCAGAACACT
This sequence comes from Cymbidium sinense, assembly GCA_021442155.1. Taxonomy (NCBI): domain Eukaryota; kingdom Viridiplantae; phylum Streptophyta; class Magnoliopsida; order Asparagales; family Orchidaceae; genus Cymbidium; species Cymbidium sinense. The sequence goes on along the minus strand of CM038220.1, from coordinate 2,184,889 downwards.
ACTTGTAAGTATATTTAGGATGGTGATAAGAATACTATATATTACCATGCTTTAGTTAATAAAAAGAGAGCTTTAAATAATATTCTAAAAATTAAAGTTGATAATGGTGTTTGGATTATGAAGAATAATGATATTAAGGAATCAGTTATTAATTACTTTAGAAATATTCTTAGTAAGAGTTCCTCTTCTAAAGAATTTTATAAATCACATTTGATTCCTTCTATTATTACTAATGATGATAATGATTTGTCAACCATCGCCTAATGAAGATAAAAATGTTGCAAGTCCTTAATAGCATGAATATTGATTTTATTGATGGTCAGAGGGTTTCACTACTCAATTTTTTCAAAAATGTTGGTTTATCATTAATAATGATTTTGATTGAGGCTATGGTTGATTTTTTTAATGGTAATCCTTTTTATAGATATTTTCTAATACTTCTATCATTCTCATACCTAAGAAATATAATCTAGATTATTGGAGTGATTTTAGACTTATTCATCTTTGCACCTTCTTCCATAAGTTAATTTAAAATTATAACCAACATGCTTAGTCCTTTACTTCATAAAATTATCTCTCTCAACCAAATTAGTTTTATTGGAGGTAGATCTATTTCTAATAATATTTTACTAGCCCAAGAATTAATTCAAGATCTTGATGTCAAGACTATAGGTGGCAACATTCTTTTCAAATTAAATATTATCAAAGCCTTTGATATCATTTCTTGGGTCTTTCTTTTCCATAATCTAAATTTATTTGGGTTTTCTAATAAATTTATTTTTCTTAAAAATTGTATTAATAATGCATAGTTTTCAATAATGCTTAATGGGGAAGCCTTGGGTTTCTTTCCCTCTTCTTAAGGCTTAAGACAAGGGGATCCTTTATCTCTTGATTTATTTATTATTATTGTTGAGTACTTATTTAGGAGCATCAATGATTTATTATTTAATAAACCTAGAATGTACTACAGAACTATTGGTGGTCTTTGTGTTTCCCATTTAAGCTATGTAGATGATTTCATTATTTTTTGCAATGCTTCTATTCATCATATCAAGAATCTCAAGTATTTTCTAAAATGATTTGGTGGAGAACGTGGATTTTCTATCAATGATAACAATAATTGTTTTATGACTTCCTCTCGTATCACCAATAATAAAATCAATCAAATCTTGTATATCACAAATTTTAAGCATCAACACTTAGCTCTAAAGTACTTGGGTGTTCCTCTCTTTAAAGGCCCAAAACGATCCCATCTCTTTGATGAGTTAATTCAAGAAATTTTAAATTAAATTTTCGGTTGGGAATTCCATTTACTTTTCTTTGGTGGAAAGCTCACTATTCTTAAAAGCACTCTCAATTCAATGACTCTTTATTTGATTCAAACTATTATCCCCACTAATTCTACTCTCATTAAAATTGATTGCTTGCTTAATAAATTTTTTTGGGGGCTCTAATAACTCTACCCAAAGAATGCATTAGACATCTTAGCATAAATTTTGTGGTCCTTTGGGTGAAGGTGCTCTAGGTTGCGAACCTATTCGTGAAGCTATCACCATTTTCTCTCATAAGCTCTAGTGGAATTTTAGAAAGAATTATAGCTTTTGGGCTAATTTTAAGATGGAAAAATATTGCCAAGGTAAACACCCTCTTATCTGTGCTTATAAAGTTGGTGACTCTCCAGTTTGGAAAAGGCTTTGCTCCATTAAATGGGTTGCAAAATCTTTAATATCTTGCGGTATTCATTTGGTACTTCTTTCTTTTGGCAAGATAACTGGACTGGAAATGGCTCCATTGACACCCTTTTATCTACCCACTCTATTGTTGCTATCAAAGTTAACTCTTTTTGGCTTAATAATAATTGGAATGAAATTAAACTTAAGAATTATATCCCTATTTCTCTTTTTAACAATTTTAGAAATATCACCATTTGTTCTAACAAACTTGATAAAATTCTTTTTAAGCTTTCTTATAATGGTGATTTTGTTCTTAAATAGGTTTGGAATTTTATTAGAGTTAAGCAGAACCCTCCAATGTCTTTATTAAACTTTGGAACAATATCATTCCCATTTCCTATTTGATTTTAGCTTGGAGGATTTTGAATAACATTTTTTTTATGGACTCTTTGCTCTGGACTAAAGGGTTTCATTTACCATCAAAATGTTATTGTTGCTTTCATATTGAAAATGTAAATCATGTTTTTGTCAATAGTGCTATTGTTTTAAATTATGGCTTTGGTATGAGGATTTATTTAATACTAACTATTTTCATGGTTCTCTTTCTTTATATCAACTTCTTGAAGTTTGCTTCAAAATAACTGTGAAAAGTCATATCAAAGTTTTAATTTCTATTACCCTTCTCTCATTCATCTAGATGGATAAAAATGATGCTAAATATTGTGGCACTCCTATGAACCATAAAAGGATCATGGATAGAACTAAAGAATAACATTCATGCTCTATTTAATGCCAATCTTATTAGTAACATTCATTTTAGAGGCTATAAATTTGTGGCTAAAAAATTGGGTATAATTCTGCCTGACATGGACATTTATAAAGGTCCTAGGATTATCCATTGGATCAAACCTAAAGATAACTTGATTAAAGTGAATATTGATAGTTTTGCAGCTTCCAATAAATATGGCTGTGGTGGTAACCTTATGGATTCTAAAGGTACTATCATTTGTGCTTTTTCCTATCATCTCAAAGCTTGTTTTGTTATTTTTGCTAAGCTTATGGATATTAATAAAGCTAATGAAACTTGTTTGAATAGAGGTTTTCTCAACATCTAGATTAAAGTTGATGCTCTCTTGCTTCTTGACATGCTTAATTCCAATAGAAATGGGAATGTTGAATTATTTTATCTCCTTAATCATACAAAAAATCTTCTTTCTCAAGTTTGTTTTAAAATTTCCCACATCCTTCATGAAGTAATGCTTGTTCTGATTTCTTAGCTAATTTAGGTGCCAACTTAACTAAGTTCACTTTATTTGACAACCAAACATTGCCTAAACTATTAAGAGGCTTGGTTAATATAGAGAATACTGCATTGCCTTATCACAGATTATAATTTCTTGGCTTGCTTTTTTTTTTGTTGATTTTTGATAATCCTTTGCTTTTGTTTGCCCTTTGTTAAACCCTCTTTGGGTTGTGGTTATTTTCCTATTTTCACTCTTTGGCCGAAGCTGATGGTTACTTTTGACCTTTTACTTTTGGGTTGGCCTAGTGTTTACTCCATGGTGGTTACTATCATTGTAGTCTGAGTTAATTTGGTATTTTTGCCCTAGTGGCTGTTGTCTGCCTTGCTAAGTTTTACCACATTTTTTCTTTAACTATTTTTGATAACCTCCTATTGGGTTGTGGCTTTATCTTCAATTGGTTTTTTCCTCTTGTAAGGTTTTACCTCATTTTAAGGCTTGTTGCTCACTTACCTATTTTGGATCTACTGCTATGGTGGTTGAATGGGTGGTTTTATTGGCTGGATGGGTTGACTTGCAGTATTGGCTGGTTAGGTTGGCTAGCTAGTTGGTTGTTTTGGCTATTTTTTCCTTTTCTATTGGTGACATATCTAAGGGACTGTTGGTCATTTATCTTTGGCTTCATTTTGAAATTATTGAGGTTTTTTGGCTATTCATTCTATATCTTGTTGACTGGGGCTTGGTGGTCAGTTTTGCTGATTTTGTTTTGTTTCTTTTTATTTTGGTTTTGTCCTCCTCTTATTTTAGCCTTCCTCTCTTGGCTGCAGTGGCTTTGGGTTTGGTTATTATTTTGGGTTGGCTGGTTATGGGTTTTTTGGTGGTTGTTATTTTCCTGGATGTCTTGGGTGATTTTGGCTTGATGGTTTGTTGGTCTTTACATTGACTTGGGTTTCTTGCTATGGTGGTTAGCTAGGAAGCTATGTTGGCTGGTTGGATTGGTTGGTTGCTTCTTTATTATGTGGTGTTTTGTTGGGTTTTTTGCTTTTCCCTCACTAATGGGGATTGTTCCTTTATTGGTTACTAATGATGGGCTATTCTTTGGTGGCCGCCTTATGGATGTTTTACTTTCTTTGGTGGGAGGACTTTACTTGTCTCTTGAATCTTGTTGGTCCTTTCTCTCTCTTTGTTGCTTTTTTTCTTCTTCTTAGCTAATTTGCTACAGCCTTTTGCAGTGCTGGCAAAACCTTTATTGATCCTTCCAAATCAAGATTTTTAGTTTCTGGTGGTTGGTGGCTGCCTTTGGCTTCCTTTTGTGTGTGCTGGTCTTGGTTGTTGCCTTATTTAGGTATGTTGGTGGTGGTTTTGGTGGTGTTATTGCTTGGTTCCATTAGCTTGGCCAATGATCCTACCGTAACTTCTGGGTTGTTGGCTTAATGTAATTGGCCTATTGTGTGTTTTAGTTGGTGGGCTGGCTACTGAATGGCTACTGGCTGGTTATTTTCTTTGTTTGTTTGGTGTAGGACTGAATCATTATGGATTGCTTGCCTTGGATGGCTACAGGTATCAGGTATGCTGGCTATGATGGCTTTGATGTTACTCACCACCCTTCTTTGGTTGGTAGCTTTACATATGAATGTAACCCTTCTTATGAAGTTTGGATGCTCATATGTTTTGTTGCCCATTGAGATGATCTTAACTGAGCCCGAGCATTTTCTTTCTCAACTCTCTCCTTTCACTCTATTTATTCTTATCTTTTTAGCAATGAGTTTTGCCTTGATAGTGTTTTTGCAAAATTCTTTCATTGGTTGGAACTTTTGTCGTAGGCCTGGTCAATTTTTAGTCATCCCTACTGTCGTTGCTATGGAGCTTGTTTATTTTGCTTTCTCAAAACAATCGTGAACTACTCTGACTCAACCTTTTTCTATTTTTAGGCTTTGTTTTGTTTTACTCTACGTCATTTTGCTCTCATGCTTTTTAGATGTTAGTTTTTCCTCTTTTGTTTTCTTTTCTTCTTCTAATGTACTTAGATGTGGGCTTAGCTCTTTAGGTTTCTTGTAGCTCTATGAGAGGTAGAATTCTAAGCTTTTCCCGTTTAAGGACATTATATCTTTTCCTTTTATGGTAATAAAATTCTAACTTTTTTCCAAAAAAACCCTAAACCCTAAACCTTAAACTAACATTAAACCTTAAATCCTAAAAACCATAAACCATAAACCTTAAAACCTAAACCCTAAACAAACCCAACACCCAAAGCTAAACCTAAACCCCAAACCTTAAACACTAAACCCTAAACCCCAAACCCTAAACTAACCCTAAATCCTAAACCCTAGATTGTAAACCTAAACACTAAACCCTAACCCTAACCCTAAACCCTAAACCCCAAAACCTAAAACCCTAAACCCTAAAGTAACCCTAAACCCCAAACCATAAACCCTAAAAACCCTAAACCTTAAAGTTAAAAATAAACCCTCACCTAACCCTACACCCTAAGCTAACCCTAAACCCTAAACCCTAATACCCTAAATTCTAAAAATCCTAAACTCTAAAGCATAAACACTAAACCCTAATACCTAAACCCTAAACTCTAAACCCTAACCTTAAACCCTAACCCTAAACCCTAAACACTAAAATCCTAAACCCTAAAACCCTAAACCCTAAACCCTAAAACCTAAAAACCTAAACCTAAACTAAATAAACCAAAAAATAAAATAAATAAAAAACCTAATGTAAATAAAATAATAAAATAAAATAAAAACCTAAACTAAAACTTAAACCTAAAAATAAAATAAGATAAACTAATAAAAATAAAATAAAATAAATAAACACTTAAACAAAATTAAAAAATAAAATAAACCTAAAAACAAAAATCCTAAATAAATAAAAAACTAAATGTAAAATAAAAATAAAATAAACCTAAAATAAAATAAAAAATAAACCTAAAATAAAAATAAAATAAACCTAAAATAAAATAAAATAAAAAATAAATAAAAAACTAAGCCTAAATAATAAACTTAAAAATAAAGCCTACAAATATATAAAAAATAAAACCTAAACCCTAAAACCTAATAAACCTAAACCTAAACCTAACCCCAAGAATGGATGGAACCTTGACAGCAAAAACATCACCATCAACCAGGCTTAGTCTTGATCTGGTGGTGTAGGAGAAGGCAGAGGCCGTGGTTATCGCTGTGGTTGTGGTGGATCTAGAGGTGTTAGTGGATATGGAGGCGGTGGTAAGAGCAGTGGTGGTTATGGAAGCGGGAGGAGTAACAGAGGTTTAGCCATGGTGGTGGTGAAGGGAAAGATCAAGGATATGATAGTGGATCCCACTACTCGAGAGGCCAGAGTGGTTCTGATGGGAACTGGAGAAAGTGAAGCACGACCGATCTGATTTGCTTCTTATGGAACTGTGTCTTTACACTAAAGAGCGGTTCTAGTTATCGAGGGATTTTGAATTGCTCATTTTTTATCTATATCGTCACTTATGTCTTACAAAATTTGGTGTGTTACTTGGTTGATGAAATCAAAAAGAAGTGTTCAATCTGAATTTGTTCTCTGTAAAAAGAAAACCAAAAACTCAAAACCTTAAACTAAAACCTGAACCCTAAACCTAAAAACTAAACCTTAAACCCTAAACCCTAAAACCCTAAACCCTAAACCCTAAATCCTAAACCCCAAACACTAAACCCTAAAATAACCCTAAATAATAAAAAGCTAAAAGCCTAAACCTAAATTAAATAAAACATAAAAATAAAATAAAAAAACAAACCAAAACCAGATTAAAATAAAACTAAAATTGAAACCTAAACCTAAACCTAAAAAGAAAATAAAAATTAAACTAAAATAAAAAAAATAACAACCTAAACTAGTCTAAAAAAAGTAAAAAAACCTAAATAAAATAAAAAATAAACTTAAAACAAAAATAAAATAATCCTAAAATAAAATAAAATAAAACTTAAATAAAACTTAAACCTAAAAAATAAACCTAAAAATAAATAAAAAGTAAACCTAAACCCTAAACTAAAAAAATAGAAAACTTGAACCTAAAATAAAATAAACTAAAATAAATAAAACCTAAGCCTAAACCTAAACTAAAACATAAAACTTAAAAATAAATCTAAAATTAAAATCTAAAACCTCAAACTAAAAAAATAAAATAAAAACATAAAGCTAAACCTAAAAATGAAAAATAATACTAAAACTTAAAAATAAAATAAAAAAGAAACCAAATTAAAAGATAAACCTAAACCTAAACCTAAACCTAATTAATAAACTAAAATAAAAAACCTAAAATAAAATAAATAAATTGAAAATAAATAAACTTAACTAAATAAAATAAATAAATAAACCTAAATAAAAATAAAAAAACAAAATAAACTAAAATAAATAAAAAATAAACTAAATAAACCAAAACTTACTAGTTCACTTAATTTAAATAAAATAAAAAATAAAAGGAAACCCAAAAACCTAAACCTACAACCCAAAACAAACCTAAACCTAAAAAATAAGCCTAAAAATAGAGCCTAACATTAAATAAAAAATAAAACATAAACCCAAAAAAAGAAAAAACCTATACCTAAAATTAAGAAAATAAAATAAACATAAACCTGAACTAAAATAACTAGCTAAAATAAATAAAACGTAAATCGTAAATCATAAACCCTAAACCCCTAAACCCCTAAACCCTAAATCCTAAACATTAAAAACCTAAAAATCTAAATTAAACTAAATAAAACCTAAAAATAAAGTAAGTAAAAAAATCTATACATAAAGAAAATAAAAAAATAAAAAAAATAAAAACCTAAACTAAAACCTAAACCTAAACCTAAAAAAATTAAAAAATTAAAATATAAACTAAATAAAAATAAATGAAAATATAAACTAACTAAAAAATAAAATAAACTTAAAAACTGAACTAAAATAAACCTAAATAAAATAAAACCTAAATGTAAAATAAAAATAAAATAAACCTAAAATAAAATAAAATAAAAATTAAATAAAAACTTAAACCTAAATAATAAACTTAAAAATACAACCTAAAAATAAATAAAAAAATAAACCTAAACCCTAAACTAAAAAAAACCAATGCTAAAATAAAAATAAAATAAACCAAAACTAAAATAAATAGAACCTAAACCTTAACCTAAAATAAACTAAACCTAAACCTAAACCTAAACTAACTAAAATAAAATAAACTATATAAAACTTAACCTAAACAAAAAAAAAACAAAAGCTAAAAATAAATTTAAAGTAAAAACCTAAAACCTAAAACCAAAAAATTAAAAAAATAAAATAAAAATATAAATCTAAACATAAAAATAAAAAATTAAACTAAAATAAGTAAAATAAAAGAAAAATAAAACTAAACAAAGAAAACAAACTTAAACCTAAAAAAAATAAAATAAAAAACCTAAACTAAAATAAAAAAATTTAAAATAAATAAAATAAACTAAATAAAATAAATAAATAAACCTAAATAAAAATAATAAATAAAATAAACTAAAATAAATAAAAAATAAACTCAATAAACCAAAACCTACTAGTTTACTTAATTAAAAAAATATATAAAAAATATAAAAGCATAAAAATATAAAAAATAAAAAGAAAACCTTAAACCCTAAACTCTAAACCCTAAAACCCTAAACCCTAAACCCTAAACCCTAAAACCTACAACCTTAGACCTAAGCCCTAAACCCTAAACCCTAAACCATATACCCTATACCAAAAACACTATACCGTAAAACCTAAACCTAAAGTAAATAAAACATAAAAATAAAATAAATCAAAAAACTTAAAAAAAATAAAATACAATAAAATAAAATAAAAACCTAAACTAAAACCAAAACCTAAAACTAAACCTAAACCTAAATATTAATTAAAAAAAAGAAATGAACTGAATAAAATAAATAAAAACCTGAACTAAACTAAATAAAATAAAATAAACATAAAAAGTAAAAGCCTAAATAAAATAAAAACTAAAGGTACAACAAAAAAAAGTAAACCTAAAATAAACTAAAATAAAAACTAAATAAAATCCTAAACCTAAAAAATAAACCTAAAAATAAAACCAAAATTTAAATAAAAAACTTAAACACTAAACCAAAAAAAATGGAAACCTAAAATAAACAAAATAAAATAAACATAAACTTAAACTAAAAAAAATTAAATTAAAATAAAGAAAACCTAAACCCTAAACCCTAAACCCTAAATCTTAAACTCTAAAAACCTAAAAACATAAAACTAAACTAAATAAAACCTAAAATTAAAATAAATAAATAAATCTAAACCTAAATAAAATAAAATAAAATAAAAAAAAACTAAAACCTAAACGTAAACCTAAACTTAAAACTAAAAATAAAATAAAATAAAAAATAAGAACTAAACAAAAATAAAATAAATAAAAATTTAAATTAAACTAAAAAATAAAATAAATCTAAAAAAACCTGAATAAAAAAACCTAAACGTAAAATAAAAATAAAATAAACCTAAAATAAAATAAATAAAACCTAATGAAAACCTAAACCTAAATAATAAACGAAAATAAAGAAAAAACAAAATCAAAACCCTAAACTAAACGAAGACCTAAACCTAAAATAGAAATAAATGAACCTAAACCTAAACAAAAAATAAAGCCTAATATAAAAACCTAAAACCTTATCCTAAAAAATAAAATAAAAACCTAAACCTAAACCTAAAGATAAAAAATAAAACATAATCCTAAAAAAAATAAATAAAACTAAAACTAAATTAAAAAAAAACCTAAACCTAAACTTAAACCTAAACCAAAAAATTAAAATGAAATAAAAAACTAAACTAAAATAAATAAACCAAAAATAAATAAACTAAACTAAATAAAAATAAAAAATAAACAAAATAAAAATAAAGAATAAAATATATTAAATTAAATAAAAATAAACTAAAGAAATCTTAAACCTACTAGTTTACTTAATTTTTTTAAGAAAACTCCAAACCCAAAAACTAAACCTAAACCTTAAACCCTAAACCTACAACCCAAAACCATAAAAAACCATAAACCCTAAACAGTAAATCGTAAATAAAAAAATTTAAAAAATTTTAGAAAAAGCCCCAGCTCCAAACCCTAAACCCTAAAACTAACACTAAACCCTAAACCTACAACCCTAACCCTAAACCCTAAAACTCTAAGCCCTATACCCTAAACTCTAAAACACTAAACCCTAAACCTTAAATCCTAAACACTAAACCCTAAACCCTAAAACCTATAATCTTAAACCTTAAACCCTAAACCCCAAACCCTAAACCTAAACCAACTCTAAAAACCTAAAAACCTAAACCAAAAAAATAAAACATACATACAAAATAAATAAATAAACCTAAGTGTAAATAAAATAAAATAAAATAGAATAAAAATAAAAACTTAAACTAAAACATAAACCTAAATGTAAACCTAAACCTAAAAATAAAATAAAATAAAAAATAAAAACTAATATAAAATAAAAGAAATAAAAATCTATACAAAACTAAAAATAAAATAAACTTAAAAGTAAAAAACCTAAATAAAATAAAACCTAAATCTAAAATAAAAATAAAATAAACCTAAAATAAAAAAAATAAAAACTAAATAAAACCTAAACTTAAAAAATAAACCTAAAAGTAAAACCAAAAAATAAAACCTAAACCCTAAACTAAAAAAAATTAAACCTAAAATAAACAAAACAAAATAAACCTAAGCTTGTACTAAAATAAACTAAACTAAAATAAATAAAACCTAAACCTAAACCTAAAATAATCAGAACCTAAACCTTAAACTAAATAAAATAAAAGAAACTAAAAATAAACTTATACCTAAACTAAAAAATAAATCTAAATAATTAACCTAAAAATAAAACCTAAACCCTAAAGTAAAAAAAAACCAAAACCTAAAATGAAAATAAAAGAAACCTAAACCTAAACTAAAATAAACTAAAGTAAAATAAATAAAACCTACACCTTAACCTAAAATTATCTAAATCTAAACCTTAAAGTAAATAACATAAAATAAACTAAAAATAAATCAAAACCTAAACTAATAAGTAAAACTTAAAAATAAACCTAAAATAAAAACCTAAAACTTAAACCTAAAAAAATAAAATAAATACCTAAACCTAAACCTAAAAATTAGAAATAAAACCTACACCTACAAATTATAAATAAAACCTAAACCTAAAAAATTAAATAAAATAAAACTAAACTAAAAAATAAACTTAAACCTAAACCTAAACCTTAAAAAAACAAAAATAAAAAACCTAAACTAAAAAAAATAAACATAAAATAAATAAACAAAACTAAATAAAAATAAATTATAAACTTAAATAAAAATATAAAATAAACTAAATAAACCTAAACCTTTCAATTTATTTAATTAAAACCCTAAACCATAAACACTAAACCCTAAAAACTAAATCCTAAACCATAAACCCTAAACTCTAAACCCTAAACCTAAAATAAAATTAAATGAAAACTAAATAAAAACCTAAACTTAAAAAATAAACCTAAAAATAGACCCAAAAGTAAATAAAAAATAAAACATAAACCATAAACTAAAATAAAACCTAAATTTAAAAAAGAAATAAAATAAACAAAATAAAATAAACATAAACCAAAACTAAAACAAGCAAAACCTTCACCTCAAGCCAAAATAAACTAAACCTAAACCTTAAACTAAATAAAATAAACTAAACTAAAAAATAAACTTAAACATAAACTAAAAATAAAAACTAAAAATAAACCAAAAATAAAAACTAATACCTAAACCTAAAAAAATAAAATAAAAACATAAATCTAAACCTATAAATTAAAAATGAAACTTAAACCTAAAAACAAAAATAAAAGCAAAACTAAACTAAAAACTAAACATAAACATAAACCTAAACCTAAAAAATAAAATAAAAAATAAAATAAAAACCTAACTAAAACTTAAACCTAAACCTAAGCTTAAACCTAAACCTAAACCTAAAAATAAAAAAAAATGAAAAACTAAAGTAAAATAAGAAAATAAAAACCTAAAGTAAACTAAAACATAAAATAAACCTAAAAAAAAAACATAAATGTAAAATCAAAATAAAATAAACCTAAAAATAAAACTAAAATAAAAAATAAAATCTAAACCCTAAACTAAATAAATAAACCTAAACCTAAAAAAAATAAATTCAAATAAACCTAAGCCTATACTTAAATAAACTAAACTAAAATAAATAAAACCTAAACTTAAACCTAAAAAGAACTAAACCTAAATCCTAAACTAAATAAAATAAAATAAACTAAAAATAAACCTATACCTAAACTAAAAAAAAACCTCAAAAAAAAACATAAAATAAAAACCAAAAAACTAAATTTAAAAAAAAATAGAATAAAAATCTAAACCTAAACCTAAAAATAAAAAATAAAACCTAAACCTAAAAAGATAAAATAAAAATAAAACAATACTAGCAAATAAACATAAACCTAAACCTAAACCTAGAAAGTAAACTAAAATAAAAAACTAACACTAAAATAAAAAAACCAAAAATAAATAAACTAAACTAATTAAAAAAATTAACCTAAATAAAAATAAAATAAAATGAAACTAAAATAAGTAAAAAATATACTAAATAAACCTAATCCTACTAGTTTACTTTATTTTTTTAAAAGAAGTCCCTAAACCCTAATCCCTAAAACAAACTATAAACCATAAACCTACAATCCTAAACTCTAAACTAATCCAAACCCTAAACCCTAAACCTTAAACCCTAAACCCTAACCCTAAACCATAAACCCTAACATAAAATAAACCTAAAATAAAATAAATTATGAACTAAATAAAAAAAACCTAAATAATAGACTTAAAAAAAACCTGAAAATAAATAAAAAAACCTAAACCCTAAACTAAGAAAAAAACTAAACTTAAAATAAAAATAACATAAACCTAAACCTAAACTAAAATAAACTAAACTAAAATAAATAAAACTTACACCTAAACTTAAAATAAACTAAACCTAAACCTTAAACTAAATAAAATAAAAAAAATAAAAAAATTTTAAAAAAACCAAAAAATAAACCAAAAATAGAAACCTAAAACCTAAACATAAAAAAATAAAATAAAAACCTAAACCTAAACCTAAAAGTTAAAAATAAATTCTAAAACTAAAAAATAAATATAGACCTAAACCTAAACATTAAAAAAAAAAACTATAATAAAAAACCAAAACTAAAATAAATAATCATAAAATAAATAAACTAAACTAAATATAAATAAAATTTAAACTTAAATAAAAATATAAAATAAATTAAATATACCTAAACCTACAGGATTATTTAATTTTTTAAAAAATCATAGATTGTAATCCCTAAACCCTAAACACTAAATCCTAAACCCTATACCAAAAACCAAAAATAAAATAAAATGAAACTAAATAAAAACTTAAACCTAAAAAATAAACCTAAAAATTAAACTTAAAAGTAAATAATAATTTAAACATAAACCTTAAACTATTAAAAAAACTAAACCAAAAATAAAAATAAGATAAAAAAATAAAATTAACCTAAACCTAAACTAAAATAAACTAAACTAAAATAAACAAAACCTACACATAAAGCAAAAATAAAATAATCCTAAACCTTAAACTAAATAAAATAAAATAAACTTAAACATAAACTAAAAAAATAAAACCTAAAAATAAACTTAAAACTTAAACCTAAAAAAACAAATTAAAACCTAAACCTAATACAAAATATTTATAATAAAAATTTAACCTAAAAAAGAAGAAAATAAAACTAAACTAAAAAGTAAACATAAACCTAATCCTAAACCAAAAAATAAAATAAAATAAAATAAAATAAAAACCTAAACTAAAACTTAAACCTAAACCTAAACCTAAAAAAATAAATAAATAAATAACTAAACCAAAATAAAATAAATAAAAACCTAAACTAAACTAGAAAATAAAATAAACCTAAAAATAAAAATCCTAAATGTAAAAGAAAAATAAAATAAACTTAAAATAAAATAAAATAAAAACTAAATAAAAACCTAAACTTATAAAATAAACCTAAGAATAAAACCAATAAATAAATAAAAAAGCCTAAACCCAAAAGTAAAAAAAATCCTATACCTAAAATAAAAAAATAAAATAAAATTATGCCTATACTAAAATAAACTAAACTAAAATAAATAAAACCTAAACCTAAACCTAAAAAAAACTGAAGCTAAACCCTAAACTAAATAAAAGAAAATAAATTAAAAATAAACCTATACCTAAACTAAAAAATAAAACCTAAAGATAAACCTAAAATAAAAACCTAAAACCTAAACTTGAAAAATATAGAATAAAAATTTAACCCTAAACCCAAAAAAAAAATAAAACCTAGTCCTAAAATATAAAATAAAAATAAAGCTAAACTAAAAATAAACATAAACCTAAACCTAAACCTTAAAAGTAAACTAAAATAAAAAACTTAAACAAAAATAAATAAAGCTAAAATAAATAAACTAAACTAAATAAGAAAATAAACCTAAATAAAAATAACATAAAATAAATATAAAATAAACTAAATAAACCTAAATCTACTGCTTTAGTTTATTTAAAAAAAACTGTAAATCCTAAACCCTAAAACCATCCCTAAACCATAAAGCCTAAACCTACAACCCTAAACACTAAACTAACTCTAAACCCTAAACCCTAAACCCTAAACCTTAAACCATAAACCTAAACCCTAACTCTATACCATAAACCCTAAAATGAAATAAACCTAAACAAAAATAGATTTTGAACTAAATAAAAACCTAAACCTAAATAATAAACCTAAAAATAAATAAAAATAAAACTTGAACCCTAAACTAAAAAAAAATCTAAACCTAAATTGAAAATAAAATAAACCTAAACCTAAATTAAAATAAACTAAACTAAAATTAATAAAACCTACACCTAAACCTAAAATAAACTAAACCTAAAACTTAAACTAAATAAAATAAAATATTCTAAAATAAACCTAAACCTAAAAAAAAAAAACCTAAAAATTAAACCTAAAATAAAATCTTTAAACCTAAACCTAAAAAATAAAATAAAAAAAGCTAAACTAAGAAATAAACATAAAATAAACTAAAATAAAAAGCCTAAACTAAAATAAATAATCATAAAATAAATAAACTAAACTAAATAAAAATAAAATATAAACCTAAGAAAAATATACAATAAACTAAATAAACCTAAACCTATCAGTTTCTTAATTTTAAAAAATCCTAAAATATAAACCCTAAATTCTAAACACTAAATCCTAAACCCTAAACACTATACCAAAAATAAAATAAAATAAGAACTAAATAAAAACTTAAACCTAAAAAATAAACATAAAAATAAAACCTAAAAGTAAATAAAAAACAAAACATAAACCCTAAACTAAAAAAACCTAAACCTAAAATAAAAATAAAATAAACAAAACTTCCACCTAAAGAAAAAAAAAACTAAACCTAACTCTTAAACTAAATAAAATAAAATAAACTAAAAATAAACCTAAACCTAAACTAAATAATAAAACCTATAAAATAATAAAATAAAAACTTAAAACCTAAACCAAATCCTAAAAATTAAAAATAAATCCTTAAACTAAAAAATAAAAAAAATAAAACTAAACAAAAAAATAAACATAAGCCTAAACCTAAAAAGTAAACTAAAATAAATAAACATAAACTAAGCTAAACTGAATAAAAATAAAATATAAAATAAACTAAATAAACTAAATAAACCTAAACCTACTAGTTATTTAATTTTTTAAAAAAACCCTTAATCGTAAGCACTAAACTTTATACAGTAAATCCTAAACACAAAACCGTAAAACACTAAACCTTAAACCTAAAATAAAATAAAATAAAAACTAAATTAAAACCTAAACCTACAAAATAAACCTAAAAATAAAACATAAAACTAAATAAAAAAATAAAACATAAACCCTAGACTAAAAAAAACCTAAATCTAAAATAAAAATAAATTAGAAAAATAAAATAAACCTAAACCTAAACTAAAATAAACTAAACTAAATAAAATGTAAACTTAAACCTAAAAAAATTAAACTTAAACCTAAATCTAAACTAAATAAAATAAAATAAACTTAAAATAAACCTAAACCTAAACTAAAAAAATAAAACCTAAAACTTAAACCTAAAAAATAAATAAATAAAACTTAACTAAAAAATAAATCAAATGTAAACCTAAACCTAGAAAATAAACCAAAATAAAAATGTAAACTAAAATAAATAAACCTCAAATAAATAAACTAAATTAAAATAAAATAAAATATAAACTTAAATAAAAAAAGAAAAAACAAAGTAAGCTGAAATAATAAAAAATAAACTAATTATACTAGGTAAACCTAAACCTACCGGTTTACTTAATTTAAAAAAATAAAACCTTAAACCCTAAATCCTAAACCATAAACCCTAAACCTACAACCTTAAACTCTAAACCCTAAACTCTAAACCCTAAACCTTAACCCTAAACCATTAACCCTAAACACGAAATCGTAAACCTAAACCTAAAGTAACTAAATAAATTAACAAATAATCCTAATAAACCTAAACCCTAAGAATGGGAAGAATTATGATGGTACAAACATCACTGTCAACTAGCTTTGGTCTAGATCTAGCAGTAGAGGCGATGGATGTGGTGAAAATTATGGGAGTGGTGGTGAGGGATCTGGAGGTGCTAGTGGATATGGAGGTGGTCATCGGAGTAGTGGTGGTCATGGAGGTGAGAAGAGTGATGGTGGTTACACCCGTGGAAGTGGTGGAGGTAGAGATCGGGGATATGATGGTGGATACTGCTACTCGAGAGGGTGGGGTGGTTCTGATGGGGAATGGAGAAACTTAATAATGGCTGATCTGATCTACTGCCTATGGAACTATGTCTTTACAGTAGAGATGGTCCTAATTATATAGGGTTTTTTATTTTCTCTATGCGTGCTCATTTTTGAACAATGTTGCCACTTGTGTGTTAGAAAACTTGGTGTGTTACTTAGTTGATAAATTCAAAAAGAAGAAATGTTGAAATTGAATTTTTTTCTTTATTTAAAAAAATTAGAAACCTTTAATTCTTAACAAAAACCTAAACTCAAAACTTAAAACCTAAACCTAATCCCCCTAAACCCAAAAGACCCAAAAGCCTAAACCTAAAACCCAAAAACCCTAAACCCTAAAACCAAAACCCTAAACCTAAACCCTAAACCATAAACCCTATACCCTAAACCCTAAACCCTAAACCCTAAACGCCAAACCCTAAACCTTAAACCCTAAACTAAAAATCCTGAACCATAAACCTTAAACACTAAATAAGCACTAAACCCTAAACCTTAAATCCTAAACCCTAAACCCTAAAAAGCTAAAAACTTAAACTAAAACTAAATAAAACCTAAAAATAAAAGAAATAATAAACCCTAATAAAATAAAATAAAATAAAAACATAAACTAAAACTAAAACTTAAACCTAAAAAATATAAAATAAAAAAATAAATAAAAACTTAACCTAAACTAAAAAAATAAGAACCTAAATAAAATAAAAATTAAACCTAAAATAAAAACAAATAAAAACTAAATAAAATGTAACCTTAATAAATAAACCTAAAATAAATAAAAAAAACCTAAACCCTAAACTAAAAAAAACCTAAACCTAAAATAAAAATAAATTAAACCTAAATCTAAACTAAAATAAACTAAAATAAATATATAAAACAAAAACCTAAACTAAAAATAAACTAAACCTAAACCTAAACTTGAACTAAATAAACTAAAATAAAGTAAAAACATACATAAACCTAAACTAAAAAATAAAACCTAAAAATAAACAAAAATATAATCTTAAAACCTAAACCTAAAAAAATAACCTAAACTAAACCTAAAAATAAAAAATAAAGATTAAACCTAAAATATAAAATAAAAATAAAACTAAACTTAAAAATAAACCTAAACCTAAACCTAAAAGATTAACTAAAATAAAAAACCTAAGCTAAAATAAATAAACTAAACTAAATAAAAAAATGAACCTAAATATGAATAAAAAATAAAGTAAATAAACCTAAGCCTACTAGTTTACATAATTTTTAATGAATAAATAAATAAAAAATAATAAATAAATAAAAAACCCTAAACCTTAGAACTAACCCTTAACCTAAACCCTAAACCCTAAACCTATAATCTTAAACAATAAACCTACAACCCTAAACCCTAAACTCTAAACCCTAAATCTTAAACCCTAAACCACTAAACCACTAAACCCTAAACCCTAAACCCTAAACCTTAAACCCTGAACCCTAAACTCCAAACACTAAATCCTAAACCCTAAACTATAAACCATGATCCTTAAAAACCAAAAAACATAAACCTAAACTAAATAAAATCAAAAAATAAAAAATTAAAAAGCCCAAAGCTAAATAAAATAAAGAAAACACAAACCTAAACCTCAACATAAACCTAAACCTAAACCTAAAAATAAATTAAAGTAAAAATTAAAATTGAACTAAAATAAAATAAATAAAAACCTAAACGTAAGTAAAAAATTAAAATAAACCTAATAATAAAAAACCTAAATTAAATAAAAACTAAACATAAAATAAAAATAAAATAAAATAAAAGCTAAATAAAAACCTAACCCTAAAAAATAAACATAAAAATAATTAACAAAAAAAACTTGAACCCTATATTAAAAAAAACACATAAACCTAATATAAACAAAATAAAATAAACATAAATTTATACTAAAATAAACTAAACTAAAATAAATAAAACCTAAAATTAGACCTAAAATAAACTAAACCTAAACCCTAAAATAAACTAAAAAATAAAAAATAAAAAATAATAAACCAATCCATAAACCCTAAAAATCAAAATTCCTAAACAAAAAATCTACAACCCTCCTCGACCGTGTGCTCTCTGGCGATTGCATTTTTCCCTTCCTCTGATTACGATTTCCTTATGGTTTGGCAAATTTTTGATCATTCTTGATCAATTTCTTTGATCATTTGTCTCTGATTGGCCTCTTATGTTAGTTTCCATTGCTCATTCTATGGCAAACAAACCACTTACAATGTAGTTGAGCTTCTCCATTTGGAGGCATCGGCTAGGGCATCAGAATTACATGGAATTGTGGATCCAAAAACATCTGCTACTCTGCCTGCAGTTAAGTCCTTTAAGGATGCATTATCTAGTAAGATCCTTTCCCCTAATGTTTCAGTGAATTTGATCTCGACCTCATTTCGTGGCATGCCAGTGATTATGTGTTCAGATCTATATGTGGAGAAGTTGATGAAGCCTTATAAATTCACTTTAGTTGGTAAATTTTATGTACGATGGCCAACTCTCAATAACATCCGATCTTTTTTTCATAGCTTTAAACTTTCAGGTGCTTTCACTATCAGATTGATTGATCCAAGGCATGTTTTAATTTAGCTCTCTAATGACTTAGATTATTCAAGAGTTTTTGCACGTTGCTCTTACTTTGTTTTTAATTATCAAATGCGATTCTAAAAGGGTCTCCTATTTTTGATATAAAAGAGGAATCCCCAATTGTTCCTATATGGTTAGCTCTTCCTAATATGAGAATACATTTACATATCATGTTCTCTTGCTTGCTCTCTTTCCTCTTCAAATTGATCAGGCCACCACTATGAGATCACGACCTTCTATTGCTTGTATTTTGGTTGAAATTGATATCTCTAAAAAGCATCCTAAAGAAGTTTAGATTAGCTCTGAGAAGTTTGGTTATAAACAAAAAGGTGAATTTGAGAATTTTCCTATTTTTTGCACACACTATAAAATTCATGGCCATGATCATTCTGAATGTTTTGTGTTAAATCCACAACATAAAAAGAAAAATTTGCCTGATCCTAATCCTACTCTTTCAAATGATAAAGTCAATAAATTTACTTATGTGCCTATAGTCACTCAAAATGGGAATCCTACACCTACCCATACTCCTTTTGTATCCACTGCTTTATCTAATGGAGAGAAATTTGAGCAAGTTAAAGACACTGCTAATGAGGATCTTGAGAAGGCAAATGATAGCTTGATTATCAATCCTTCTAATTGTAATAATTTGCTTCCTCAAGATAATAACTTGATTCAGTCTAACCTTCCCCTCTTGGCTAGTGAACCCGAGGAGATTCATATGATCCTTAGTGGTTATTTGAATGGAATTTGAGGTTGGAATAAAATCTGAAAACAAATTTTGGAGCTGATCCTTTGATGATGGAACAAAATTTCAAAACCAATTCTAAAACTAATCCTAAAATCTGTGCTATTAATGGCTTCAGAACCTCTCCTTCTCCTACTCTTAAGAGTGATACACGTTAACCCACTCTCTCAGCTTAATTCAGACATTGAGAAAGAGAAAATTACCATTAGAAATGCTTTGACTGATACAAGTCCTATTTTAAATATCACAAATTAGTCTCTCTCGAATGATGATCCTTTGGACAAAGATAGAACTTTTCAAACTGTTTTAAAAAAATCACTTAAAGCAAAAATGTTCACTAATGGCTCCACTAAAACTACTAGATCTTCCCTAACTTCCCGTAAATAAATGTTTCTACTTCCCTTTTCTTCTTGCTTTATTATATCTTTAGTTATCTCTTTTATTTTCTTTTCTTATTTTATTATGATCAACTTACTAATTTGTAATGTTCAAGGTATTGAGACTCTCATTGTCCGCAACCATATTAGAAGTCTCTGTCTTTGTCATATTCATAACATAGCCTTACTTGTTGTTATTGAACCTTTCATACACTCTTCTAAGATCAACCATGTTGCTAGAATGCTCGGCTTTCACAACTTCTTTTATAATATTAGCAATAAAATTTGGTATTTTTGGAATAATTTAGTCAATATATCTATCATTGATGATCTTCAACAATTGGTTAATGTCCACATATCATTAGGTGATTTCTCTGCTCTAGGTTCCTTTATTTATGCTTCTTGTAATAGAGCAGGTAGAAACATCCTTTGGGATAATTTAAGAACATTTGCCTCCTCGGTCAACAAACCCTGGTTGCTCTCCTAACACTCATTCCATGGAAGAATTTTCTAATATGATTCTTGATTGCAATCTGATTGATATTGGCTATTCGGGTTCGGATTATACTTGGCATAACTCTAGACTCTTGCAATGGCTAGACATGATTCTTTTTAATTCTCTCTAGATCAATCAATGGCCTCATACTTCAGTTAAGCATTTGAGCAGAACTTTGTTTGATCATGCTCCTCTTTTGATATCTGTCAAAAATCCCTCTAATAGATTAACCTCCTCTACCTCTTTCTGGTTCCAAAATATGTGGATCTAACACATTGATTTCTTAAATGTTGTCTTCATCAATTGGATGGCCCCCCTTTGCCTTGATAATTCTATTAAAGGCATGATTCACCTCTGGCTTAAGCTTAAAAGGCTTAAACAAAACCTTAATTGGTGGAACAAGCATCATTTTAAAAATCTCTTTGCCAATATTAAAAACATGGAATAATTGGTTTGTTCTCTTGAAAATGTTGTTTTGACTGATTCCACTAAACTTGAGGACTTGAATGAAGCCAAAGATAACTTGGTTAGCTATCAGAATATGGAAGAAACCTACTGGCGACAAAAGGCTGCTAGAAAATATATTACTGATGGCGACAAAAATACCAGATATTTCCATGCTTTTTTCTAAAAAAAGATAGCATTAAACTCTATTAAAAAAAATTAAAAGTGATAATGACAACTGGATCACTGACAATAATGATATTAAAGATTTGTCACCCATCATTTTAAAAACTTATTGAAAAAGAACCTTCCATTAGAAGCTATCTCCAACTCCCACTTGATTCCCTCAATAATTATTAATGATGACAATCACTTTCTTAATATGGTTCCTATGGAAGCTCGATTGGTAGAATTCTTAATATCATGAATGTTGAATCTATTGCTAGCCCTGAAGGCTACACGACTCAATTTTTTTAGCATTGTTGGCCTATTATTAAGTCTGATTTAGTTGATGCTATCATTGATTTCTTTAATGGAAATCTTTTACCTAGATATTTTTTTAGCACTTCCATTATCCTTATTCCTAAAATTAATAATCCTAAATTTTGGGGTGATTTCAGACCTATTAGCCTTTGCACCTTCTTTCATAAACTAATTGCTAAATTGATTGCCAATAGAATTAGTCCTCTACTTCCTAAAATTATTTCCCTCAACCAAATTGGTTTCGTTAAAGGTAGAGCTATATCTGATAACATTCATCTTGCCCAAGAGCTGATTCATGATCTGGATGCTTCTATCAGAGGTGGTAACATCCTATTCAAATTGAACATCTCTAAAGCTTTTGACAACCTCTCTTGGAATTTCCTCTTTCAAATTCTTCATTTGTTTGGTTTTTCTGATAAATTTATCTACCTCATTAAAAATTATATTAACAATGTTTGGTTCTCTATTATCCTGAATGGTGAGGCTTTAGGTTTCTTCCCTTTTATGCATGGCTTAAGACAAGGGGATCCCTTGTCTCCTTCTCTTTTTATTGTTGTTGTTGAATATCTTTTGAGGAGCCTTCATGACCTTTTCAATAATATTCTAAGCATGTCTTTTAGAACTCAAGGTAGTTTTCCTGTCTCTCATCTTAGTTTTGTTAATGATTTCATTATCTTTTGCAATGCCTCTATTCATCACATTAAAAATATTAAGAATTTTTTAAATAAATTTGGAAATGAAAGTGGTCTCTATCTTAACTAAAGAAAAAGTTATTTCATTCTGTCCTCTAAAATATCTAGTAATAAGATCAACCAAATATTGAGAATCACTAATTTTTAGCAATAACAACTTCCTATTAAATATCTTGGTGCTCCACTTTTTAAAGGTCAGAAAAGATCACATCTTCTTGATGAGTTAATAAAAAAAAATCTCTAATAAAATTTCTATTTGGGAATTTCATTTACTCTCATTTGGTGGTAGGCTCACTTTGATTAAGAGTACCCTTAACTCCATGCCTTTATATCTTATTCAAACCATTGTGCCGACCAATTCTACCATTAATATAATTGAGTGCCTCCTTAATAAATTCTTCTGGGGGTTCTAATAATTCTACAAAAAGAATGCATTGGACCTCTTGGTATAAAAGCTGTGGCACTCTTGCAAGGTCGTAAGCCAATCAGGGAAGCTATCACTACTTTTTCTTATAAACTTTGGTGGAATTTTAAGAGAAACAATAGTCTTTGGGCTAAATTCATGACTGCTAAATACTGCCAGGGTAAGCAGCCTCTCATTTGCCCTTACAAAGTGGGAGATTCTCATGTACAGAAAAGACTTTGTTCCATCAAATGGAAGGCTGAATCTTTAATTTCTTGGGGGTTTAAATCTAGAACTTCCTTCTTTTGGCAAGATAATTGGACTGATAGTGGCTCTATTGATGATTTACTTTCTACCCACTCCACTGTTGCTATTAAAGAACACTCTTTCTGGTAGAATAATAAGTGGGACAATAGTAAATTTACTGACTATATCCCTATCTCTCTTTAAGATAAGCTTACTACCATCCCTATCATCTCTAACAATCATGATCAGATTCTTTTTTAGCTTTCTCAAAATGGTGACTTCAACCTTAAAGATGTCTGGATTCATATTATAGAAGCTCATGATTTCTCTAATGTGTTTTTTAAACTTTGAAATAACACTATCCTTATTTCTTACTCTAATCTAACTTGGAGAATTTTGAAAAATTTCATCCCTGTTGATTCCTTGATGTGGGGTAAAGGTTTTCACTTACCTTCAAAATGCTACTGCTGCTTTTACATTGATAATGTCAATCATGTATTTGTTAACGGAGGCATTGCTTACAAACTTTGGGTTTGGTATGATGAATTTTTTAATATTGAAAAATTCAATGGCTCCTTAACTCTTTATCAACTTCTTAAGGTTTATTTTGAAAACACTATCGAAGGCCACATTAAAGTGATAACTGCTATCACTCTTATATGGTTCATATGGATGGACAAAAATGATGCAAAACATCATGGGATTCTTATGAACCATAAGAGGATAATTACTAGAATTAAAGATAAAATCTATGCTTTATTTAATGCCAGTTTAATTAACTACAATCAATTTAAAGTTTGTAAATTTGTGGCCAATAAACTGGGTTTTAACCTGTCAGACCATCCCAACTGTAAAGATGATAAGCTTATTTATTAGAAAAAACCTCACGATAATATTATTAAAATTAATACTGATGGATCCATTTCTCAAAATGCTTCTGACTGTGGTGACATTTTCAGAAACCTTAATGGTAAAGTTTTATGTGCCATTGCTTATCCTCTTACTACATGTTCTATTCTCTTTGTGGAGCTAGTGGATGTTAACAAAGCTATAGAGATTTGCCTAAAAAAGGTTGGCTCAATATTTGGATTGAGGTGGATTTCATGTTACTGATTGATCTATTGACTTTCACTAAAGTGGGAAATTCAGAATTATACTACCTCCTAAAGCATACTAGAGCTCTCCTATCTCAACTCTATTTTAAAATCACTCATGTTTAGCATGAAGGTAATGCGTGTGCTGATTACCTTGCTAATCTGTTGTTAGATTAGATGGAATAAAATTTTTTGATCAGCTTACACTTCCTAAACATTTGCATCGATTGGTTAATTTGAACAATACTGGACTTCCTTTTCTCATAAACTAATTTCATCCTATGTTTTGGTCTAATTATAACTTGTATTACTTTGTTTTATCTGTATGGCCATCTTTTGTTTATGTTTTGTTTATTGTTGTTTCTCCTCTTCATTTTGCTGATGCATTTCCCTGATAATATTTTTGGTTCTATTGTGATCTCTGTAGCATATGCTACTGGCTTTCTATTAATTATCCAATCTTTTTTTGGGGTCTTACTGTATGTGCTATTTCCCTTGCTAATGGAAATGTGCTTCCTGTTTCCCTAATCTGTTGGATGGAGATGTCTTATTTTTTGATCTGCAGGGACAGTCTGCTTTCCATCAAAACTATTTTTGGGACTTATTGTATTTTGCTTTTCTTTTCATGATTGAGACTGTTTCCTATCTCTTTTTCCTGTTGCCTATTCTCAAACTGATTTTTTATTCTAGCAACTTGTATTGGAGGCTCATGTCTTTGTTGTTTCAGTTGTTAGTTTGCTATGATTTGCACAGCTTCATGGCCCTTCTTTATTTGTATTTTCCCTCTTAAATAGGGATGTGGCTCCTGTTTCTCTCACTAACCCCCCTTCCTCAATGTGTAAGGGAAGAATGTTTAATTTATCTATTATTACTACTGTTTCTTTTCAAGATTGGATTTGCTTCTTGCCTTCCTTTCTTCCTGATTTTACTGATGATGTTTGATTAGATGCTTCTCTGCTTTTCCTTGTCCTGAAGGATTTTAAAGATGTTTTTCTTCTGATCCCCACTTTGGGTCTATGTAATACTACTGTTACTGACTGGATTACCCTTTGTTAGGTGCAATATTTGGTTTGCTGTCTTGGTTGTTGGTCAATGGATTATCGTTTTATGCCAAGCTACTGGGTTGTTTCTCGATTTTTTTTGTGTTGTTTGTGACTTATCACTTTGTGTTCTATCTAATCACGTGCATTCCCATCTTGGTTCTGTTATGACTTGTGCAATTCCTGTTGTGTTTATTATTAACTTGGTGTTTGTTAACATCTGCATTATTTATTCTGAATGAGTATACTTTTTATGAGCTATATTTTGGGCTATTTTCCTTGCCTATAAGTTTCATATGATTTGGGATGGTGTTATTTACATGCTAATTGATATGCTTAGCAAGATTTCAACTGGCTTTTCAACCGGTTGTCTATTGTTTCTATCTTATGTCTGGCCTTTTCTGCTATTTACTTATGGTGGGTTTTCCTGCTAGCTTAATTTTACTCATGGATATGGTATTAATAAGGTGGATGTGGCCAAGATGGTTCATTTTTATATGGGTAGGGATTCTCATGCTATGGTGACTATAGTGGTGATACTTATCCCCATTCTGCTCTTTGTTGTCTTCTTTTCTATAGTGTATATGGCTTTGTTTAGGTTTCCAGGTACTAAGGCTCATAAGACTTTCAACAAATGGCTATTATCTTTCCACAGGTTTGTAGGCTATGATGGCTATGATGATTTCACTCCTTTTTGGTTTGGTAGTAGCTCTTGTGATGTAACCCTTCGTTGAAGTTTGGATGCTCATATCTGCATCTGCCCCAATTTGATGTAACTGAGCCTGAGCCTTCTCTCACACACTTCTCTATAATTTTTCTCAGTTTATGCTGCTTTTACCTTCCACTTTGTTTGTATTACTCTAAATGTGCTAATTTTTATCTTTCTACATATTTGTAGATGCATTTTTCTCTTTCTCTTTTAGGTTTGCTCCCTAGTGGCATGCATTCTCTCATCTTGATGAGCTTTGGCCTAGATCTATCCATTGGCTTCTCTATGTTAATCATTTTGTATCTTTTGCTTTCATTTTATCTTTTATTTTTCTTTTGGATGTACTTAGAAAGAGGATTTACTCTCTAAGCTGATTGTAGCTCTTTGAGCAGTAGTTTTGGAGTTTATCCCCTCTTAAGGATCTTGTAACCCTCTTTTTATGGCAATAAAATTTCCTCTATATGGGGTTTCACAAAAAAAACCTAAACCCTAAACTAAATAAAATAAAATAAACAAATATTAAACCTAAACCTAAACTAATAAATAAAACATAAAAATAAACCTAAAATAAAAATCTAACACCAGAACATAAAAAAATAAAATAAAAACCTAAACATAAACCTAAAAATAAAAAATAAAACCTACACAAAGAAACTAAAATAAAAATAAAACTAAACTAAAAATAAACATAAACATAAACCTAAACCTAAGAATTTAACTAAAATAAAAAACCTAAACTGTAATAAAAATACCAAAAATAAATAAACCAAACTAAATAAAAAATATAAACAAAATAAAAGTAAAAAATAAAGTAAAGTAAAATAAATAAGAAATAAACTAGATAAACTAAATAAACCTAAACTTACCATTTCACTTAATTTGAAAGAAATAAAAATAAATAAAATAAAAACCCTAACTCTAAACCTTAAACCCTAAACCCTAAACCCAAAATCTTAAATTAATCTTAAACCCTAAACTCTAAACCCTAAAAGCTAAAAACCTAAACTTAAAATAAATAAAACCTAAAAATAAAATAAATAAAAAAATTAAATTAAATAAAAACTAAAACTAAAAGCTAAACCTAAACCTAAAAAGAAAATAAAATAAAATAGAAAAACTAAACTAATATAAAATAAATAAAAACCTAAACTAAACTAAAAAAATTTAAAACCCAAATAAAAATAAAAACTAAACCTAAAATAAAAATAAAATAAACCTAAAATAAAATAAAATAAAAAACTTAATAAAAACCTAAACCTAAACTAAAAAATATATAATCTAGAAATAAATCTAAAATATAAACCTAAAACCTAAACCTAAAAAATAAAATAAAAATAAAACTAAACTAAAAAAGAAACCCTAAACCTAAACCTAAACCTAAAAATAAACTAGAATTAAAAACTAAACTAAAATAAATAAACCTACATTAAATAAACTTATCTAAATAAAAATAAAAATGAACTTAAATGAAAATAAAAAATAAATTAAACTAAAATAAATAAAAAATAATAAACCTAAACCTACTAGTTTACTTAATTTAAAAATAAAATAATAATATAATAAAATAATAAAAAAACCTTAACCATAAACCTTAAACTCTAAAACTAATAATAAAACTTAAACCTACAACCCTAAACCCTAAAACCTAAAACTCTAAACACTAAGTCCTAAACCCAAAACTCTAATCACTAAAATCCTAAACCCTAAACCCTAAACCCTGAACCCTAAATCCTAAAAAACCCTAAACACTAAACCCTAAACCCTAAACCCTAAACCCTAAACCCTAAGCCCTAAAATCATGAAGACCTAAACCTAAATTAAATAAAACCTAAAAATAAAATAAATAAAAAGCTAAACCTAAAAAAAATTAAAAAAATAAAATTCTAAATTAAAACCTAAACTAAAGCCTAAAAATAAAATAAAATAAACTAATAAAAATAAATTAAAATAAAAAAAAAAAGCCAAAACTAAACTACAAAAATAAAATAAAATAAAGAATAAAAAACCTAAATAAAATAAAAATAACCGTAAAATAAATAAAAACTAAATAAAAACCTAAACCTGAAAAATAAACTTAAAAATTAATAAAAAATAAAACCTAAACCATAAACTAAAAAAACTAAACCTAAAATAAAAATAAATTAAACCTAGACCTAAACTGAAATAAACTAAACTAAACTAAATAAAACCTCAACCCAAACAAAAATAGGCATTTTTCGTGATTGTAACCCTCTATTCGGAGTTTGGCTGCTCACAAATTTTTTTGCCCCTTCTAATGCTTGTGACTGAGCTGAGCCTTTTCTTTCCTTTCTCTTTATCTCTATTTAGTTTCTTTAAATTGTGCCAATCTCTACTTTAGTTTTTTCTTGCAGGTTTCCTTTATTTGCTCTTGGGTCTCTTCAAGTGGTATACTGACCTGCTCAAGGATTTTGTGTTGTTGTTCTTTTCTTAATTTTCCTTTTACTTTTCGTTTTCTTTTGTATTAGTTAAGGGATTTTTCTCTTTAGGTCTTTATGTAGCTCTTTGAGCAATAGTCTTTGAGATTTCCCCATTTTACCAAAAAAAAACCCCCTAAAGCATAAAGCCTAAACACTACACCATAAACCCTAAACCCTAAACCCTAACCCTAATCGCTAAACCCTAAAACCTAAACCCCAAACCCTAAACCCTAAACCCTAAACCCTAAACATTAAATCTTAAAACCTAAATACTTAAATCTAAATTGAATAAAACCTAAAAATAAAGAAAATAAAAAACTTAAACCTCAATAAAATAAAATAACATAATATAAAAACTTAAGCTAGAACTCAATCCTAAACCTAAAAATAAAATAATATAATAATAATAAAAATAAACTAAAATAAAATAAAGAAATATTTAACTAAACTAAAAATTAAAATAAACCTAACAATAAAAAACCTAAATAAAGTAAAAACTAAATGTAAAATAAAAATAAAATAAAATAAAAACTAAATAAAAACTTAAACCTTAAAAATAAACCTAAAAAAAATTCTAAACCCTAAACTAAAATAAAACTAAAATAAACCTAAATGAAAACTAAAATAAACTAAACTAAAATGAATAAAACCTAAATAAAACCTAAAATAAGGTAAACCAAAACCTAAACTAAATAAAATAAAATAAATTAAAAATAAACATAAACTTAATCTAAAAATAAAACCTAAAACTAAACCTAAAATAAAAACCTAATATCTAAGCCAAAAAAATAAAATCAAAACCTAAACCTAAACCTAAAAAAATTAAATTAAATAAAAATAAAACTCAACTAAAAATTAAATTTAAGCCTAAACCTAAACCTAAAAAAACAAAAATAAAATACCTAAACTATAATAAATAAACCTAAAATAAAAAAATTAAAAAAACCTAAATAAAAATAAAAATAAAGTAAAATAAATAAAAAAATATATCAAATAAACCTAAACTTACAGGTTTAATTAATTTAAAAGAAAAAAACCTAAACTCTAAACCCATAATCCTAAATCCTAAACTTTAAACTATAAAACCTAGACCATAAAACTAACACTAAATCCTAAAACCTAAACCTAACACCCTAAACCTATATCACTAAATCCTAAACTATAAACCCTAAAACCCTAAACCCTAGACCCTAAACTCCAAACAAATCTTAAACCCTAAACCCTAAACCTTAAAACCCTAAACCCTAAACCCTAAACTAACCCTAAATCCAAAAAAAACCCTAAATCCTAAAAGCTAAATAGTAAACACTAAACTTTAAACCCTAAGCCCTAAACCCTAAACCCTAAACCCTAACCCTAAGCCCTAAACCCTAAAACCCTAAACCCTAAAATCGTAAACCCTAAACCCTAAACCCTAAACCCTAAACCCTAAAAGCCTAAAAACTTAAACCTAATCTAAATAAAACCTAAAATTAAAATAAATAAAAAACATGAACCTAAATAAAATAATAATATAATATAATAAAAAACCTAAACTAATGCCTAAACCTAAACCTAAAAAATATACAAAAATAAAAAAGAAAAATAAAATAAATGAAAACATAAACTAAACTAAAAAAATAAAATAAATGTAAGAATAAAAAACCTAAACAAAATAAAAACTAAAGGTAAAGTAAAAATATAATAAACATAAAATAAAATAAAATAAAACTAAATAAAAACCTTGACCTAAAAATAAACCTAAAAATAAATAAAAAATAAAACCTAAACACTAAACTAAAGAAAATATAAACCTAAAATAAAAATAAGATAAACCTAAACCTAAAATAAAATAAATAAACTCAAATAAATATAACCTAAACCTAAACCTAATCATAAACCTAAACCAAATAAAATAAACTAAACAAAAAATAAACCTAAACCTAAACTAAAAAATAAAACCTAAAAATAAACCTAAATAGAAACCTAAAACCAAAGCCTAAGAAAATAAAATAAAAACCTAAACCTAAAAATAAAAATAAAAAATAAAATAAAAATAAAACTCAATTAAAAAATAAACCTAAACTTAAACAATAAACTAAAATAAAAAACCTAAACTAAAATAAATAAACCAAACTCATAAAAATAAAAATAAACTTAATTAAAAAAATAAACTAAACTAAAAAAATATAAATATACTAAATAAACCTAAACTTACAAGTTTACTTAATTAAAAAAACCTAAAAACTTAAATCCCAAATTTTAAACCTAAACCTTAAACCCTAAACCTACATCCCTAAACCTACAACCCTAAATCCTAAACCCTAAACCCTAAACTCTAACCCTAAACCCTAAACCCTAAACCCTAACCCCAAATCCTAAACCTAAACCTAAAGTAACTAAATAAATTAAAAAATAAACGTAATCCTAACCCTAATCCTTAAGAATGGGCAGAACCTTGACGACAGGAACATCATCGTCAACCAAGGTCAGTTTAAATCTAGTGATGGAGGTGAAGGCGGAGGTGGCAGTTATCATAGTGGTTGTGGGGGATCTGTATGTGATGGTTGATATGGAGCTAGTGCTCGAAGCAGTGGTGGTCATGGAGGCAGGAGGACCGATGGAGGTTATAGCCATGGTGGTGGCAGAGGGAGAGATCAAGGATATGATGGTGCATTCTGCTATTCGAAAGGCTGGGGGGATGAGAACTAGAGAAACCGAAGAATGAATGATCCGATCTACTGCTTATGGAACTGGTTTTTATAGTAGAGATGGTTTTAGTTATCTAGGGTTTTTTATTTGTTCGATACATTTTGTATCTCTGTCACCACTTTTGTCTTAGAAACTTGGTGTGTTTCTTGGTTGATGAAATAAAAAATAAGAAATGTTGAATCTAAATTTGTTCTCAAAAAAAAAACCAAAGACCCTAAACCATATAATAAAAAGAAAACCTAAACCTAAACCTACACTAAAATAAACTAAACTAAAATAAACAAAACCTAAAGTTAAACTAAATAAAATAATAAACTAAAAATAAACCTAAAACTAAACTAAAAAATAAAACCTAAAAATAAACCTCAAATAAAAACCTAAAACCTAAACCTAAAAAGATAAAATTAAAACCTAGAAATAAAAAATAAAAACTAAACCTAAAAAATAAAATAAAAATAAAACTAAATTAAAAAATAAACATAAACCTAAACCTAAAAAAAAAAAACTAAAATAAACAACCTAAACAAAAATTAATAAACTAAGCTATGCAAATACTAAAAAATAAATCTAAATAAAAATAAAAATAAAATAAACTAAATAGACTATATAAACCTAAACCTACAGGTTTAATTAATTCTTTTAAAAAACCCTAAACATTAAACCCTAAACCCAAAAACCCTAAACCCTAAATGCCAAACCCTAAAACCTATAACCCTAAACCTGAAACCTTAAACCTTAAACCCTAAACCCTAAACCTAAACTAAATAAAACATAAAAATAAAATAAAATAAAAACCTTAACCGAAATAAAATGAAAATTAAAAATAAAAAACTAAAACCTAAACCTAAACCTAAACCTAAACCTAATCCTAATCCAAAATTAAAATAAAATAAAAATAGAAAATAATCTAAAATAAAATAAATAAAAACCTAAACTAAATTAAAAATAAAACTAAAAATTAAAAACCTAAATAAAATAAAACTTCAATGTAAAATAAAAATAAAATAAACCTGAAATAAAATTAAATAAAAACTAAATAAAAACATAAACTTAAAAAATAAATAAAAAAATATAACCTAAAAATAAATAAAAAATAAAACATAAATCCTAAGCTAAAAAAGAACCTAAACCTAAAATGAACAAAATAAAATAAAACTAAACCTTAGCTAAAATAAACTAAACTAAAATAATAAAACCTAAACCTAAAACTAAAATAAACTAAACCTAAACCCTAAACTAAATAAACTAAAAATAAACTAGTACATAAATTAAAATATAAAAACTTAAAATAAATGTAAAATAAAAACCTAAAAAAATTAAAATAAAAAGCTAAACCTAAACCTGAAAGAAATATAAAAAGAACTTCAACCTACAAAATAAAACTAAAAAAATTCTAACTTAGAAAATAAACATAAACCTAAACCTGAACTTAAAAAATAAACTAAAATAAAAAACCTAAACTAAAATAAATAAACCTAAAATAAATAAACTAAACTAAATAAAAATAATAAATTAAAATAGACTAAAATAAATAAAAAATAAACTAAATAAACCTAAACCTACAGGTTTATTTATTTTTATTTAAAAAACCACTAAACCCTAAACCCTAAATCATAAACCCTAAACCCTAAACCCCGACCCTAAGCCCAAAATCCTAAACCCTAAACCTTAAAACCCTAAACCCTAAACCCTAAACTAACTCTAAACTCTAGAAACCCGAAACCCTAAGCTAGCCCTAAACCCTAAACCCTAAACCCTAAAAACCCTAAACCCTAAAGCCTATACACTAAACCTTAAACCCTAAATCTAAACCCTAAACCCTAAACCCTAAAAACCTAAAAACCTAAACCTAAACTATATAAACCCTAAAAATAAAATAAAAACCTAAACTAAAAACTAAACATAAACCAAAAAATAATATTAAAAATATAAACTAATATAAAATAAATAAAAACCAAAACTCAACTAAAAAAAATAAAAGAAAGATAGGAATAAAAAATCTGAATAAACTAGAAAATAGAAGTAAAATAAAAATAAAATAAACCTAAAATAAAAATAAATAAAAACTAAATGAATACTTAAACATAAATAATAAACATAAAAATAAAATAAAAAAAATAAAAAAATAAAACCTAAACCCTAAACTATAAAAAATAAACCTAAAATAAAAATAAAATAAACCTAAACCTAAAATATAATAAACTAAACTAAAATAATAAAAAAATCAAAACCTAAACCAAAATAAACTAAACCTAAACTTAATCCTAAACTAAATAAAATAAAATAAACTAAAAAAAAGCTAAACCTAAATTAAAAAGTAAAACCTAAACCCTAAATCTAAAAAACTAAAATAAAAACCTAAACCTAAACCTAAAAATAAAAAATAAACCTAAACTTAAAAAATAAAATAAAATAAAACTCACCTAAAAAATAAACCTGAACCTAAACCTTAACTTATAAAATAAATTAAAATAGAAAACCTAAACTAAACTAAATAAACCTAAATAAACAAACTAAACTAAATAAAAAATTAAACTTAACTAAAAAATTAAACTAAAGTAGAATAAATAAAATAAGTTAACTTAACTTGACAAACATAAAAAATATAAAAAAATTAAAAAAAAAACTCATAACCCTAAACTTTAAATCCTATTCCTACAACCCTAAACCTACAACCATAATCCTAAACCCTAAAAAATCCTGAACCCTAAACCCTAAACCTTAACCCTAAACATAAACCCTAAAAGAAAAAACTCTAAAACCCTAAACCCTAAACCCTAACCCTAAATCTTAAACCCTAAATGCCAAACCCAAAACTTAAACCTAAAGTAACTAAATAAATTAAAAAATAAACCTAAACCCTAAAACATAATAACCCTGAACCAAAATCTAAACCTTAAGAATGGGCAGAACCTTGACGACATGAACTACACCTTCAACCAAGTTCAAATAAACACTAAATCCTAAACCGTAAACCCTAAACCCTAAACTCTAAAACCTTAAACCCTAAACCCTAAACCCTAAACCCTAAAAACCTAAAAAATATAATAAAAATAGAACTCAAATAAGCTTAATAAAAAACCTAAACCTAAACTAACACCTAAAAAATGAACTAAAATAAAAAAGCATAAAATAAAATAAATAAAATAAACTATACAAAAATAAAAAATAAACCTTAAAAAATAAACTAATTAATCTAAATAAACATAAACCTAATGGTTTACTTAAGTTAAAAATAACCCTAAATCCTAAACCTGAAACCCTAAACCCTAAACCTACAACACTAAATCTACAACCTTGAAAAAGCATAAATCCTAAACCCTAAAGCCTAACCCTAAACCCTAAACCCTTACCTAAACCTTAAGCCCTAAACCCCAAACCCTAAACCTAAACTTAAAGTAACTAAATAACCTAAAAAATAAACATAAACCCAAAAACCTAATAAACCTAAACCTAAACCCTAAGTATGGGCATAACCTTGAAGGTAAGAACATCACCGCCAACCATGTTTAGTCTAGATTTGGTGAGGCTAAGAGGAAGATCGATTGGTGGGGCTGAGGAGGTCGGGATATGGACATGGTCGAAAGTATGGAGGTGAGGAGTGATGGAGGTTATAGCCATGGTGGTGGTAGGGGGAGAGATCTGGCATATGATGGTGGATCCTGCTACTCAAAAGGTCGAGGTGGTTCTGATGGGAACTGGAGAAACTCAAGAGAGATCAATCTGATCTACTGCTTATGGAACTGTATCTTTAAAGTAGAGATGGTTCGAGTTATCTAGGGTTTTTGATTTACCCTAAACCTAAAATTGAAACCCTAAACCCTAAAAATAAAAAATAAAATAAAATTAACCCTAAATAATAAAACCCTAAAACTAACCTTAAATCCAAAACCCTGAACCCTAAAACCCTAAACCATTAACCCTAAACCCTAAACCCTAAACCCTAAACCCTAAACCCTAAACCCTAAACCATAAACCAAAAATCCTAAACTCAAACACCAAACCATAAACCCTAAACCCTAAACACAAATCCCTAAACCCTAAAAACCTAAAAACCTAAACCTAAACAAAATAAAATCTAAAAATAAAATAAATAAAAAATCCTAAACAAAAATAAATATAATAAAATAAAATAACGTAAAACCTAAACTAAAACTTAAACCTAAACCTAAACCTAAACCTAATAATATAAAAACTAAACTAAAATAAAATAAATAAAAACCTAAGCCAAACTAAAAAAATAAAAATAACAAAAATAAATAACCTAAATCAAATAAAAACTAAATAAAAATAAAAAATAAAAAAACCAAAATAAAATAAAATAAAATAAAAAGTAAATAAAAACCTAAACCCAAAAAATAAACCTAAAATAATAAAAAATAAAGCCTAAACCTTAAAGAAAAAATCCTAAATTAAAATAAACAAATTAATATAAACTTAAATCTAAACCTAAAATAAAGTAAACCTAAACCCTAAACTAAATAAAATAAAATAAACTAAAAATAAACCTAAACCTAAACTAAAAAATAAAACCTAAAAATAAACATAAAACCTAAACCTAATAAAATAAAATAAAAACCTAAACCTAAAACTAAAAATAAAAATTAAAACCTAAACCTAAACAAAAAAATAAAAATAAAACTAAACTAAAAAAATAAAACATAAACCTAAACCTAAAAAATAAACTAAAATAAAAAACCTAAAATAAAATATACTAAAAAAATAAAAAAAAGAAACTTAAATAAAAATAAAAAATAAACTAAAAAAACTAAAAAAATTAAACCTATCTCTTTAATTAATTTAAAAATAAACCTAAACTAAAACCTAAAACCAAAATAATAAAAATAAAAATAAATAAATAAATAAAAATAAAATAAAAAAATGCTAACCTTAAACCCTAAAACTAAGCCTAAACCCCAAAAATAACCCTAAACTCTAAACCCTAAACCTTAAACCCTAAACCCCAAACCTAAACCTAAACCCTAAACCCTAAACCCTAAACCCTAAACCCTAAACCCTAAACCCTAACCCTAAACCCTAAAACCCTAAAACCCTAAACCCTAAACCCTGAACCCTAAAAACATAAAAACCGAAACCTAAAAAAGAAAAATAAAATAAAACTCAACTAAAAAATAAACCTAAACCTTAAACCTACAACCATAAACCCTAAACCCTAAACCCTAAACCCTAAAACCCTAAACCCTAAACCATATACGCTAAACTTCAAACCCTGAACCTTAAACACTAAAACTTGAACCATAAACCTAAAACTTAAACTCTAAATCTTTAAAATTTTAAAAATTCAAAAATATATATAATAAAAATAATAAAAAACCCTTTAACCTTAAACCTTAAAACTAGCCATAAACCTACAACCCTAAACCTTAAGCTATAAACCCTAAACTATAAACCCCAAATGCAAAACCCTAAACCCTAAACTGTAATCCCTAAATACCATAAACAGTAAAGCTTAAACACTAAACCCTAAACCCTAAATCCTAAACCCCAACCCGAAACCTTAAACCCTAAACCCTAAAACCCTAAACCCTAAAACCCTAAACCCTAAACCCTAAACCCTGAAAACCTAACAACCTAAACCTAAAAATAAAATAAAAATAAAACTCAACTAAAAAATAAACCTAAACCTAATACTAAACCTTAAAAATAAACTAATATTAAAAAATTATACTAAAATGAAGAAACCTTAAATAAATAAACTAAACTAAATAAAAATAAAAATTAAACCTAAATAAAAATAAAAATTAAAATAAATAATAAAAATAAACTAAGTAAACTTAATAAGCCTAAACCTACCAATTTACTTAATTTAAAAAAAAAACCCAAACCTTAAATCCTAAACCCTCAACCCTAAACCATAAACCCTAAAACTAACCCTAAATCCTTAACCCTAAATCTACAACACTAAACCTACAACCCCAAACCATAAACCCTAAACCCTAAACCTTAAACCCTAAAACTTAAACCCTAAAACCCTAAATCCTCAACCCTAAACCCTAAATCCTAAACCCCAAACCTTAAACCTAAACCTAAAGTAACTAAATAAATTTAAAAATAAACTTAAACCGTAAAACCTATTAAACCAAAACCTAAACCTAATCCTTAAGAATGAGTAGAACCTTCATGACCGAAACATCACCATTAACCGTGCTCAAGATAGATGCAATGGAGGCGGAGGCGAATTATCAGCAGTGGTGGGTGATCCGAGGTCATGGATATGGAAGTGGTGGTTGGAGTAGTGGAGGTTATGGAGGAGTGAAGAGTGATGGAGGTTACAGTCGTGGTGGTGGCGAAGGGAAAGATCAGGGATATGATGGTGGATCCCGTTACTCAAGAGGCCGGGGTGGTTATGATGGGAACCGTGAAAAACAATGATGACTGACCGCCGCTATGGAACTATCTTTATAATAGAGATGGTTCTAGTTATCAAGGGTTTTTTATTTGCTCCACACGTGCCTATTTTTGATCTATGTCATCACTTTTGACTTAAAAAACTTGGTGTATTACTTAGTTGATGAAATCAAAAAGAAGAAATGTTGAATCTAAATTTATTATTTATTAAAAAAATAAAAAATTATAAACCATTAACCCTAAACTAAAACACAAACCCTAAACCTAAAACCTAAACCCTAAACCCTAAATCATTAAAACACTCTAACCCAAAACCCTAAACACTAAAACTAACCCTAAATCCTAAACCTATGACCCTAAACCCTAAACCTAAAACCCTAAACCCTAAACCCAAACCCTAAAACCTACATCCTCAAACTCTAAACCCTAAACCCTAATAACCTAAAAACCTAATCCTAAACTAAATAAAACTTAAAAATAAAATAAATAAAAATGTAAATTAAATAAAATATAAAAATAAAATAGAATAAAAACCCCAACTAACACCTAAACCAAAACCTAAAAATAAAATAAAATAAAAATTAAAACTAAACTAAAATAAAATAATTACAAACCTAAACTAAACTAAAAAATAAAATAAACTTAAAAATAAAAAACCTAAATATAATAAAAATTGAACAAAAACTAAAAATAAAATAAAAACTAAATAAAAACATAAACCTAAAAAATAAACCAAGAAAACAAAACATTAAAATAATAAAAAATAAAATCTAAACCTTACACTAAAATAAACCCAAACTTAAAATTAATAAAATAAAATAAACCTAAACCTAAACTAAAATAAACTGAACTAAAATAAAGAAAACTTAAACCTAAACCTAAAATAAACTAAAAATAAATCCAAAACTAAATAAACTAAAATAAACTAAAGAATAAACATAAAACTAAATTAAAAAAATAAAACCTAAAAATAGACCAAAAATAAAAACCTAAAACCTAAACCTATAAAAATAAAATAAAACCTAAACCTAAGCCTAAAAAATTAAAAATAAAACCTAAACCTAAAAAATAAATTAAAAATAAAACTAAACTAAAAAATAAACATAAACCTAAAGATAAAGCTAAAAATTAACTTAAATAAAAAACCTAAACTAAAATAAATAAAATAAACAAAATAAAATAAAAAATAAACCTTAACAAAAATAAATAAAATAAAATAAACTAAAAGAAATAAAAAATAAACTAGAAAACCTAAACCTACTGGTTTACTTAATTTAAAAATAAGCCTAAACTAAAACCTAAACCTTAAACCCATCAACCCTAAAAAAAAAAATAAATAAAGAAATAAATAAAATTAGAACCCAAAACCATAAATCTACAACCTTAAAACCTAAACCCTAAATCTTAAAATCTGAAACCCCAAACCTAAAACCCTAAACCCTAAACCTTAAACTCTAAACCCTAAACCCTAAAAACCTTAAACCTTAAACCCTAAAGCCTAAACACTAAACCCCAAACCCTAACTATAAACCCTAAACTCTAAAACCCTAAACCCTAAGCCCTAAACCTTAAGAACCTAAAATCTTAAACCTAAAAAGTAAAATAAAAATAAAACTTGACTAAAAATAAACTTAAACCTAAACCTAGACCAAAAAAATAAACTAAAATAAAAAACCTAAATTAAAATAAATAAACCTGAAAGAAATAAACTAAACTAAATAAAAATAAAAAATAAAATAAACTAAATGAATAGAAAATAAACTAATAAACTAAAAAAACTTAAACTTACTAGTTTACTTAATTTTTTTTAAGAAAAACCTTAAACCCTAAATCCTAAACCCTAAACCTTAAACCCTAAAACTAACCCTAAACTTACAATACTAAAATCTAAACCCTAAACTCTAAAAAAACCTAAACCCTAAACCATGAACCCTAAACCCAAACCCTTAAACCCTAAAATCTAAAAGCATAAATTTTGAATTCGTAAACCATAACCCATTAACCCTAAACCCTAAACCCTAGCCTTAAACCCTAAACCCCAAGCCCTAAACCTAAACCTAAAGTAGCTAAATAAATTAAAAAAAATAAACCTAAACCTAAACCTTAAGTTGAGAAGAACCTTGATGGAAGGAACATCATTGTCAACCAAGCTCAGTCTAGATCTAGTGGTGGAGGCGAAGGAGGAGGTGACGATTTTCACAATGGTGGTGGGGGATCTAGAGGTGTTGGTGAATATGGAGGTGGTGGTCAGAGAAATGGTGGTTATGGAAGTGAGAGGAGTGATGGAGGTTATAACCATTGTGGTGGCAGAGGGAGAGATTAGGGATATGATGATGGATCCCACTACTCGAGAGGTCGAGGCTGTTCTGATGGGAACTAAAGAAATTGAAGAATGATCAATCTGATCTGCTGCTTATGGAACCGTGTCTTTACATTAGAGACGGTGCTAGTTATCTAGGTTTTTTGATTTTCTCTATGCATGCTCATTTTTTATTTATTTCATCTCTTGTGTCATAGAAACTTGGTGTTTCACTTGGTTGATGAAATCAAAAAGAAAAAATGTTGAATCTGAATTTGTTCTCTGTTAAAACTAAAACCTAAACCCTAAACCTAAACCCTAACCCATAAACTCTAAACCCTAAAAATAAAAAAAATTAAAATAAAGAAACCCTAACCCTAAAACCAAAAACTATCCCTAAACCCTAAACCTACAACCTTAAACCCTAAACCCTAAACCCTAAACCCTAAAACCCTAAACCTTATCTTAAACCCTAAACCCTAAGCCCTAATCCTTAAAACCTACATCCTGAAACCCAAAATCATAAACCCCAGACCGTAAATCCTAAACCCTAAACCTGAATCCCTAAACCCTAAAAACTAAAAACTAAAACATAAACTAAATAAAACTTAAAATTAAAATAAATAAATAAATAAATGTAAACCTAGATAAAAAATAAAATAAAATAATAACCTAAACTAAATCCTAAACCTTTACCTAATCCCAAACCTAAACCAAAACCAAAAAAAAAAAAATAAAAACTAAACTAAAATAAAATAAATAAAAACCTAAACTAAATTAAAATAAAATAAATAAAAACCTAAACTAAACTCAAAAGTAAAATAAACCTAAAAATAAAAAAGCTTAAATAAATGAAAACTAAATTAACAATAAAAAACTAAACCTAAA
The DNA here is from genome assembly GCA_021442155.1 of Cymbidium sinense. Lineage (NCBI taxonomy): Eukaryota > Viridiplantae > Streptophyta > Magnoliopsida > Asparagales > Orchidaceae > Cymbidium > Cymbidium sinense. The sequence continues at coordinate 2,144,132 of CM038220.1, read as the reverse complement.
ACAAAATAAAATAAAAACTAAATAAAAACCTAAACCTAGAAAATAAAATGTAAAAAATATTAAAACCAAAACCCTAAACTAAAAATAAAAATAAATTTTAAAATAAAAATAAAATACAACAACAACAACAATAAGCCTTTAAAAAAAACCCAAATCTAAACTAAAATAAACTAAACAAAAATAAATAAAACCTAAACCTAAACCTAAAACAAACAAAACCTAAACCCAAAATTAAATAAAATTAAATAAAAATTTAAACCTAATCCTAAACTAAAAAAATAAAACCTAAAAATTAACCTAAAATACAAACCTAAACCTAAAAATAAAGAATAAAATAAAAAGAAAACTAAACTAAAAGATAAACATAACATAAAGCTAAACTTAGAAAATAAACTAAAATAAAAAACCTAAACTAAAATACATAAACATAAAATAAAAAAACCAAACAAAATAAAATTAAATAATTAACCTAAATTAAAATAAAAAATAATCTGAATAAACCTAAATCTACTAGTTTACTTAATTTTAAAAAAAATGCTAAACCCTAAACACAAAACCCTAAACCTACAAACCTAAAACCTAAACCCTCAAACCCAAACCTAAAATCCTAAACCCTAAACCATAAACTCTAAACCCTAAACCCTAAACCCTAAACCCTAAAAACCTTAAACCCTAAACAGTAAACCCTAAACCCTAACAACAAACCATAAAACCCTAAACCCTAAAAATATAAAAACCTAAAGTGAATAAATATGAAAATAACATAACAAAATAAATATAAACATAAATAAAATAAAAAATAAAATAAAATAATAACCTAAACTAAAACCTAAACCTAAAGCTAAAAAAAATAAAATAAAAAGATAAAATTAAACTAAAATAAAATAAATAAAAATATAAGATAAATTAATAAAATAAGATAAACCTAAGAATAAAAACCTAAATAAAATAAAAACTAAACATAAAATAAAAATAAAATAAACCTAAAATAAAATTATATAAAAACCTAAAGTTAAAAAATAAACATAAAAATAAAACCCAAAAATAATTAAAAAATAAAACCCAAACCCTAAACAAAAAAAAAACTAAACCTAGAATCAAAATAAAATAAATAAAAGATAATAAACATAAACCTAAACTAAAATTAAATAAAATAAACTAAATTAAACAAAACCAAAACATAAACCTAAAATCAACTAAACCTAAACCCTAAACTAAAAAAAATAAAATTAACCAAAAATTAACCTAAACCTTAAATAAAAAATAAAACCTAAAAATAAACCTAAAATAAAAACTTAAAACCTAAACCCTAAAAAGCAAAAAATGAAAACCTAAAAATAAAATAAATAAAAAAACATAAAAAATCAAATGAAAAAAAAAATAAAACCTAAACCTCAACCTAAAGATAAAAGGAAAATAAAATAAAAAATAAAAACTAAAGTTAAATAAAATAAATAACAACCTAAACTAAACTAAAAAATAAAAAACCTAAATAAAATAAAAACTAATCCTAAAATAAAAACTAAATAAACCTAAAATAATATAATATAAAAACTAAATAAAAACCTAAACCTAAAAAAAATAAAAATAAATAAAAAATAAAATATAAACCCTACAGTGAAAAAAAATTAAACCTAAAATAATAATAAAATAAACCTAAACCTAAACTAAGATAAACTAAACTAAAATAAATAAAACCTAAACCTAAACTAAATAAAATAAAATAGATTAAAAATAAATCTAAGCCTAAACTAAAAAATTATACATAAAAATAAATCTAAAATAAAAACCTAAAACTTAAACCTAAAAAAATAAAAAACATAAACCTAAACCTGAAAATAAAAAAAATAAAACCTAAACCTAAAAAATAAAAATAAAATAAAACTAAACTAAAAAATAAACCTAAACCTAAACCTAAACTAAACCTAAACCTAAAAAACAAACTACAATAATTAAACCTAAAATAAATAAACTAAATTATATTAAAATTAAAATTAACTCGAATAAAAATTAAAATTAAAATAAACTAAAATAAATAAATAAAAACTTAAAAAACTAAACAAACTTAAATTGACCAGTTTACTTAATTTATAAAAAAATAAAAGAATTAAAAACCTAAACCCTAAACCCTAAACCCTAAACCGTAAATCCCTAATCCATAAACCCTAAACCCTAAACCCTAAACCCTAACCATAAACCCTTAAACCCAAAACCCTAAAATATTAAACTCTAAACCCAAAACCCTAAACGCTAAAAACCTAAAAACCAAAACATAAAGTAAATAAAATCTAAAAATAAAATAAATAAAAAATAAGCATATTCAAAATAATAAATCATATAAAATAATAACCTAAACTAAAACCTAAACCTGAACCTAAAAATAAAATAAAATAAAATACTAAAAATAATGTAACCTTAACTTAGAAATAAAATAAAATAAAATAAAAACCTAAACTAAACTAAAAAAATAAAATAAACCAAAGAATAAAAAGCCTAAATAAAATAAAAAATAAACATAAAATAAAAAAATAAAAGAAACCTAAAATAAAAAAAAAAATAAAAACCTAAACTAAAAAATAAAGATAAAAATAAAACCTAAAAATAAATAAAAAATAAAATCTAAATGCTAAACTAAAAATAAAAACAAAACCAAGAATAAAAATAAAATAATCAAAGAAAATAAACCTAAACCTAAAATAAAATAAACTAAACTAAAATAAATAAAACTTAAACCTAAACCCTAAACTAAAAATAAAATAAAATACACTAAAAATAAATAAAAGCCTAAACTAGAAAATAAAACCAAAAATAAAAACCTAAAACCTAAACCTTAAAAAGCTAAAAACCAAAACCTAAACTAAATAAAACCTAAAAATAAAATAAATGAAAAAACCTAAAAAAATAAAATGAAAAAAATAAATATAACATAAACTAAAACCTAAACCTATACCTAAAATCTAATAAGAAAATAAAAATAAACTAAAATACAATAAAAACTAAGAAAACCTAAATAAAATAAAAAGTAAACATAAAATAAAAATAAAATAAAATAAAAACTAAAAAATAACCTAAACCTAAAAAATAAAGCTAAAAAAACCCTAAACTAAAAAAAAACCTAAACCTAAAATAAAAATAAAATAAACCTAAACATAAACTAAGATAAACTAAACTAAAATAAATTAACCCTAAACCTAAACCAAAAATAAACTAAACCTAAACCTAAACCAAATATAGAAAATTAACTAAAAATAAACCTAAACCTAAACTAAAAAATAATATATGAAAATAAACCCAAAATAAAAACCTAAAACCTAAACCTTAAAAAAATAAAATAAAAATTTAAACCTAAACTTAAAAATAAAAAATAAATCCTAAACCTAAAAAAAAAATTAAAAATAAAACTAAACTAAAAAATAAACCTAAACCTAAACCCAAACCTAAATAATAAACTAAAATAAATAAACCTAAAATAAATAAACTAAATTAAAATAAATTTAAAATAAACCTAAATAAACATTTAAATTAAAATAAATTAAAATAAATAAAAAATAAACTAAAGTTAATAAATTTAAATTAAGAAGTTTACTTAATTTAAAATTAAATTAAAAATATTAAAATAAAAATTAATAAAAAAACCCTAAACCTTAATCCCTAAACCCTAAACCTTAAACCTACAACCCCCAACCCTAAACCGTAAACCCTAAATCCCTAAACCATCAAACCTAAACCTTAAAATCTACAACCCTAAATCCTAAACCCTACTCAAACCCTAAACCCTAAACCCTATTCACTAAACCCAAAAAACCTAAAAACCTAAACTTAAACTAAATAGAACTTAAAAATAAAATAAATAAAGAAACTTAAACCTAAATAAAAAGTAATATAAAAATATAAACCTAAACTGAAACCTAAACCTAAACCTAAACTTAAAAATAAAATAAATAAAAAGTAAAAACTACACTAAAATAAAATAAACAAAAACCTAAACTAAACTAAAAAATAAAATAAAACTAAAAATAAAAATTGAAATAAAATAAATATTAAACGTAAAATAAAAAACTAAAATTTAATAAAATAAAAACTAAATAAAAGCATAAACCTAAAAATAAAACCTAGAAATAAATTAAAATAAAACCCAAACCCTAAACTAAAAATAGAAACTAAACCTAGAATAAAAAGAAAATGAACCAAAACCAAAACTAAAATAAACTAAACAAAAATAAATAAAACATAAACCTAACCCTAAAATAAATAAAACCTAAACCCTAAACTATATAAAAAAATAAACTAAATATAAACCTAAACTAAAACTATAAAATAAAACCCAAATAAAAACCTAAAATAAAAACTTAGAACCTAAACCTAAAAAAATAAAATAAAAACCTAATCCTAAAAATAAAAATAAAAATAAAACTAAACTAAAAAATAAATATAACCTAAACCTAAACCTAAAAAATAAACTAAAATAAAAAACCTAAACTCAAATAAATAAACCTAAAATAAATAAATCAAAATTAATAAGAATAAAAAATAAAATTAAATAAAAATAAATAAAACAAAAATACTAAAATAAATAAAAAAATAGACTAAATAGACTTAAAATAACCTAAAATATCGATTTACTTAATTTTTTTTAAAAAAAACCTTGAACCTTACACCCTAAACCCTAAACCATAAATCCTAAACTCTAAACCCTAAACCCTAAAACAAACCCTAAAATTAAAACCTTAAAAACCCTAAAAACCAAAATCCTAAATAATAAACAAACCCTAAACCCTAAACAATAAACCCTAAATTGTTCACCTTAAACCTGAAGCCCTAAATCCTAACCCTAACCCTAAATCGTAAAACCTAAACCAAAACACGAAAATCCTAAACCCACAACTTACCCTAAACCATAAACCCTAAGTCCTAAAAATGGTAAACCTTAAATCCTAAACACTAAAACCTAAACCATAAACCCTAAACTCACACTAAACCCTAAACCCTAAGCCCTAAACACTAAACCTTAAATACTAAACCCAAAACCCTAACCCTAAACCCTAAAACCCTAAACTCTAAAAGCCTAAACCCTAAACCTTAAACCCTAGACCCTAAAAACCTAAAAGCTTAAATAAAATAAAATAAGAAAATCCAAAGTAAAACCTAAAAATAAAATAAAATAATAACTTAAACTAAAACCTAAACCTAAAACTAAAAATAAAATAAAATAAAAAAATAAAAAAAAACTAAAATAAAATAAATAAAAACCTAAACTAAATTAAAATAAATAAAATAAACCTAAGAATAAAAAAGTTAAATAAATAAAAACTAAATATAAAATATAATAAAATTAACCTAAATAAAATAAAATAAAAACTGAATAAAAACCTAAACCTAAAAAATAAACATAAAAATAAAACCTAAAAATAAATAAAAAATAAAATCCAAACCCTTGACTAAAAATAAAATCTAAACCTAGAATAAAAATAAACCAAAATGAAAACTAAAATAAATAAAACTCAAACCTAAACCTAAAATAAACTAAACCTAACCCCTAAAATAAATAAAATAAAATAAACTAAAAATAAACATAAACCTAAACTAAAAAATAAAACCTAAAAATAGTCCTAAAATAAAAACCTCAACCTAAGCCCTAAAAAGATAAAAACCAAAAACTAAACTAATTAAAACTTAAAAATAAAATAAATAAATAAACCTAAACTATAATAAAATTAAAAAAATAAAATAAAAACATAAACTAAAACCTAAACCTGAACCTAAAGCTAAATAGAAAATAAAATAAAAAAAATAAAAACTGAACTAAAATAAAATAAATAAGAAGCTAAACTAAACTAAAAAAATCAAAAACCTAAATAAAATAAAAATTAGATGTAAAAAAACTAAAATAAAATAAAAACTAAACAAAAACCTAAACCTAAAAAATAAACATAAAAATAAGTAAAAAATAAAACTTAAACCCTAAACTAAAAAAAATTAACCTAAAATAAAAATAAAATAAACCTAAACCTAAACTAAGATAATCTAAACTAAAATAAATAAAAATTAAAGCCAATGCTAAGATGAACTAAACATAAACCTAAGCCTAAACTAAATTAAGTAAAATAAACCTATAATAAAAACCTAAAAGCTAAACTAAAAAAATAAAATAAAATCTTAAACCTAAACCTAAAAATAAAAAATAAAACCAAAACCTAAAAAATAAAATAAAAATAAATTTAAACCTAAACCTAAACTTAAGAAATAAACTAAATTTAATACACCTAAAATAAATAAATTAAACTAAATGAATATTAAAATAAATCCTAAATAAAATTAAAATGAAAATAATATAAAATAAACTAAATATAGCTAAACATGATAATTTACTTAATTAAAAAATAAAAAAATAAATACAAATAAAATAACCTAAACCCTAAACCCTAAACCCTAAACCTTAAACCCTAAATCCCTAAATCCTAAACCCTAAACCCTAAACCCTAAAATCTATAACCCTAAAGCCTAAACCCTAAACCCTAAAAACTTAAAAACCTAAGCCTAATAGGGTGCTTTTGGAGTTATTTTGCTGATTGTTTTGTCAAACCTCATATCCCCAACCTATCAGGAGTGTAATTGCAATTTCCTGTTTAGTTCTTCTATCTCTTTGTAGTATTGGACTTCCCTCATGGATTATCTGTTTGCCTCTACTGAGGATGTAGGCTTTGCTACAAGCCTGATCATCTTTATCTGGATTGTTATTTATGTTCACTCCCTTTTGAACTCATTTTGCTATTATTTTACATCTCTAGTTTTTTATGGTGTTCTATCTATTGGGTGTATTATTTGCATTATTGTTTCCACTGTTGGCCTCTAGTTTAGTGGGTCATTCATCCAACAGGTTGTCTTTGTGGTTGTTGGCTGTTTCTTACCTTTTGACTTTTTGACTATTTGTGTTATTAACATCTGGGATTGGGTTTAGCTACTAGCATGATCATCTTTATCTGAAAGGTTTGGATATTAATATATGCTCTGTTTACTTTGAATGGGTGGACTTTTGGCTAGCTCATTGGTAATTGGTTGAACTGGATTAATACTCTAAAAGCTACTTCTGGGGTTTTGGTTTATTTTGTTTAATAAACCTCTTTTGATGTTGTTGACTGCTTGGTGGCTTTTTCTTTAAATCCCCTTAGTGGTTTATTTTATGCTGATCATTTGAATTTTGTGGACTACTTTACCTGCTGCTATTTTTTCCATCTTGTTTCAGTTAAACTTGTATCTATTGCACTGTTTATTCTAAATGGGTGGCTTTATGACCAGCTTGTTGTTTGTTGTTGTCTTCGTTGTTTGTTGCCTTAGATATTTGCTATCTTGGTTTTTCAGGATTCCAATGTTGGCTCTATGTTTGTTGGTTGTAGGACTTTAGGGCCTTATGTTCAGCAAGCTATTTCTGACATTGCTGTTCTGATTGTGTTTGATGATTGTTGTCCGAACTGCTGCTTCTCAGATCCCTGTGTCTATGGTCTAATTATTTGGTTACTAACTATTGCAATGTCTACTATGAATGAGAGCTTTTATGGCTAACTAGCTATCTTTTGCTGTCTTGGTTGTTTGTTGTCTTGGTTCTCTGCTATCTTGTTTTATTTGGAATCCAATGTTGACTCTCATTTGAATCACCTTTTTGATTTTTCTTCTGGTGGGTTCCATTATTGCTTTAATTATTTTGCTATTGGAGTTGGATTGCTGATTGCCCTTACTGTTTATATCTGGGTAGTGATCTATCTATTTCTCCCATTTCTTTTCCCATCCCAGTTGTGTAGATCATTGTGATTAAGCATCTATCCACTTGGTATGCACTGTCTATTCTGAATGGGTGGTACTATGGGCACCTGTTGCCTTTTGTTGTCTTGCTGTCTTGGTTGTTTGTTGATCAGGATTATCCTATTTTCTATCCAACATGCTGCTACTGGGGTTGTAGTTCTGATTGTCTTTATTTAGTGCTATTTTTGGTGGGATGCAGCCTATTCCCTGTACTGGGTTATGCTACCTTCCTTTATAATTGCTTTTTCCACTCATCATATGAAATATTAATAAGGGGTTGTTCACATTCAGATTCATTATTTTGATTGGGTTCATGATTCCAATGTTGGATCTATCTTTGTTGGACTTTAGATCCTATGTTCGCCAGTTTATCGATTGCTCGATTGCCTTTGATGATTACCGCTCGCCGCCTGATCCCTGTTTATGGTCTACCTATTTGGTTACTAACTATTGCAATGTCTACACTGAATGAGAGCTTTTATGGCTAGCTGCTATCTTTTGATGTCTTGGCTGTTTGTTGTCTTAGTTATCTAATGTCTTGTTTTATCTAGATTCCAATGTTGACTCTCATTTGAATCCTCTTTTTGATTTTTCTTTTGGTGGGTACCATTGCTGCATTAATTATTTTGCTATTGGGTTTGGATTGCTGATTGCCCTTGCTGTTTATATCTGGGCAGTGATCTACCTTATCTATTGTTGTTTCTTTTCCCATTTTAGTTCAGTTAGGCTTGTGCAGATCATTGTGATTAAGCATCTATCCACTTGGAATGCGCCTATTCAATGGGTGGTACTTTCCTTTTCGCCTTGCTATCTTGGTTGTTTGTTGATATGGATTATCCGATTTTCTATCCAGCATGCTGCTACTGGGGCTATAGTTCTGACTATTTTTATTTGGTGCTATTTTTGGTGGGATGCAGTTTATTTCCTGTATTGGGTTATGCTACCATCCTTTACAATTGCCTTTTCCCAACTACGGTTATGAATATTAATAAGGGGGTTGTTCACATTTGCATTCATTATTATGATCGAGTTCATTTTCTAGACTATGCTTCAAGACTGTACTCCTGGCTAGAAAGATTCATATATATATCATATGTTTGGGATGGTGTTATTTATAGGCTCATTGACTTGCTTAGCAGAATTTAAGCAGGTTGCCTCTTCTACATTTTTCTTGTGGTGGGTTTTTATGCCAGCCTATTATACCTCTTGGCTATGATTTTTCATGAGTTTCTGGCAAAGATGGCTCATTCTCATATGGATAAGTATTCTCATATCATGGTGACTATATTGATGATAATTTTCCTGCATGGGATCCCTTATCTCGCTTCAATTTCCTCTATTTTATCTATGGTTTTGTTTAGGTTTGCGTATAATAAAGCCCATAAGACTTTCAACAACCTGTTATCTTCTCACGTTTGTTGGCTATGATGGTTGTGATGATTTCACCCCTTTGGCTTGGTAGTAGCTCTTGTGATGTAACCCTTCTCAACAACCTTGATGCTCATATTTTCATCCTAACTGGGTGTGACAGCCTTCTCTCTATCACATTTCTTTACCATCATTCTCAGATTATGCAATTTTCAGTTATCATTTTGTTTGTATTACCTTAATTGCTCTAACTTCTTTCTATCTACATTTTTGTAGGTGTTTCTCTCTTGTCCTCTTGAGGTTGCTCCAGAGTGTCTTGCATTCTCCCATCCTGCAGAGCCTGGCCCTAATCTTCCATTGGCTTATTATGTTAACCAATTTGTATCTTTTGATTGCTTTCTTGTTTTCTTTTGTACTTAGGGAGATTTACCCTCCGATTGTAGCTCTTTGAGCAATAGTTCTGGAGTTTATCCCTTTAAGGACCTTATAACCCTCTTTTTGTGGCAATAAAATTCCTCTACATGGGGTTTCCCAAAAAAAATGAAATAAAAACTAAAACTAAAATAAATAAAATAACCTAAACTAAAATACAAAAAAATAAAACAAAATAAAAACCTAAACTAAAACCTAAACCTAAACCTAAATCTAAAGTAAAACAAAATTAAAAATAAAAACTAAACTATAATAAAATAAATAAAAACCTAAAATAAACTAAAAATAAAATAAACCTAAAAATAGAAAACCTAAATAAAATAAACACTAAACATATAATAAAAAATAAAATGAATTTAAATAAAATAAATAAAAAAATAAATAAAAACCTAAGCCTAAATAATAAAACGTAAAAAATATTAAAAAAACCCAAACCCTAAACTAAAAATAAAAACTAAACCTAAAATAAAAATAAAATAAATAATATAAAATAAACCTAAATCTAAACTAAAATAAACAAAACAAAATAAATAAATCCTAAACCTAAACCTAAAATAAACAAAACCTAAACCCTATACTAAATAAAATAAAAAAAATTAAAATAAACCTAAACCTAAACTAAAAAATAAAACCTAAAAATAAACCTAAAATAAAAAGCTAAAACCTAAACCTAAAAAAATAAAATAAAACCAAAATCATAAAAATAAATAATAAATTTAAATAAAACTAAATTAAAAAATAAACATAACGTAAACCTAAACCTAAAAAAACTAAAATTAAGAGAACCTAAACTAAAATACATAAACCTAAAATAAATAAACCAAACTAAATAAAATATAAAATAAACCTAAATTAAAATAAAAAATAAAATAAAATAAAATAAATAAAAAATAAACTGAATAAACCTAAACCTATTGGTTTACTTAATTTAAAAATAAATGCTAAACCCTAAACCCTAAAACCCTAAACCCCAAACCTAAAACCCTAAACCGTCTTTAAAGGCTCTTTTTTTTAGCTATGAGCTTCTTTTCTCCCTCTTTTTAAAAGAGGTGTTTGTATTTGGTTTTGTTGTGATTGATTTATGTTAATTTTATATGTTGCACTCCTCTCTCTTTCTGTTTCCTTAGCTTCACTTTTTCTTTGGCTGGGTGGCTATTATTGTAGGTTTGTATTTTTCTTTGGCTGGGATGGTTATGATGATATGATGAATTTTTCTTTGATATTTTTGTGGCTAGTGACTTTTCCTATTAGTAACCTTTCTTTGAAGCTAGATATAGATTTGATGCCCCTCATAATTGTGATTATCCATTTTTCCTCATATCTAAGCTCAAGTTTTTTTCTCTTTATGTTTCTTGATCTCCTCCTGGTTGAGATTTCTTGCAAGTTACAAGTTCTCTTTTTCAGTTGGTCTCTTCTTCTTCTTGGAGGAAGCTAGAGTCTTACTGATGGTCTCTTTTTTCTTAGATGGTTGTAGTTGTCTTCAATTGTAGGATGCAAGTTTTCATTTCTTACAAATCTTAATCTCTTTGAGCTCCATGGTTCTTCTTCCTTTGTTGTTTTTTTGGCTTTTTTAGTTTTATCTTTATTTTTTTTCTTTATTGCTCTTTAATGTATTAGTTTAGAGACTAAACTCTTTAGGATTTTCCTATAGCTCATTTGATAAGTTGTTCTTTTCCTTTAAGTTTAGTATCTAATATGGTCTTCTTGTACTTATTTTTCTGAGTAATAAATTCCTTTTAGTTTAAAAAACCCTAAACCATAAATCCTAAACCCAAAAAATCCTAAAGCCTAAAGCCTAAACACTATACCCTAAACCCTAAACCTTAACTCTAACATTAAACCCTAAACCCTAAAACCCTAAACCCTAAAACCTTAAACCCTAAACCCTAAACCCTAAACCCTAAAAACCTAAAAACCTAAAAACATAGACCTAAAGTAAATAAAACCTAAAAATAAAATAAATAAAAAAAATCTAAACTTAAATAAAATGAAAAAATAAAATAAAATAAAAAATTAAACTAAAACTTAAGCTTAAACCAAAAAATAAAATAAAATAAAAAATAAAAATAAACTAAAATAAAATTAGTAAAAACCTAAACTAAACTAAAAAATAAAATAAACCTCAGAATAAAAAGCTTAAATAAAATAAAGACTAAACATAAATTAAAATTAAAATAAACCTAAAATAAAATATAATCAAAACTAAATAAAAACCTAAACCTAAAATGTAAACTTAAAAAAAAAACCTAAACTTTGAACAAAAAAACTAAACTTAAAATAAATAAAAAATAATAAAATAAAAAAACTAAACCTAAATCTAAACCTAAAATAAACTAAACCTAAACCTAAACCTAAACCTATACTAAATAAATTAAAATAAACTAAAAATAAACCTAAAACTAACATAGGGAGAAAGGTGTGATTTAACTCCATTGGGAAAAATCAGATTAGGTTTAATTTAATCTGAGTTAATGTATGGACCATGTCGGTGTACGATGGACCCACTATGGAGGGGCAATATCAGCCTTGACCTACCTCAGGTTTACAAATCCAAAGAGATAGTCTATTAACTGTGGGGTAGAGCTAGCCAACCTAGGCCTCTGGGTAACCTATACTAGGAAGAAGGCATAGACTTACATCTTCCAAAGCAAGGAACAATCAGGGTGACTGGATGCACATCAAATCGAACCTATATTGGGTGAATGTCATTGGCGACTTATGCCAACTCAAAAGTAGTCGATTAATTTTATCATAATTTCATGTGATTTGATATGGTTTGTTTGATTTAATTTGATTTTGAATTGAGGGCATATCCACTGGGATGTGAGCTCGATCAAATTTGATAGATCTAATTTATGGACCATGTCGGTGTGCAATGGAACCACTGAGAAGGGGCTATATCGGACTTGTCCTATCTCAACTTTATAAATTTGAAGGGATATTCTACTCACCGTGGAGAATACCTAGCCAACCTAAGGGGTTTCCTTTCGGTGTGCAATGACTATGCTAGGAAGAAGGCATAACAAACATACATCTTCTAAAGGGAACAACCACTGGGGTGACATGTTGGTAGCACAACAAATCAAACTCAACTTAGAGGTGACTACTGAGTGAATGTCGTTGGGTACTTATATCAACTCAAGAGTAGTTAGGCAATTCTTATTGGGAGTTTTGCATTGTCCTAAAGATATGATGCCTTCTTGGGAAAAGGGACTGCTACGGATGTCCTCTTAGTCCATAAGTGAATATATATTTTGTTTATATGTTTGTGTGGACCCTGTTGGTGTGCAAGGGACCACATTGAGAAGGAACTATGTTGGCCTTAACCTATCTCAAATTTACTGGACCAAGGGAGAATATGCACATCCATAAGATGGATTCTCCAATCATAGGGGTGATTACTAGGAAAGGGGAATTGTCTAATCTGATAGTAACCCGGGTAGTGTCTAAATGGGATCGCAAAGGACGTGATCCAAATATAGTGCCCACAATGGTGGTGTTACTAGGGGTATTATCCTGAGCCCTGGAAAAGAAAGCTTATAGGTGTATAGTGGCCAACTCAAGGAGAAAGCATAGTAGACTTACATCTTACATGAGTGGTGTATCGTAAGGTTCGAGAACCAACCAACTTAAGGTGTATCCATTAGCATGAGTGGTGTATCCATCATCATAGTGAGAACTAACCAACCTAAGGTGCGCAACCATCAATCTGGAAAGAAAGCATATAGGCTTACAACTTTTCAGCCAGAACTGATCATCGGGATAGTCTGTCAATGGCAGGACAGATGCCATCTGACCTAGAGCGACTACTAAGCGGGGAGCCCCGAGGAAGGATTGGACCCATAGTTGAAGTAGTCAAGAGGGAAGGAGCCACTAGGGGACTTATCCTAAACCTTAAATATACTCAACCCAGTCAATGTACGAAGGCTAATCCAAGAAAAAAGCATAGCAGATTCATATCCTCGTAAATGAAGCCAACATGAGGTAGCTTACCGACCACATAGTAAGGCCTACCAAACTAATGAGGCACTCATGGGTGTGTAGTGGCCAAGTAAATAAGTAAAGCGTAGTAGACTTACATCCCCAAAACAAGAAGACCACTAGGGTGACACAGTAGTTGGGTAGCACGTCAGCTCAACCTAGAGCAGCTAATGAGTGAGTGTCGTTGGGGGTGTTATCTCAACTCAGATTAGCCCGAGATAAAGGATGTGTTTATTTTATATGTTTGTGTGTAGTTTTCATTTTTATTATGTCATTGAAGGATACGATGCCACTCGAGCTCCTTACACATACACTAAACACATCGTGGCAAATTCATAAACAAGAATACTTTCAACATGGAAGAGATTGAATTCAAAATAGAATTCTCATTAATGATAATTATTTTTAAACATGATTAATAATATTTTTTAAGTAGAGCTCATTGATTGAAAGCATTGGTCGCTCTCCCTTATGATTAATAGGCCGATAAGATCCTTCTTGGTACGCCTTCTCAATGGTAAAAGGGCCTTCCCAAGTAGGTTTAAACTTGCCTCCCAGCTTTCGATGGGCAATAATCGTCTCCTTAGAACTAAAATAATCTCTCTTACTTGAAAAGCTCTAGGACAGACCAACTTTTGTGAGCTTGAATCATTTTAGCTTTGTACAACTTGAGATTTTGGCACTTCCACAGGTGTCTCTTCTCCAAACCTTCAAGCTCTTCCAACCGCAACTTGGTGTTCTACTCTATTGTGATCTTTCTACCCACATCTACCTTTAGTGATGGGAGTTAGACTTCTAATGGTAGAATGACTTCAGACCCATACACTAAGGAGAAAGAAGTAAACTGAGTTGGAGTTCTATATGTGGTATGGTAGGCCCACAAGGCTTCAATTAACTGCTCATGCCACTATCGCTTGTTGTTATCGAGTGTCATCTTTAGTATTTGGATGAGAGCTTTGTTGAAGGCCTCTGCTAAGCCATTTTCCATCAAATAGTTAATGGTAAAATATATCCAATCTATGTTGTGTCTCTGAAAAAAGTTATTGATCTTTGTGTTCTTGAATGCGGTACCATTATCAAAATAATTTGTTGAGGCACTCTAAACCTATATACGATATGGTTCCTAAAAACTTGGAGAACTTGCTGAGCTGTGACCTCTCTAAGTAGAATCACCTTCGCCCATTTGGAAAAGTAGTTAGTAGCTGCTAAGATGAACTGATGACCCTTGGAAGGAGGATCAATCAAACCCACTATGTCGGTACCCCAACACTCGAATAGCAATGAAGCCTATGTAGGATGTAGAATGTTGGGTGGTTGGTGTAGGAACACACCATCTATTTCATATTGGTGTCATCGCCTAGCCATATCCATGCAATCTTTGATCATTGATGGCCACTAATATCATGTTCTCTTGATCTTGGATTTCATCTTTGGACTAGATTGATTGGCTCCACATAATCCTGAACATACATCAGTCATGATCTTACGGGCTTCGTTCTTGTCTAAACAACGTAACCACATATGATCGAAAGATTGCTGGTATAAGACACCATCCACAAGAGCATAGGAAAGTGCTCTCTGCTTCATTTGATGGGCTTAGGACTTCTCTTGAGGTTATTTGCCTTTATTTAGGTAATCCATGAAAGGTTACCTATAATCTAACTCCTTGTCCTTCTTGGCAATGGCAACCTCCCCTTCAAGAGAATACTTTTTGATGAGTTCAATATTAATAAGGGATAAGAATTATCTATTCCGGATATGCCAAATCCATGCAAAGCTTAGCTAAAGCATACGCTATAGCATTCTCTCCATGAGGAATATTATAAACGGTAACAATGGGAATTTTGGCCAACAACTCTATGGTGTACTTGTGGTAGTGATGGAGCTTAGGCTTTATAACCTTATATGACCCAGTGATTTGATTGATAATTAGTTGAGAATTTCTAAAGATGTTGATGTTCTGGATGCTTAACGACTAACTCAGATCAGCAATCATAGCCTCACATTCTATTTCATTGTTAGTGCAAGGATTGGACAGTTGATATAAGAATCTCATCACATCATAGTTTAGAGTGAAGAGAACTATTCCTACCCCTGCCTCTCTTGGAATAGTAGATTGTGGTTCTTCTCCTCTTTTAGAGGAAGTCACACCATCAAAGTACATCTCCCAATGGTGAATGCTAGTATCCCATAAGTTCATGATTTGCTCATTAGGGAGATCATTACTAAGTAGAGAGTCAGCAAGAAGTGGTTGTTCTACAAAGAAATCTGCTAGCACTTGTCCTTTCACCGTATGGAGGGGGTACAAAGGTAATCTCAAATTATTAGAAGATCATGGACCATTATGCCAATCATCTGGATAACGTTTCCCATGTGATAAGATACTGTAGTGGATTGATCCTAGAGATTAGGTTCACCTTATAAGAAAACATGTCATGTTGTAGCTTTTGGGATGCAAAAATTATAGCTAGGAAATGCTTCTCAATGAGTGGATAGTTAGCCTCAGTAGGGATTAGATGATGGCTAAGGTAGTAGAGTGCATTTTCCTTCCCTTCATCATTGGCTTGGGCCAACAAAGCACCAAGGGAGTCATCTAATGTAGTAGTATAAAGTATGAGCGATTTATCTAGGATAGGGGCTACTAGAATTGGTGGCATCATCAGGTAATGCTTGATGTCTTCGAAGGCATGTTCACACTTGTCATCCCACTTGAACTTGATGTCTTTTTTCTCAAATGCTAAGAATGGTTGACATCTTCCCGATAGGTTGGATATAAAGCATCTTAGATATGCCAACCGCCCTTGGAATTATTTGAGTTAAGTTAAAATTTTAGGGGGTGGAAATTCTAATATCGCCATAATCTTCTCTGGATTGCTTTTGATTTCCTGGTGTCAGACAATAAACCCAAGGAATTTTCTTGAAGCTACTCCAAATAAACACTTAAGGGGGTTCATTTTAAGGTTAAATTAACTTAACTATTCAAAAAACTACTCTGAAGTCAAAGAGATGGTCTCCCTTTTCTCTACTTTTGACCATGAGATCATTGACATAGCACTCGACTTGATGATGAATGAGTTCATCAAAGATTTGAGTCATAGCCTGCTAGTATGTAGGATCAACATTTCTAAGGCTGAAAAGCATGACCTTATAGAAATAGATTTTGATCAGGAACCTTATAGAAATAGATTTTGATTGGGGTTCTAAAAGTAGAGTTTCTTTCATCATCATGGGCCATCTTTATTTGGTTATATACAGATGAGCCATCCATGAAAGAGAAGACTGCATGAGATGAGGCAATGTCCACCACCAGCTCTAGAATTGGTAGTGAAAATTCATCTTTTGGGCATGCCTTATTTAAATCCCTAAAATCGATGCATATATGAATTTGGCCATTCTATCTCTTAACTAGGATGATGTTGGCTAACCAGGTAGGGTATTTTTGTTTCCATGAGTAATCGACTTTCATAAATGACCTGTTGTTCTATGTCTAATCGCATGTGTCTAGGAGCTTGCTTGATAGGGTTAGCGTATGCTCTATTGCCAGTATATGGACTGCTATGTTAGGAACCGATCAAGCATCTCTTCATAATTTGATGCAAAGCAGTCCTTAAACTCAGTCAATAGCCTAACTAAGTCATTGGTTTCAATTTCATTCAACAAAGAACTGATGAATGTCGGGTGTGGATCTTCATTAGTTCCTATGTTGATTTCCTTGAGCTCATCGATGGTTAACTTGATCTCTTCTTTGAACTCTAGTGGGGCATCTTTGACTTTAAAATTATTTGGATCACTTGAAGTTTCTAAGCATAGCTCCTCATATGAGTTAATGTGATTTGAAAATAACCTATAAAATTTCAGATGAACTGTGATGACTAAGCAATAATCCTCATCATCATTAGACCCACTATACCAAATCCTAATACCAATCTTGATTGAGAGGTTTTGCATTTATTCTTTCATATTCTTTCAAAGTAGTCTGACCTGTGCTTTGACCAAGTATGTGGGATTAACCCTTTCTTTGCTAAATTATGAACACAAGGCAAGTACAAATCAAAAGATAATTCTATTAAATATTTATATGAATCATTCTCAAGTTCTACATCAACTTCTGGACTTGAGGATGATCCTCCCAGAAAGAATCTTTGAGTCTTCACACCTGTGGATGACTTAGGGGCTTCCTTAACTACCAAATCTTCATCTTTTTGCGAGGAAAGTGGTGTTAGACCTATGGTTCCCAACTGATGCCTAATGATTTTGCATATAGACTTGGATACACATATGCTTTACTTTGGAGCCTAGTCTTAAATGCTATCTAGCTCAAGTGTCACCTCAAAGGGATTCTACTGCTTAGAAGAGCTGGCTATTGTGCTAACCATATAAGACTCATCCTATGAACTAGATTCTAAGTCTATATGGAATGCAGGTGCACTCTTGGTAGCTGGGACATATCTTCTGTTGGTGGTCAAGAAGGAGGTTTTCAACCCCTAAGACTACCTCTGAATAGGCCTCTTCCTCTTCCTAGTGGAGGTTAGGTCGTCCTACCCATATGTTCGAATAGAGTAATGAACTATGGGTGGAATCTAATGTCAGGCTCCACTTCCTCCTCCAAGTCTAATTCCTCTCCATTTTATTTTCTTTTTCATATTCTCTTTTCTTTATCTTTTTTCATTTCTCTTTCTTTTTCTTTTTATTTTTTATTTTCTTTTTCTTTTTTTTATTTATAAACTTTGGCCAAGTTCATGAGAATAGACTTGTTGATTTTGAGGGATGTAGTAAGCCACATCCTCATATATGCCAACCTTGTGAACTATAAATGGCTTGAGATCTCCTTTGACACAGTAGATGATCCCACCTCTCATGAACTTCATACACTGATGTAGAGAAGATGGAACTATATTGTCCTCATGTATCCATGGTCTCCCAAGAAACATGTTGAAAGATGTATCTGAGTCTATAATGTGAATCTTTACTTCGGTCTTACAATCATCTATCTCCAAGGCCAACACTATGGAGCCTATGACCTGTTGACTTCACTTTTGGAGTGCGAATTCAATCTTTGCATCTTAGACTTTGGAAACTTCTAGACACTAAGACTTTCTTAGTCATAAGATACTTTTATCAATTAGGTAAACACTTAACATAAGCCTAAAGACTTAGAAAAGTTAACCATATGATTAGGTTATGCCTTAGGGATTATGATATTTCGCTTACCCTACAACCCAAATCCAATTCATGTTCACCTTCTCAAACCAAACCTCAAGTTCAACTCAAACATCAAATTCAAATCCAAAATCAAACCCAAATTCCAAAAGCAAATGATTGAAGCCCATGATCAAATCCAAACTTGAAACCCTTCCTAAGCCATATGACCTATCCCATGGACATAGTCAAATCTTAATCCAAATTAATCTAAAATCAATTAATTTTCTCATAATAAATTTATATCTTTAATCATCTTTCTAAATATAAATCAAATTTACATTCAAATGATCAAAACTAAATAAAACTAAATCAAATTAAATCAAAACCCTTTCTAAGCCATATGACCTATCCCATAGACTTAGCCAAATCTTAATCCAGATCAAGTCAAACTCAATTGATTTTCTCACAAATCAATGATATTTTCAATCATCTTCACAAATATAAATTAAATATACATTTAGATCAAAATCAAACCAAATCAAAATTCAAACCTATGCCACATGGCTGAACTCCACGGACTTAGCCAAATTTTCTTATTCCAAAACCCAAATTCAATTGATTTTCTCATGAATCAATCATACCTTCAGTCATATTCACAAATATAAATGAAAATCAAACCAAAATCACCAAGTCAAACCCAACTTAACCATTTTGACTTGAAATATTCAAATGAAATAAAACCCATTTGAACCCAAGCAAATTGCAATTGAATTTATATATCAATCCCAAATCCATATATTAACTAAACTAAATCAAACTCTACCCAAAATCAAGCTAACTAAACTCAATTGGTCCACTTGACCCAAAGTGGCCAATTTAACCAATTTCAGTCAAGTTCTAATCTTACCCAAATAGGATTGAACCAAGCCCATCAAAATCTCTAATCAAGATTGTTGATCACCATAAGTTGATCAATTGTCACAAATTAGGTCAAACTAAGTCAACTTGGTCATTTGACCAAGTCAATCCCTTAACCCATATGAACCCAAACTAGCCAAATTGCAACCTAAGACAAGTTCCCTTGAAACCAATGATTCAGACCAAATAAAAATCAGTATTTGAATATGACTTAACCTTAAGTGAGTGAAACAAAACCTAATCGGCCCTCTTGACAAAAGTTGACCCAAATTGACCTAAAAGACTAAATTGGGTCAAATCATAATATAAACTAAATTGATTTCAACCAATGGCTCAATTTCATTCCAAATTGATTATTGAACTTGACCAAAGCAATGATTGGACCTAATTGAACCCAACTACTAAGCCCAAAGTTACCTAAAGGTTCAAGTTGGCCTAAATCAAAACCAAATCAAAATTAATTGAAACCAAAAGCTACAATCATCTTCAATTGGTCTACTAAACCCAAACCATGACCCAACCCAAGCTAATTTGTCCTATTTGGTCAAACTGGTCAACTTAAGCCATTTGACCCAAATGAATTCAAATGAGTCAAAATCAAATCTAAGCCAAACTAAACCAAAGCAATTGAACCAAAACATCCCAAATGATCATATGAACTTGACCCAACCCTTGGTTTAACCCAATTTGACCAATTCATCAACTTGATCCAACCTAACCCAATCTGACCTAAATGGGTAAAATTGAACCAAACCTAACCAAATCAACTCCAATTGACTTGAAATTTGGGCTAACCCACTTTTAGCACATTTCAAGTCTACCCAAATCAAATACAAAGCCAAATAATTATTCCAGTCTTTGTTCAAGGGCATCACATGAGACAAATCACCCATGTGAGTGGTCATTTCCATTCCATGGCCACTTAGAACTCTCTCAGTGGTCCACTTAGGCACCTAAGACACTGCCCAACCTGACCCAAGGGGTGGTTGGGTCAGCCATGACCCATAAGAGGTGAAATCACCTCACCATCCCCATCAGATCATTTGAAATCCATAGGCCATGATTCCTCCTTGGCAGCCAACTTCATACCTTCAACCAACCAAGCCAAGCCAACTCACCTCCTCCCTGTCACCCATGACTCCCTCAGATGGTCAAACGACCACTAGAAGCCAAACCAAATCCCACCGTTCGATCAAGATGAAGGGGAGTATACACCCTCTCATTTCCACTCAAACACACACAAAAATCATTCCTTAAAGCTCTATCTACCAAAAATGAGCCACTAGAGCCATTCCTTAAGCTCCCAAGCATGTTCATCGATTAGAAAATGCCATTCCCGTCCATCCTGAAATAGTACACTCCCATTTCCAACCTAACTTCCCCATTTCTCTATCAAACTCAAATTAACATTGCATGCACCTTCCCTAGGCCTCATCCAGCAAGAACAAATCATCTCCCAAGCTTCCCAAACACCGAAGGTGGGACTTTGATCAAAGCTGAGCTCCAAATCATTAGTTCGTGGCCATCCAAAATAAAAACTAAACATAAAATTAAAATAAAATAAACTTAAAATAAACCTAAAATAGAATAAAATAAAAACTAAATAAAGACCTAAACCTAAAAATAAACCTAAAAAATAAAAAAAATAAAACCTAAACCCTAAATGAGAAATAAACCTAAAATAAGAATAAAATAAAATTAAACATAAAGTAGAATAAATAAAAATTAAACCTAAACCTAAAATAAACTAAACCTAAACCCTAAACTAAATAAAATAAAATAAACTAAAAATAAACATAAATCTAAACAAAAAATAAAACCTAAAAATAAACCTAAAATAAAAAAGAAAATAAATTAAAAACCTAAATTAAAACCTAAACCTAAACCTAAAAATAAAATAAAATATAATAAAATAAAACTTAAAGTAAATAAAAATAAAAATAAAAATAAACCTAAGAATAAAAAACCTAAATTAAATAAAAACTAAACGTAAAATAAAATAAAATAAACCTAAAGTAAAATAAAATATGAAATAAATAAAAACCTAAACCTAAAAAATAAAACTAAAAATAAATAAAAAATAAAACCTAAATCCTAAACTAAGAAAACCCAATCCTAAAATAAAAATTAAATAAACAAAATAAAATAAACCTAAACCTAAGCTAAAATAAATAAAACCTAAACCTAAACTAAATAAAATAAAACCTAAAAATAAACCTAAAATAAAATCCTAAAACCTAAACCTAAAAGAAATAAAATAAAAACTTAAACCTCAACCTAAAAATAAAAAATATAACCTAAAAAAAAAAAAAATAAACTAAAATAAAAAACCTAAACTAAAATAAATAAACTCAACTAAATAAAATAAAAAATAAACCTAATTAAGAATAAATAAATTATTCCTCCCAAGCAAAGCGCGAAAGATGTATCCGGAGTACATAATGTGAAACTTGGCTTGGTCTTCCAATCATCTATCTCAAGGGCAACACTGGAGCCTGGGCTGTTGACCTCACTTTTGGAGTGATTCAATCTTCCCATCTTAGACTTAGGAGTCTTCTAGACACTAAGACTTCCTAGTCATAAGACACTTCTAACAATTAGGTAAAAATTTAACTAAGCTAAAGACTTAGAAGGGTTAACTATATGATTAGGTTATGTCTTACATTTGGATAATCAACCTATCCTACAACCCAAATCCAATCCATGTTCACCTTCTCAAGCCAAACCTCAAGTTCAATTCAAATATTAAATTCAAATCCAAAACCAAACCAAAAATCCAAAACCAAATGATTGAAACCCATGATCAAATCCAAACTTGAAACCCTTCCTAAGCCATATGACCTATCCCATGGACTTAGCCAAATATTAATCAAAATCAATTGAAAATCAATCTATTTTCTTATAATCAATTCATATAATCAATCATCTTCCTAAATATAAATCAAATCAACATTCAAATGATCAAAGATAAATCAAACTAAATAAAATTAAATCAAAACTCCTTCCTAAGCCATATGACCTATCAAATGGACTTAGCTAAATATTAATCCAAATCAAGTCAAACTCAATTGATTTTCTCATAAATCGATCATATTTTCAATCATCTTTACAAGTTTAAATGAAATATACATTTAAATTATCAAAACTAAATTAAACCAAATCAAAATCCAAACCTAAGGCACATGACCCAACTCTATGGACATAGCCAAATTCTTTCATTCCAAAACCTAAATTCAATTGATTTTCTCGTGAATCAATCATGCCTTCAATCATATTCAAAAATATAAATGAAATTGGAAATCATCAAGCTAAACCAAAATTAACTCAAGTCAAACCCAACTTAACCCTTTTGACTTGAAATGTTCAAATGAACCAAAACCCATTTGAACCAAGCCAATTGCAATTAAATTTATATATCAATCCCAAATCAATATATAAACTCAACCCAAAATCAAGCCAACTAAACCCTATTGGTCCACTTGACCCAAAGTGGCCAATTTGACCTATTTGAGCCAAGTTCTAATCCAACCCAAATTGGATTGAACCAAACTAATCAAAACCTCCCATCATGATTGTTGATCACCCTAGGTTGATCAATTATCACAAATTAGATCAAAGCAAGCCAACTTGATCATTTGACCAAGTCAACCCCTTAACCCATATGAACCCAAACTAGCCAAATTTCAACCCAAGCCAAATCACTTGATACCAATGATTCATACCAAATCAAAACCAATATTTGAATATGACTTGACATTTAATTGAGTCAAACTAAACCCAATTGGCTCTCTTGACCCAAGTTGACCCAAATTTAGCTAAAAGACCAAATTGGGTCAAATAAAAAAACAAATTAATTGTAACCAATGGCTCAAGTTCATTCCAAATTGATTGTTGAACTTGACCAAAGCCATGATTCGACCCAATTGAACCCAATTGACCTAGTTGGCCCAAATTGACTTAAAGGTTCAAGTTGGCCTAAATCAAAACCAAATCCAAATTAATTGAAACCAAATCCTACAATCATCTTCAATTGGCCAACTAAACCCAACCCAACACCCAAGCCAATTTAGCCAATTTGGCCAATTTGGTCAAATTGGTCAACTGAACCCATGTGATCCAAATGAATTCAAATATTCCAAAATCAATTCTATGCGAAACTAAACCAAACCAATTAAACCAAAACATCCCAAATGATCATATAAACTTGACCCAACCCTTGGTTTGATAATTTGACCAATTGGTCAACTTGACCCAACCTAACCCAATTTGACCTAAATGAGTCAAATTGAGCTAAACCTAACCAAATTGACTCCAATTGACTTGAAATTTGGGCTAACCCACTTTTGGCTCATTTCAAATCTATCCAAATCACATCCAATCCCAAATGATCATTCTCCTCTTGTGTCAAAGGCATCAAATGAGACAAATCACCCATGTAAGTGGTCATTTTATTCCTTGGCCACTTCATACTCTCCCAATGGTCCACCTAGGCACCTAGGACACTACCCAACTTGACCCAATGGGTGGGTGGGTCAGCAATGACCCATGGGAGGTAAAATCACCTCACCCTCCCCATCGGAGCATCTGAAACCCATAGGACACCCATGATTCTTCCTTGGGAGCCACCTCCACACCTTCAAAAAAGCAAGTCAAGCCAACTCACCTCCTCCTTGCCACCCACGACTCCCTGAGATGGCTGGATAGCCACTAAAATCCAAATATAGTCCCATGATCATGGTGAAGGGGTATACACCACCTCATTTCCACTCAAACACACAAAAAATCATTCTTAGAGCCCTAGCTACCCAAGATGAGCTATTAGAGCCATTCCCTAAGCTCTCAAGCTCATTCCTCAATAAAAAAATTCCATTCCTGTCCATCTCAAAATAAGATACTCCTATTTCTGCTCAACAGGGCTTCATCTTCACTAGATGAAGCTTCTTAATCGTTCGAGTGCTAGTCTTGAGCTCTAGTGAGGTATGCTTCCAAAATTGATCCTTAGGAAAAAATGGGTTGGATATTTTTGAAGAAAACTTGCATCTCATGTGATCTTGACCGTTGGATCCCCTTGATCAATGTCTTGAAGGTGTGGGATCCTTTTGAAGTTTATCTGAGCTCAGGTAAGCTAAGATAAAGTGAGCAATGGCAGAAGGACTCCATTCTCCCTCACTCACATGATGTTAGATCACGCACCATCCATTCTGCATGAATGGAATGGACAGTCATGATTAGATGCTAGATTGATCTGATTTAATATTATTAAGCTATGGGAATAATCATAGCCATCCAATTTTAAATCAGACGGTAGATGAGAAAGCATGTCCGTCACCATTACGTAGGTTCTAAGTCGAATATGTTTTAAGTAACCAATCCCATGGCGCCACATAGAAAGCGTGCCACATGGCGTCAACAGGATTAAGCTTTAATTAGGCTTAATTAATCATTTTTAATTCCTAAAACTTCTAAAAATCATAAAAATCATAGAGAAATAAAAAAATGCAAATAAAAACTCATTTTAAAAGTATTTCTGAGGCCAATTAATTAAAAATGATCTTAATTATTTTTAATGGTAATTAAGGTTTAATTAAGATTTAATTACAAAATTAATTAACTTAATTACTACTTAATTACTTGAGAAATTAATTCCAAATTCTCTTGGTTAATTTAATAGGATGATCTCTGCCTCCCATAATTTTCTTGGGATTTGTTGCTAACTTAATTATGAAAATTGACTAATTAAACCTTAACTACTATTTTAAGACAAATAATGATTAAGTAATCCCATGAACAGTAATAAATTGGTTAATTAATTTTATTAATCATTGTTCAATAGTAAGTGAACTAAGGAATAAGGTTTGGACCCCTTTCCCTAAGTTCATTTCACCCTTTTTTTAAAATTAAATTAATTAAGATTTAACTAATTAATTAAATCATAATCAAATTGAAATCATAATCACATCACACCTTAATTAATTAAATCATGGGGTAGATCTTTAGGTGTTTAATAACCTAATGGAGTTTAATGAAATTTTGGTTAGTTCACATGTGTGGAAAAATCATAAGAGTAATTAATTAAGTCCCTTAATCTAGTTAACTATTAATCATCAATTGCATTAGGGGCCTTTTATTTCTAGGATCATTGTATGTTTATTTTCCATGCATATCATGTTGGCTCATAATTATTTAGTTAATTACTTTAAAGTGACATGGGTAAGGGTAATTAATTTATCTAATTAAGGGTTCAACTTAATTAAACCATAAAATCAACTTAATTACATTTCTTTAAATTAAATCAAATCACTAATGTGGGAATTGGCTTAAAATAGCAAGTGGTGATTTCTCTTCTCCTCTTTAAATCAAATCAAATCCAAAACTTAATTAATAAAGAAGCTTTGGTTTGCTTTAAATAATCTTATTTGATTTGATTGTTCTTAAGAACTAGTTTGGTTGAATGAATCACATGCTTATATTTGCTTATCCTCTTTCCAATCATGTTAAATTTTGTATGTCATTTGAATTCATGCATCCATCTTTTCAAAATCAAGTAAAATAAAATGGATTTCCTTTATGTAAGCTTGCATGTGTTGATTTTATTTAATATTTGTGTGGCTATTATCACTATTAACTCCAAATGTACTTTTCAAAAGCTTATAAATGAATAATAATATGTGTTATGATGCTAGTTATAAATACATAAGAATTGCAAGTGCTTATAGCTTAAGTGTATGATTGTTGAGTTCTCTTTTCTCTATTCATGTTTTGATTTATATAAGATTGAATGGTAATAGGTATATAGTCTGGACATGTCAGGAACACGAGGCTTTAGCTAGCCCCAAAGAGGTCATTTGATTACCTCACATCCCTGATTTAACAATGGCACATACCCATTTGATTTCATTCTTATTTATTCAACATTAGAATTTGGATAGAGATTTAATTCATATATATAAATGATTCAATAAAAAAATTATAAACAATCTTTGCATGGGTTTCTTTCCCTCATTTATGTATACATCCATGTGTGTCAAAGAAAAGCAAGTATATAGTCTAGACATCCTGGGAATACGAGACTTTAGTTGGCCCCAAGGAGGTTATTTGATTACCTCACTTTCCTGGTTTAACAATGACATGTACTTCCTTATATTTTTGTACAAGTATATGTATATGAGATTAGTTAATAAAAATCCCATTTTACATTAAAATTGCATGAATTCATAATTCACAAAGTGGCTGAATTAATTAGCCATATGATTTGGATCTTACTTCATATATTCATGTATATGAATTTACAAATATTTGAATGCAAATGGGTATATAGTCTGGACATCCCAAGAATGCGAGGCTTTAGCTAGCTCCAAGGAGGTCATTTTGATTACCTCACTTCACTGGTTTAACAATGACACATGCCTCTTTAATTTCATTCTTATGTCCTTTAATATAAGAACTTGGATAAAGTTTTAAATTAATATGGTTAAATAATTCAATCAAATAAAATATAAATTCTAAACATACACATACATTCATCATTTAAGTGTGCTAAAATATGTTGCATGTATAAATACACTTAAGATTAAATCATATTCATGTTACATGTGATGGAAAGGAATGATGTAATATATGTCACGTGGTAGTAATTCAATTAAATTAATCTTAAGATGCCTTTCATTTTGAATAGGATTATTTAAAGTGAACCTAAACTTAGGATTAATTAAATCATTTAATAATCCATTCAATAACGAGAACTAAATCAAATTAATATACTTTAGAAAGTGACTTAAGGTAGGGATGAAAGAGGGTAGTTCCCTTTTCCTCAATTTAGAACACTTATTTGCTAAGTGTAATCAAATGAAACAAAAGTAAACACAAATTAAAATTCTTAAATCAATTAAACTACTTCAAGTGAAATCAATCTTTCATGTTAAATTGAATCCTTCTACACTTAGAAAATACAACACTAATGCCTAACTAGACTTACCACACAAGCCTTAATACATACATCAGAATTAAGTCACCACTTCTAGCTCTAAGTTAGGATGGTGTATGATGTGATATATGTTTTGTTTAATGATGTATTATTTTAGATTGGATGTTAGGGTGTATGTTTATAGACTAGATGATAGGCCAATATTAGCTTAATCATGTTTTATACAGGGTATTATGCTTACGGGATGCTTAAAAATAAATGTGAATGCTCTTTTTGCTGGTTGCTTAAATCCTTAAGCATAATCCAAGTTAGGATAGGTGGGCTTAGTTACATGTATGTAGAGTGCTAAGTCTAAATTATAAATACAATTGCTTGGGGTTATATGTATATTTATCTAACCTCTATTTTGTGGGTGTAGTTAGATTTACTTTTCCCACATAAATGTAATTTTTGCAATAGTAATTTGGATTTGTGCTATGTGGGATTAGGATGAGAAATGACTAAAAGGCTTTATCTTGGGGGTACCTTGTGATGCCTTTGAAGCAAAGCACCATCCAAATCAAAGAAGGAACCAAATCAGAATTTGAGATATGAAGAAAGAAGACCCTAATAACATTTAATACAATTATAATTATTCTTTTATATTTCAGGTTGTATAAGGGTTGTGCTTTTTTTTTTTTATTTTTATGATAGTTTATATAATTGATTTATGTTATGTTTACATTGTGCATTAGGATGGCATGCTTTTCTTAGTTTCTTAAATGATTGAAGTTTTAATGTGTGGCTTCGATACAATTAGGCTCTTAGGATAAAAATAACTTTTCTACCCAATTAATCACTCATAAATAAAGTTTAAACTATTCATAACCTCATCATAGAGCCTAAGACATAAATAAGATAATTAAAAGATTTAGCAACCCCATAGCTATATGGTTGTATGCTTTACATCATGCATGCATATTCGTTTTGTCTTGAATAGGAAGGATCTCCATCCTTGCATGATAAAGGAATGCTTGACCTATGAGGGCATCCCTTGTGGTGGAGAACACCTTTTTCTAGTTGATTTGACCAATAACATCATTTATCATGCATTTAGGCATAAGAAATCCTAAAGCTTTTGTAAAATGATGTGTCTAAAATGAAATAAAATTTCAAAAGATTTTGCATCTATAGATTAAGTTATATGCTCATACTACTCATGATCTAGTCTCTTAGGGAGTGTGTTTAGGACTTTAGTCTCTTTCTAATTAAATAAATACCCTAGCTATCTTATAATTCATAAAACCAGACTACATGATTTTGAAATTGTAGGGGGAGTTAGCTGGCAACCACTCGAGATGGTTATAAGTTTAGAAGTCAGGCAATTTATTCTCTCTTATAGAGGTAAACCCTTATGTCAACTTATCGCTTAGATTTGAGTACTAAAGCTCCCTAGATTTAGGATCTATTTCCTTTAGATATGAACATAAATCCTCACTTTTTAGGCATTCCCACAACCTTATGTTGGTGGATTATAAGCCCTAGTAATCTAATTAAATTTCATCTTAAAACATATAAATCTCCACAACTTCAAAATTATAAAGCCCAACCATAAGATAGATTAGAATGCTCACTAGGCTTCCTAGTATCATGAGCATTTCCTACTCATTTCATTTGGATTCCAAAAATAAGTCTTTTCCTTGAACTTTCCCAATTGATTTTCCAAATACAACCAATCATTTGATAGTATAACCTTGAAATCTTTGGAGATGATAATTGACTACTTTAATTGGAAGTATTCTTAGAAAATTTCATTTATTAATAAGTAATTAACTATAGAGGCTAGCTTTCATAGGGAACTTAATAACCTAATTTAATATAAATCCTACTTTATTCATTCATGTAAAGTAGGGGAAAAATCTCTGGTATATTCGAAGATCCATCATGCTTTAGGAGTAATTATTACGTGATTATGTCCATTGTAGGATAATGCCTCTATCTTTCAAGATAGTATATCATACCTCAATGTTGTACCCGATCACCTAAAAATATAACCCTCCTACGATCTACATGGTGTCATCCAAAAGTAAACACCACAAGGCCCTCTCACCTTGTTCATTGAATCTTTTAACATCATCCTTTTTTTGTCGATCCTCAAGTAGGCAAGGGTTCTTAGACTCATAATGTTGATTGATACACCTAGATCAACTAGAACTCTGGATAGCATGTATCTACCAACATCCATTATAATGTAAAGAGGCGATTATGCCCGGTCGTCCCTAGGTGTAAGTATTCATCACTGAATGTAACTCTTAAGATGCCCATCGAGTGGTAAGCCTTCTCTTTAATAATAGTTAGCTAAGCTAAGCATATCTCTAGATCAAGTAAGGCCTTGATTAGAGATTCCCTCATCTCTTTGGATAAGACAAGGGTGTCGTATATCCTTAACTTAGCTGAAAACTTTCTAAGGTGAACTAGCACATTGTAAGCAACTCTAGCTTGGTCCTCCACAAGAATATCCATAGGTGGAGTATCCTATGAAGGGGTTATCTCTTCACTATAACCAATGACTTTCTTACCCTTATCCTGAGGTGCTACCCTAGGAGGTAGAAATTTGTCACTATGTAGATTGACTTCAGTGACTTCTTGGAATGATGTGCTTGTGGAAAGTTCTACCTTCTTATCGAGCATACATACAGCTTCACCTATGGGATCCTCAAAGTCAATTGACTCCAAGTCAATCTCAAGAGTGAACTTGATTAATTCAAAGAAGGATAGTCTGACTCTGAATCAAAAGGAAAGAATCTGGACTACTAGAGTTATTATTTTTATTTAGACTCACAGAGCCCTCAATAAGAATAAAATCAAGAGCATCAGAAGTAGGTAATATATAAGTAGAATCAACTTTCTTTATTAATTTCTTTTTTGGGTGGAGGTAGATAATAGAAATCAAGTAATGTAAATGGAGTAAGGGATTCAGTGCCCTTATCTGCAGATACAATGCTCCTGTCGATACAAGAGGAGCTAACAAAAGAGGTGGTAGCTATAATGGTGGCGAGAGTACTAGACTTGGACTATGGTTGAGCTACTGGACTATCCTTGGCAAGTATGGTGAGCTGCTACTACTGTTGGGCTATCACCCTCCCTAAGTTGTCCTTTTTAACTAGAAAATCTTCTTTGAAGTTGGAGGTTTGAGCTATTTCAAGAACCTGCAAGGAAAGCTTCTTAATCTTAGAAATGATCTTCTTAGAGGTGTGGGATTGGAAGATATCCTAACCAACTTTGGTCTTAAGATGATCGCAAGTGTCCCCAAGATTACTCTAATAGAACTGAATGGTTGTTCGAATAAGTATTCCTTAGGGATAACTATGGCTCCCAACTTGTAGTTGCACTCAAGCTAGTTTATAAAAGTGATACAATCCTTTAAGACATGGCCTAAGATGTGGTGGTAGGGGCAATAGCTAGGATCATTGCTCTTGCCCACTTCCTCTGACCACTTAGGCTTTGGTAACTTAAAGTCAAGTTACTTTAAGATATTCTTAAAGATTTTTCTAACTATCTCCCTCTTGAATGAATATGGCTTATTCAATATATTGGCAAGAGTAGGTGGAACATGCTACTTGGTGATGGATATGAATACCACTACTGGGTAGGCTACTGAGGTGGCAGAATTGGTCATTATGGCAGTTACGGTGGCTAGTATGATGGCTGAGGTGGTGGAAAAGGAGGTTATAAATGAGGCTGTTGAGCTCCTAGTCTCTTATACTAAACTCTAGATGGCTGTTTTACTCTGTCCACTGATACAACTATCCCTGGCTTCTTCTCAAACATCTTATGTGGCTTGGGCCTAAATTATTGGTCGAGAAAGGGTAACTATTAGGCTTCCTATTGTAGGCTAGATGCCTTGTTGATTAATTTCTGAATGTTTTGATGGTAAATCCCTTAAGCATGAAAGTGACCAGGCCATGGATATTCTTGAGAAGAATCTAAATGGCATACTCTTTGGACAATTGTGGTTCGTATTTCATGCTCAAGTTGTGCCACTTGAGAATGTAATCAACAAGGGACTCGTTGAGTTTTTTGTTTCTCTTCAGTGAGATCACCTACATTCACCCTCTATTGAGCTCCAATAAACCTCTTGATGAAGAGGTGCTCCAACTCAGCAAAAGTCTTCATCGAACTATTAAGCAATTTGGCATACCAATCAAATGTAACACAGACTGCTAATGAAAAGGTAGAAGAGGAGTGTGTTGCTGCCATCGGTGTTGCAACAACCAGCTATAAAGTGTGCAATGTGTTATCGTGGGTTCCCACTACCATCAAAGAACTTGAACGATGGTGGCACAAAACCTTAAATAAAATAGAAACTAAATAAAAACCTAAACCTAAAAAATAAACCTAAAAATAAAACAAAACCCAAACCCTAAACTAATACAAAACCTAAACATAAAATAAACAAAATAAAATAAACATAAACATAAACTAAAATAAATAAAACCTAAACTTAAACCTAAAATAAACTAAACCTAAACCCTAACCTAAATAAAATAAAATAAACTAAAAATAAACTTAAACCTAACCTAAAAATAAACCTAAAAAAACCTAAAACCTAAATTTAAGAAAATAAAATGAAAACCTAAACCTAAAGCTAAAAATAAAAAATAAAACCTAAACCTAAAAAATAAAATAAAAATAAAACTAAACTAAAAAATAAACATAAACCTAAACCTAAATAAATAATAATAAATTAAAATAAAAAACCAAATTAAAATAAATAAACTAAACAAAATAAAAATAAAAAATAAACATAAATAAAAATTAAAAATAAAATAAACTAAAATAAATAAAAAATAAACTAAATAAAACTAAACTTATTAGTTTACTTAATTAAAAAAAATCTAAACCCTAAAACCGAAACCCTAAATCTAAACTATAAACTATAACCCTAAACAATAAAACTAACCCTAAATCCTAAACCCTAAACCCTAAACCTTAATATTAACCCTAAACCCTAAACCCTAAACCCTAAAACCCTAAATCCTAAAACCTAAACTAACCCTAAACCCTAAACCCTAAAAACCATAAACCCTAAACCCTAAACTAACACTAAACCCTAAGCTAACCCTAAACTTACAACCTTAAATCCTAAACACTAAACCCTAAAATTGTAAACCCTAAACCCTAAACCAAAATAAAATCCATTAGTTCGAGCATCTTCTCTCTCCTCCCCTTTTTTGGTGCTCTGGGGAATTTTGTTTCCCCTATGAAGGAGAGTCCGCTTTGTGGCTTTCTCTATGGCAATTTTGACTGTTGCTTCCATTTCGGTGAGTTTGATCAGCATTTGGCTTCTCTATCATGCATATTGATCATGGTTGGGATTTATGCTTCCTCATGAGGAAATCTTAATAATCTGGCTGCTCCCGCTAATGTTTCTAGCTCTTTGGGGGGTTTCTAGCTTAAATCCATCACTGGCTTTAAAATCATTCGAGGATATTCTTTCTAGTAAGGCTAATTGCACTGGTGAGTCTCTCGAGCTTACTTCGACTTCCTTCCGGGGTGTACCCACAATAATGTGTTCTGATTTGATTTTGGAAAGGCTTGTAAAACCTTTTGAATACGCTGGTGGGTAAATTCTCTTTGTGTCATCCTACTTTGGAGAATATTTGATCTTTCTTCCATAGCTTGAAATTCTCTGGAATTTTTTCTATCAGATTGATTGATTCTCATCATGTATTAATCTAGCTTTCCAATAATTTGGATTACTATCATGTATTTTCTTGTCGGTCGTATTTTGTTTTCAATTATAAGATGAGATTGTTGAAATGGATGCCACTTTTTGATATTTAGGAGGAATATTCTATTACTTCAATTTGGATCTCTCTTCCCAATCAGCGTGTCCATTTCATTAATCATGAATTTCTTGTTGCTGTGGGTGTGCTGTTTGGTTGTCCTCTTCAAGTTGATAAGGTGACTGCCTCTAGTACTCCCTTTGTTGCTCGGATTCTAGTCAAGTTGGATATAACTAAAATATTTACTAAGGAAATTTGGCTAGGATTAGAGAAATATGGATAATTACAAAAAGTGGAATTTGAGAATTTTCTTATTTTTTGTTCCCATTGTAAAATTCATGGTCATGAGTTTTCAGGTTGTTTGTGGTTCACCCTCACCTTAAGAAACCAAAATTAGTTAATAATAATATGGATCCCAACCTTAAGGTGCCCTCAGTTAAAGCATACAATTATGCTCTTATGGACATTTCTTTACTTGAAATCGAGGGACATTGTCTTGATCCACCTATTGTTCTTGTGGAGAATGTTGTGATTCTTAAGCCTAATTAGTTTTTAGATGTCAGCCATGTTAATAAGGATGCCTTACCCTTCAATGATTCTATATAGTTTAATGCCCCCAATATCAATAATAATATGTTTTCAAAGCTTATGGATGATGATTCTATCTCAAATGATTCAATTCCTGCTTATATGCCACCATTAATTGATGAGAATGTGATCCTAGATGAGGGTTTGAATGGTGAGCAAACTAATGAAAAGGCTTGTAATTCTAACTTGGGCACTTGTGCTTTAAATGGCTGTAATCCCTTTCCTTCCTTCTCTTCTAATGTTGAACTGATTTCTATTTTGACATTTCAACCTAATACTGATTTGGAAGAGGGTGAAGTGGCTTGCAATGATGCTTTAAATGTGCAAATTTCTCCAAAACAACCTAAACAATCTCTCTCGGATGGTGATGTAGTGGATATGAATAATAAGTTCCAAACTATTTTTAAAAACAAAAATAAACTCCTAAAACCAAACTTCCTAATTTTGCCAGATTTACTAAATCTGGCTCTTCTGCCCAAAAATAAATGGTTTCTTTCTTAATTAAGAATGTGAGAGGGATTAGTACCCTTTCTATTAGAAATAGAATTAGAAACTTAGTTCATACTCATAACATTTCTTTCCTGGATATCTTGGCTATTTATTCTTCCTTCTAACATTTCTTATGTTACTAGAATGATTGGCTTTAATAATTTTTTTCCTAACCATAGCAATAAAATTTTGATTTTTTGGAATAGTCCTTATGTTATGCAGATTTTGGATGATTTATCCCAACTTGTGGATGTTAAGGTTACTTATGATAATTTTAGTTATTATGCTTTTTATAATAGAAATGGTAGACACATTCTTTGGGAGAAACTTATTAGTTTTTCTTCTTCTCTTGATGCTCCTTGGTTTTTTGGTGGAGATTTTAATACCATCTCTTCTTCCTATGAACGTGTTGGCGGAAATGCTCCTAACTTATTTTCTATGGAATAATTTAATAACATGATCCTGAAATGTCAACTTATTGACATTGGCTTTATTGGGTCTCAATTTACATGGAATAATTATAAACTATGGCAAAGGTTTGATAGGGTTTTTTAATCATCCGTGGATTAATCTTTTTCCAATTAATTTTGTGGATTACTTAAGCAAAACCCTATCAGGCCATTCTCTCTTTCTTAATGTTAATTTCTATCCCTTTTCATTTCCAAAATATGTGGGTTATGGATGATAGATCTCTTAAAGTTGTTGTTAGTAACTAGGGAGAACCTCTCCATCCTAATGACTCTATTTTTTGGATGAAGAGATTGTGGTTCAAATTAAAATGACTTAAACAATGCATTTCTTGGTGAAATAAACACTATTTTAACAATCTTTTTGTCAATATTAATAAAATGGAGAATGAGGTGATGCTTTGGAAGAAGCTGTTGTTAATGATCCTTCCAAAATTTAGATGCTGGCTTAATCTAAAGATAGGTTGACATGTTTTCAAGATATGGAGGAGACTTATTGGTGGAAAAAAGCTTCTATGAAATAGATCTGATGGCAATTGCAATACCAAATATTTTCATGCCATGGTTAAAAAGAAAAAATCTATAAACTATATTCATAAAATTAAAATTAATGATGGAGTTTGGTGTTTGGATAAAAAGGATCTTCTTGAGTATACTGTCCTTTTATATGAAGAGCTTCTGAATAAAAATGTTGCTTATGATGATATTTCTTTGCCTAAAGTTATTCTTAATCATATTTTAGATGAGGATAACAATATGCTTTCTTCCTTACCTTCTGAGACCTAAATTTTTGATATTTTGTAGAGTATGAATAAAGACTTTATGGTTGGCCCTGATGGTTATACTACCATTTTTTTTTACAAAATGTTGGATTTCATTAAAGAGGACTAATTAAA
This sequence comes from Cymbidium sinense, assembly GCA_021442155.1. Taxonomy (NCBI): domain Eukaryota; kingdom Viridiplantae; phylum Streptophyta; class Magnoliopsida; order Asparagales; family Orchidaceae; genus Cymbidium; species Cymbidium sinense. Next base: position 2,108,362 of record CM038220.1, on the reverse strand, counting down.
GCAATTCATAATATTTTTAAGGGTAGCATCCTTCCCAAATTTTTTACTAGCACCTCCATTATTTTAATTTCTAAAAAAGACAATCCTAAAGTTTGGAGTGATTTTAGGCAGATTAGACTTTGCTCTTTCTTTTTAAAAATCTTATCTTTAAAATTATCTCCCCCAATCAAACTAATTTTGTTAAAGGGAGATCCATTTCTAATAATGCTTTTTAGCTCAAGAGATGATCCATGATTTGAATGCCAAAGTTTGTAGTGGAAACCTACTTTTTAAGCTTAACATTTCCAAAGCCTATGATAATATTGGTTGGGTTTTCCTATATAAAACTTTAGCTTTATTTGGGTTCTCTAATCAATTTATTACTTTAATTAAGAATGGATTGAGAATTCTTGGTTCTCTATGCTTCTTAATGGTGAAGTGCACTATTTTTTCTTCTCTTCTCATGGGCTAAGGCAAGGTGACCCTCTTTTCTGCTCTTTTCATTATTACTGTGGAATATCTTTCTAGATGTTTTGAGCATATGTTTAGTTGAATGTCTGACATGTTTTATAGCACCATTGGTGGGTTTCCCATTTCTCACCTTAGTTTTGCTGATGATTTCATTATATTTTGCAATGCCTCCACTCATTACATTAAAACATTATGTAAGTTCTTAATTCATTTTGGTAGGGAGAGGGGCTTGAATATCAATCCTGATAAAAGTTTTTTTTATTACTAGCTCTTCTATCTCCTTATCTAAGATCAATGTTTTCAGATATATTACAGGTTTCTTTCATCAAAATCTCCCTATCAAGTATCTAGGGACTCTCTTATATAGAGGCACAAAAAGAACTTTTTTATTTGATGAAGTTATTCAAAAAATAATAAAAAACCTCCTCTTGGAAATTTCATTTACTCTCCTTTAGTGCTAGACTTATCCTGATCAAAAGTACCCTTTACACTCTGCCAATGTATATCTTGTCTACTATTGTCCCTATGTTCTATTATTAAGAAGATTAATAGATGTTTTAATAAATTTTTTGGGGATCTAATATATCTACCAAAATATTACATTGGGCTAGTTGGCATAACTATTGTGGTACTAATAATGAATGTGGCTTGGGTTCCAAAACCTTAGGGGATTTTATTAATTGTTTTTACCATAAAATGTGGTGAAACTTTCGAAATAAAGATAATTATTGGTTGAAGTTTATCCTTGCTAAATATTGTCAGGGAAAACACCCCCTCATTAGTGCTTTCAAATCTAAGGATTCTCCTATTTGGAGAAGACTTTGTAGTATCAAATGGAGTGCTGAGAATTTAATTTCTTGGGGTATCAATTATGGTTCCTCTATTGATTCCCTTCTCAATACTCATTCCACTATGGTGCTTAAGGTTTATCAGTTAAATAATAATAATAATTAGGATGTGGCTCAATTTAACCTTGTCCCTAATGTGATCATCAAGAAAATCCTTAAAATTTGCCCTCACCCTAATGAACCCGACCAAATTCTTTTCAAAATTTCTTCTTATGGAGATTTTATTATTAACGATGTGTGGCATTTTATCAAATTTAAATATCAAGAATCCTTAGTTTTTGCTAAAATGTGGAATAATAGTATCCCTATTTCGTTATCAGTCTTAACATGGCACATTCTTAAGCATTATATCCCTATGGATGCTAAACTTTTGAAAAAAGGTTTCCAACTCCCCTCTAAATGTCACTGTTGCTATCACATTGAAAGTGTGGATCATGTTTCTATGAATGGCCCTATTGCTGATAGAATGTGGAACTATTATGATAATATTTTTAATACTTTTCACTTTAATGGTTCATTTTATATTATGTAACTCCTTGAAGCATGATTCTCTCATACTTCTAAGGGTCATGTTAAAATTGTACTAGCTATTACTATTCTTTGGTATATTTGGATGGATTGAAATGATGCAAAGCACTGTAATATTCCTATGAATTATAATGTATCATTGCTAGATCCAAATATAAAATTTTGTCTATTTTTAAACCAATCTTCTTACTCACTCCAATTTTAAATGGTACAAGTCTGTGGCTCAAAATTTGGGATTAACCTTCCTCCTTGTAATGTCTCTCCTACCCAAAAAATTATATATTTGACTAAACCTAATTATCATAACATTAAGGTTCACACTGATGGCTCAGTTTCTAATGGTTATTATGGTTGTGGTGGGATTTTGAGAGATCATGGTGGCAAGGTTATTTCTTCTTTTTTTGTCCCTTTAGAGCTTTATTCTATTTTATTTATTGAACTTAAGGGAATTCATCATGGCATTTCCATTTGTTTACAACATGGTTTTAATAAGAATTGGTTTGAAGTTGATGCTCTCCTTTGTTTAGATTTACTTAAATCTAATTCCCATGGTAATGTTGAAGTGTTTTATTTGTTTAATCATATAGGAGTCTTCTTGCTAACCTAGATTTTCAAATTTCTCATATTTATAGGGAAGGAAATTCTTGTGTGATTTTCTTGCTAATTTGGGCGCCAAATCTTCTTATTTGCAAATGTTTTCTAATGATGACATACCTTTCTTTTTAAGGGGTCTTGTGAATCTAGATAAAATTAGATTGCCTTACCTTAGAGGCTTTTAGCTTTTCCTTCCTCCTTTGGGGCTTTGGCTCTCTCTATGGTGGTGTTTTTTCTTATAACTAGTTATTTTCTCTGTTGGTTGGTCTTGAGTTTTCTCTTCACCTAAATCTATTTTTATTCTCTAGTTTGAGTTCTTCCTATCTTTTGGATTGGTTGGGGTTATTTTTCCTTTTTTTGGCTTTCTACTGCAATTTTTGATTTCAGGTTTATTTTCTCTCCCACCCTGGTGGATGTGTTTGCAGCAAGAGGAGGCTGCTGGGTTTTGCTTGTCTTCTAGTTCAAGTGGTTCTCTTTATTGGTTGGATGTCTCTACAGCCTAGTTTGTTTGTCTTGGACTTTCTGGTAGGTTGGTTGCTAGTGTTGTCCAGGTGTGGGGTTTTTTCCTTCCGGGTGTTGCTCACTCTAGATTTGTTACACTTTGTTACTCTTTTCTAGTGGTCATTTTCTAATTTTTCTAGAATGGTTGTTCATCGGATGACACTGCTAGTTATTCTTGATTAGGGTGGTTATTCCTGGTGCTTTTGGTTGTCCATTCTCTTATGAGTTTCACCCTTCTCACTTACTCTTGTCATTTTGGGATTTTGCTATGCAATTTGGGGTGTGGGTTTCTTAGTTGGGTTTGATAATCAGATTGTGGCTTTTGGCATCGTGTTTATGTGGTTATTACTTCTACTGCTAAGAGGGGTTGGGTGCCCTTGAGGGCTATTTGCTGCTTTGTTGTAGCTTAGAGAAGTGTTTTTATGCTCTTTACCCTTACTTTGTTTTTGTTCTGGATGAGTTTGAGGATGGATGTAACTAGCTTGTTATATCTTATGAATATGGGTTTGTCCTTCCCCTATCTTAATGAGGTTTTGGTTTTGGTTTTTGTTCTGAACGGACAAGCTAAAGACTATTGGTGGGCTATTTTTTGTCCTTGGGTGATGGTGGTTCTATTTGGTTTTTGTTTTGTTGTTGTTTCTATTTGTTGGATTGTATTTGGTCCTAATGGGCATTTTCTTTTTCTATCATTGGCTGTTGTCTCTATCTTTCATGACTGGATTCTCCTTTCTTTGGATTGGGATTGGTGGCTACTGACTATTTCTATCCCCTAAGATATTTTTGAAGTTTGTGACTGGATGACTGCTATTTTCTTTTTTTACTGATGGTTCTGGGTTTGATGACTTGAATCCTTGGCTGTTATGGTGGCTTGGTGGTCTTCCTTGTTGGTTGCTTGGATTGGTTGTTCTAGCTGGCTAGGTTAGTTAAAGAAGTATTTATTTTGGTATAATTTTTGCTCCTTTGGAGACTATATTGGGAACCGACTGCTTATCTTTCTATCATTCTTTTCTTCTAGTTTCTCCATGCTAGGATTTTCCATTCTGGGTTGCGATTGAACCTCTCCCCTTTCTTGTTTGGATGGCTACCTTACTGCCTAACCCTCTTGCTATTAGTCTTACTATTAGATTGGGTATTATTTCCTCTTTGCATGTCCTTTTAATGGAGGATCCTACCACCTATGTGCTTCTTTTTCCTTTGTCTTGTCTTTATTTAGTGCTTTTTCTCATATTTTGATGTTTATTCCTAGTGATTTTGTTAGCCATTCTTGGTGGTGACTTTGGTGTTGCTCCTCTAGTGTGGTGCTATCCTGATGGTTTACCTCCTTATCTGTTATACTGAACTTAATATCTCTGAGTGCTGGGTGTTTGGAGGTTATATTTGTTGTTTCAAGTTATATGAAGGTTCGTGCGATCATCGTCCTTGGATAAGATGCTACAAGAGGTATGCTGGAAATGATGGCCTTGATGTTTCCCACTCTTTCATCTTTTGGTTGGTAGAGCTATATGTAATTGTAACCCTTCACCTGAAGTTTGGATGCTTTCATATAGTGTTGCTCCTTGAGATGATTGTAACTAAGCCTGAGCCTTTTCTTTATCTTATTCCTTTTATCTACTCTTACTCTTTATGGTTGATTAATTATTTGATTATCTGTACTCATCTCTTTAAAAGCATGTTGCAGATCTCTTTTACATGTTGGGAGACTATTGATGGTGGATCATGTTGGTTTCAAAAGGAGCTGAGGAAGTTTGTTGCTGCTTACATGGACTTCCTTTTTTCGATTACTATTTCTATTTTCCTTTGCCTGCTTTCCTTAACTATTGTATTAGTTAGGGGGCTTATCTCTTTAGGACTTTTTGTAGCTCTTTGAGCATTAGCTTAAGATTTGCTACCTCTAAGGACTTTGTACCTTTTCTTTGTGGCAATAAAATTTCTCTAATTTCCCTAAAAAAAACCCCTAAACCCTAAACCTAAAAGCCTATACCGTAAAACCCTATACCTTAAAACCTATAACCCTAAACCTTAAACCCTAAACCCCAAATTCTCAAACCTAAATACTAAACACTAAACCATAAACCCTAATCCCTAAACCTTAAAAACCTAAAAACCTAAACCTAATCTAAATAAAACCTAAAAAAATAAACAAAAAAAAATCTAAATCTAAATAAAATAAAAAAATAAAATAAAATAAAAACCAAACTAAAACTTAAACCTAAACCTAAACCTAAAAATAAAAAAGTAAAAAAAAATAAAAGCTTAATTAAAATAAAATAAATAAACACCTAAACTAAACTAAAAAATAAATTTAACCTAAAAATAAAAAACCTAAATAAAATAAAAACTAAATGTAAAATAAAAATAAAATAAACTTAAAATAAAATAAAATAAAATACAAATAAAAACTTAAACCTAAAAACAAATAAAAAATAAAACCTAAACTAAAAAAAAATCAAAACCTTAAATAAACAAAATAAAATAAACCTAAACCAAAATAAATAAATAAAACCTAAACCTGAACATAAAATAAACTAAATCTAAACCCTAAACTAAATAAAAGAAAATAAACTAAAAATAAACATAAATCCAAACTAAATAATAATATCTAAAAATAAACCTAAAATAAAATCCTAAAACCTAAACATAAAAAATAAAATAAAAACCTAAACCTAAACCTAAAAATAGAAAATATAGCCTAAACCTAAAAAATAAACCTAAACCTAAACCTAAACCTAAAAAATGAACTAAAATAAATAAACTTAAAGTAAATAGACTTAACTAAATAAAAATAAAAGTAAACTTAAATAAAAATAAAAAATAAAATAAACTAAAAGAAATAAAAATAAAATAAATAAACTAAATAAATGTAAACTCATGAGTATACTTAATTTAAAATTTTAATAAAAAAATAAAAACAAATAAAAACAAATAAAAATACCCTAAACCTTAAACCCTAAATGCTCAACCCTAACACCCCAAACCCTAAACTACCCTAAACCGTAAATCATAAAACCCTAGACCAAAACCCTAAACCCTAAAATCTAAAAGCCCAAACCCTAGGCTAAACCACAACCCTAAACCCACAAAACCTAGGCACCTTAAAACCTAAAATTTAAACCTAATCTAAATAAAACCTAAAAAATAAAATAAATAAAAACCAAAACTAAAATAAAATAATAACATAAACTAAAACCTAAATTTAAACCTATACCTAAAAAGAAAATAAGATAAAAAATTAAAATTATGCAAAAATAAAATAAATGAAAATCCAAACTAAACTAAAATATAAAAAACCTAAATAAAAAAAAACTAAAGCTAAAATAAAAATAAAATAAGCCTAAAATAAAAAAAAAACTAAATAAAAAACTAAAACTAAACAATAAACCTAAAAATAAAACCTAAAAATAAATAATAAATAGAACCTAAACCCTAAACTAGAAAAACCTAAACTAAATAAACCTAAACCTCAAATAAAAATAAAATAAACCTAAACCTAAACTAAAATAGACTAAACTAAAATAAATAAATCATAACCCTAAACCTGAAATAAACTAAACCTAAACTAAATAAAATAAAGAAACTTATAATAAACCTAAACCTAAACTAAAAAATAAAACCTAAAAATAAACCTAAAATAAATACCTAAAACCTAAACTTAATAAAATAAAATAAAAACATAAACCTAAACCTAAAAATAAAAATAAAATTCAAACCTAAAAAATAAAATAAAAATAAAACTAAACTAAAAAATAAACTTAAACCTAAACTTAAAAGGAAACATAAAATAAAAACCCTAAACTAAAATAAATAAACATATATAAATAAGCTAAACTAAATAAAAATAAACCTAAATCAAAATAAAAAAAATATACTAAAGTAAATAAATAAATAAACTAAATTAACTTAAACCTACTAGTTTGCTTAATTTAACAAAAACTAAAAAATAAAAAATAAAAAATCCTACCCTAAACCCTAAATTCTAAACTCTGATCATCAACCATAAACCATAAACCCTAGGAAACCTTGTGCCTACCCTCCTGAGCCTAAACCCCACTGACCACCCTGACATAACCTACTAAATAACTAAATAAAATCAAACATAAACTTAAAAAAATAGAAAATAAATCTAAATCAAAATAAATAATAAACTAAACAAAAATAAATTAAAAATAAACTAAATAAACCTAAACTTACCAATTTATTTAATTTAAAAAAAATTTAAAAAATAAAAAAAATTTTAAAAAAACCCTAACCCTAAACCCTCAACTTACAACCCAAAACCAAAAATTGTAAACCCTAAATCCTAAAACCTTTAACCCTAAATACTAATCCCTAAACCCCAAACCCAAAACCCAAAACCCTATAAACCTAAAAACCTAAATCTAAACTCAATAAAATCTAAAAATAAAATAAATAAGTAAAATTAATCCTAAATAAAATAAAATAAAATAAAAACCTAAACGAAAACATAAACCTAAACCTAAACCTAAACATAAACATAAACCTAAACATAAAATAAAATATAAAATAAAAACTAAAATAAAATAAAATAAATAAAAACTTAAACTAAACTAAAAAAATTAAAATTTTAAAACCTAAAAAAATAAAAACTAAATGTAAAGTAAAAATAAAATAACCCTAAAATAAAATAAAATATAAACTAACTAGAAATCTAAACATAAAAATAAACCTAAAAAAAAAAAAAAATTAAGCCTAAACCTAAAATAAACAAAATAAAATAAACCTAAACTAAACTAAAATAGAATAAACTAAAATAAATAAAACCTAAACCTAAACCTAAAATAAACTAAACCTTAACCCTAAACAAAATAAAATAAAATAAACTAAAAATAAACATAAACCTAAACTAAAAATATTACCTAAAAAAACCTAAAATAAATACCTAAAACTTAAACATAAAAAAATAAAATAAAAACCTAAACTTGAACCTAAAAAAAATAACCTAGACCTAAAAAAAACTAAACTTAAAAATAAACCTAAACCTAAACCTAAAAAATCAACAAAAGTAAATAAACATAAAATAAATAAACTAAACTTAATAAAAATAAAAATAAAAATAAACCTTAAAACCTAAAAACCTATACCTAAACTAAATAAAATATATAAATAAAATAAATAAAAAAGCCTAAACCTAAATAAAATAAAATGAAAACCTAAACTAAAACTTATACCTAAACCTAAAAATAAAATAAAATAAACTAATAAAAATAAACTAAGCTAAAATAAATAATAACCTAAAGTAAACTAAAAAAATAAAATAAATATAAAATAAAAACTAAATGTAAAGTAAATATAAATTTAAATTAAAATAAACCTAAAATAAAATATAATAGAAATTGAATAAAAACATAAATATTAAAGAATTAACCTAAAAATAAATAAAAAATAAAATCTAAACCCAAAACTTATAAAAAAACCTAAACCTAAAATAAAAATAAAATAAAAAAATAAAAAAACCTAAATGTAAACTAAAATAAACTAAAACTAAACTAAATAAAACATATTCCTAAATTTAAACCTAAACCTAAACTAAATAAAATAAAATAAACTAAAAAATAAACATCAACCTAAAATAAAAAATAAAACCTAAAAATAAACTAAAATAAAAACCTGAAACCTAAACCTACAAAAATAAAATAAAAACCTAAAGCTAAACCTAAAAATCAAAAATAAAACCTAAACCTAAAAAATAAAATAAAAATAAATTCAACTAAAAAATAAACCTAACCTAAACCTAGAAATAAACTAAAATAAATAAATTTAAAATAAATAAACTAAACTAAATAAAAAAATTAAACATAAACAAAAATAAAAAAATAAAATAAACAAAAAAATAAACTAAATAAACCTAAACCTATAGGTTTACGTAATTTATAAAAAAAAACTCTAAACCCAAACCCGAAACCTTAAGTTTTGAACTCTAAACCATAAATCCCTAAAACTAATCCTAAACCCTAACCTCACTTACCATAAACCCTAACCTAACTCTACCTAACCAAAGCCTAAAACACAAAGCCTGAGCCCTAAACTGATCCTAGCTAACCTACCTAAACCCTAAACCCTAAATCTTAAACCCAAAACCCTAAACCCTAAACCCTAAAACCTAAACACTAAACCCTGAACCATAAACCCTAACCCTAAATCATAAATCCTAACCATTAAAACCTTAAACCATAAATCCTAACCCTAAACCCCTAACCCTAAAGCATAAACCTTAAAACCCTAAACCCAAAACCTTAAACCTTAAACCCTAAACCTTTTCAGAAATCTTAATGGTAAAGTCTTATGTGCATTTGCTTACCCCCTTAATTCTTGCTATGTTCCTCTTGCTGAGCTCATGCCAGTGTACAAAGCTCTTGAGATTTGCCTTCAAAAAGGTTAGCTCAATATTTGGATTGAGGTGGATACCCTTCTACTGATTGATCTCTTGACTTCCACCAAAATGGGCAATACGGAATTGTACTACCTTCTTAAGCAAACTAGAACTCTCCTTGCCAAACTCTACTTTAAAATCACTCATGTATGGCATGAGGGTAATGCATTTGCTAATTATCTGGCCAATCTGGGTGCTAGATTGGATGGAATAAAATTATTTGGTCAACTAACCCTTCCTAAACATTTGCAGAGCTTGGTTAATCTAGACAATACTGGGTTTCCTTATCTCAGAAATTAATCTATCCTATTTGATTCACTTGTTTCAATACATCTTTTATTGCATGTTCATTTTATACTTACTATTGTTATTTCTTTGGTCTTTTCCGATGCATCAACCTGATATCCCTAGATATTTACTTGTTGATCTCTGTGGCATGTGTTGTTGGTTTAATTGTCTTAGCTTTAATTGGGAGCTTACTGCCTTTACTATTTTTACTGTTAATGTGCTGCTGCTTCTTTGTAATTTGCTGATGCATCATCATATTACTCTTTGTTGGTCCTTTGCTAAGCTAAGGGGCATCTACTGTTGGTTTAATTATCCCAACCTTGTTTAGGGTCTTGTCATTTCTCGATGCTACATCTATGTTAAAGGTTTAATTGTTGGTTGTTGGGCTTTTGGGCCCTTTGTCTAGCAGGCTGATCTTGGAGTTAGTTTAATGTATTTGCTGAATGTATATGCTAACCCCAACTTACATATCTGTAAGGAAAGAAAATGCAATACCTTTGTTATTACTAATGGTTCTTTGCAGGTTTGGTATTATTTAATGAATTCCTTTCAGTCTGATTTCTCTGAAGAGGGTAGTTCTGCTGTTAGCCTGATTTCTCTAAAGGATTTCATTCATAATACCCTTTTGAACACTTATGGTAGCTCTGTTAGCCTGCTTGGTGGATTTTGATTTGAATCTCCTTAATGGTTTATTATATGCTTATCATCTGAATTCTATGGACTACTTTATTTACTGATCTATTCTCCATCTTCTTTCAGTTAAACTTGTATTTATTGTACTGTTTATTCTGAATGGGTGGTTCTCTAGCCAGCTAGCTGATTTTTGTTGTCTTGGATATTTGCTATCCTTGTTTCTCAAGATTCCAATGTTGGCTCTATCTTTGTTGGTTGTAAGAATTTAGGTTCCTATGTTCAACAAGCTATTTCTAACTTTGATGTTCTAATTATTTTTGGTCATTGCTGTCTGGGCTGCTGCTTTTCTGATCCAAGTTTCTATGCTCTATCTACTTGGTTACTAACTATTGCATTATCTTCTCTAATTGAGAGTCTCTATGGCCATCTTGCTATCCCTTGCTATCTTGGCTGTGGCTGTCTTGGCTATTTTTTTCTTAGTTATCTGTTGTCTTGTTTTTTCTAGATTCTAAATAGGACCCTAATTTGAATCCCCATTTTGATATATCCTCTGGTGGGTTCCAATGTTGCACTAACTATTTTATTGTTGGGGTTGGCTTTCTGATTGCCCTTGCTATTTACATGCACTATTCATTTCACGATAGGATGTACATTAATTCTTTGTTATTTCTATTCCCATCGGGTTCAGTTAGACTTGTCTTTATCTCCTTGGAATACAATGTCTATTCGAATGGGTGGTATGGACATTCTTGTCGTTCTTGTCTTGTTTTTGATCTTGATTATCTGATTTTTTGTCCAGCATGCTGTCATTTGTTGTCTTGCATGTTTTTTTGTATTGGGTTATGCTGCCTTCCTTTACAAATGCTTTTTGCCAACTATTGTTATAAATATTAATAGGGGTTTGTTCACATCTGCATCAATTATTATGATTGGGCTCTTTTTCTGGTCTTTACTTCTAGGCTGTACTCCTGGCCTGAAAGATTCATATATATATCATATATTTGGGATGGTGTTACTTATAGGCTCATCGACTTGCTTGGTAGGATTTCAGCAGGCTACCTCTTCTGATGTTTTTTTGTGGATGGTTTTTATACTAGCCTATTTCATATGTATAAGTATCCTCATGTCAGGGTAACTATATTGATGATAATTTTCCTGCATGGGACCCCTTATCTTTCTGCCCCTTGCAATTTCCTCTCTATATTATATATAGTTTTGTTTAGGTTTGCAAGTAATAAAGCCCATAAGGCTTTCAACAACTGGCTGTTATCTTCCACAGATTTGTTGGTTATGATGGTTGTGATGATTTCACTCTCTTTTTGTTTGGTAGTAGCTCTTGTTATGTAACCCTTCTACTGAAGTTTGGATGCACATATTTGCATCTTCCCCAACTTGGTGTGATTGAGCCTGAGCCTTCTCTATCACAATTCTTTACTATCATTCTCAGATTATGCTATTTTTAGTAATCATTATGTCTGTATTACCTTAACTGCTCTAATTTCTTTATGTTTACATTTTTGCAGGTGCTTCTCTATTATCCTCTTGCAGGCTTGCTCCATAGTGTCATGCATTCTCACGTCCTGCAGAGCATTGCCTCTAATCTTCCTTTGGCCTTTTATGTTAATCTAATTGTATCTTTTGATTGCTTTAATGCCTTCTTTTGCTTTTGGATGTACATAGATAGGGGATTTACTCCTTAGGCATTGTAGCTCTTTGAGTAGTAATTTTGGAGTTTATCCCCTTTAAGGACCATGTATCCCACTTTTTATGGCAATAAAATACCTCTACATGGGGTTTCCCCAAAAAAAACCCTAAACCTTAAACCTTAAACCCCAACCCTAAATGCCAAACCCAAAAAATAAACCTAAATAACTAAATAAGTTTAAAAATAAACCTAAACCCTTAAACCTAATAAACTTAAATAAAAAGAATGGGCAAAACCTTGACAGTAGCAACATCACCATCAACCAGGCTCAATCTATATCTTACAATGGAGGTGAAGGCGGAGGTGGCGATTATCACAGTGGTGGTGGGGGATCTAGAGGTGCTGGTGGATATGGAGGTGGTGGTCAGAGCAGTGGTGGTTAAGGAGGTGGGAAGAGCGATGGAGGTTCTATTCATGGTGGTGGTAGAGGGAGAGATCAGAGATATAATGGTGGATCCTACCACTCGAGAGGCCAGGGTGGTTCTGATGGGAACAGGTGAAACCAAGAATGACCGATCCAATTTGCTACTTATGAAACTGTGTCTTTATAGTAGAGATAGTTCTAGTTATCTAGGGATTTTGATTTGCTCTATGCTTGCTCATTTTTTATCTATGTCATTGCGTGTGTGTTAGAAAACTTGGTGTGTTAATTGGTAGATGAAATTAAAAGGAAGAAATGTTGAATCTGAATTTGTTCTCAGTTAAAATAAAACCAAAATGCTAAACCAAAAACTAAAACTTGAACCCTAGACCTAAAACCTAAACCTTAAACCCTAAACCCTAAACCCTAAAGCCTAAACCCTAAACCCTAAACCCTAAAACCCTAAACTCTAATCCCTAAACCCTAAAACATAAACCATGAACACTAAACCCTAAACCCCAAACCTTAAACCCTAAACTCTAAACCCTAAAAAGCCATAAACATAAACCTAAACTAAATAAAACCTAAAAATAAAATAAATAACAAAACCTAAACCAAAATAAAATTAAAAAATTAAATACAATAAAACATAAACTAAAACTTAAAGCTAAACTAAACCTAAAAAGAAAATAATAAAAAAAAACAAAAATAAAATAAATAAAATCCTAAACTAAACTAAAAAAATAAAATAAAATAAAAACTAAACCTAAAATATAAATAAAATAAACCTAAAATAAAATAAAATAAAAACTAAATAAAAACCTAAACCATAAAGAAAACCCAAAATAAATAAAATAAAACTAAAACCCTAAACTAAAAGAAACCTAAACTAAAAATAAAATAAACTTACCTATTAAATAAACTAAACTAAACTAAATAAACCTAAACCTAAACCTAAAAATAAACTAAACTATAAATAAAATAAAATAAACTAAAAGTAAACTAAACCTAAACAAAACAAAACCTAAAATAAACCTAATCAACACTAAAATAAATAAAAATGTGAATAATAAAATAAAATAAACTAAATAAATAAATAAATCTTAAGCACCTAAAAATAACCTAAAATGAAAAACCAAAACTAAAATAAATAAACCTAAAATAAATAAACTAAACTAAATAAAAAAAAGAAATTTAAATGAAAATAAAAAATAAACTAAACTAAAATAATAATAAAATAAAATAAATAAACTAAATAAAACCTGGGGTTTGCTTAATTTAAAACTAAAAACCCCATAAACCCTAAACCACTACCTGACCCTCCAACTGAGCCTTAAACCCAAACCCCAGGCCCTAAACCACTAAATCTAAACCTATACCTGACACTGAGCCATGGGCCCTACCTACACCTACCTAAAGTCAGACCCAGGCCTAGGCCTAAAATAAAACCTAAAAAAACGGATAAATTAAATAAAATCTAAAAATAAAATAAATAAATAAAACCTAAACCTAAATAAAATAAAAACATAAACTAAAACCTTAACCTAAACTTAAACCTAAACCTAAACCTAAACCTATACCTTAATGTAAACCTAAAAGTAAAAACTAAATAAAAATAAAAAATAAAAACTAAACTAAAATTAAATTAATAAAAAACTAAACTAAACTAAATATAAGATAAACCTAAAAATAAAACACCTAAATAAAATTAAAACTAAACATAAATTAAAAATTAAATAAACCTAAAATAAAATAAAATAAAAACTAAAAAAAATCTAAACCTAAAAGATAAACATGAAAATAAAGCCTAAAAATAAATAAATAAATAAAACCTAAACCCTAAACTAAAAAAAAACCTAAACGTAAAATAAAAATAAAATCTACCTAAACCTAAACTAAAATAAACTTAACTAAAATAAATAAAACCTAAACTGAAACCTAAAATAAATTATACTTAAACCTAAACCTAAACTAAATAAAATAAAGGCTAAAATAAACCTAAAATAAAAACCCAAAACCTAAACTTAAAAAAATAAAATAAAAACCTAAACTAAACCTAAAAATAAAAAATAAAACATAAATGTTAAAGCTAAAATAAAAATAAAACTCAACTAAGAAATAAACTTAATCCTAAAAAATAATTTAAAAGAAAAAACCTATACTAATATAAATAAACTAAACTAAATAAAACTAAAAATAAACCTAAATAAAAATAAAAAATAAAATAAAGTGAAATAAATAAAAAATAAACTAAAATAACTAAATATGACTTGCCATTTTGCTTTTTTTTGTTTTGTTAAAAAAAACCCTACCCAGGCTAAATCCTAAACCCTAAACCTAAACTCAGGCCTGACAACCCTACTGACCCTAAACTCCATGGGCCAGCCACCCAGACCTAAACTCTGGTATGTAAACACCAAACCCAGACCCTGACTGGGCTTTAGGCACTAACCCAACCACTGCCCAAAACCCTGGATCTAAGTGACCCTAAACCTCTGACTCTGGGCCCTGGCCCTAAACCCTCACCCTGGGCCAGCCAGCCCACAAACCTAAACCCTGACCTGAGCCACTGAGCCCTAAACCCTAAACCTTAAACCACAAACACTACCCTGGACCTAAACTGACACTAAAACCAAAAAAAACCAAAGGCAAACCTAAATTAAATAAAACCATATAATAAAATAAATAAAAAACTTAAACCTAAATAAAATAAATAAAATAAATAAAATAAAATAAATAAATAAACTTAAACTTAAACCTAAAAAATAAAAATAAATAAATAAATAACCTAAACTAAACTAAAAAAAAATAAAATAAACCTAAGAATAAAAAACTAAACATAAAATAAAAATAAAATAAACCTAAAACAAAATAAAATAAACACTAAATAAAAACCTAAACATAAAAAATAAACCTAAAAATAAATAAAAAATAAAACATAAACCATAATCTAAAATAAAAACCTAAACTAAAAATAAAATAAAATTAACCTAAACCTAAACTAAAATAAATAAAGCCTAAACCTAAACGTAAAATAAACTAAACCTAAACCTAAACATAAACTAGATAAAATAAAATAAACTAAAAATAAACCTAACCTTAAACTAAAAAATAAAGCCTAAAATGAAACCTAAAACCTAAACCTAAAAAATAAAATAAAAACTAAACCTAAACCTAAAAGTAAAAAATAAAATAAAAATAAAACTCAACTAAAAAATAAACCAAAATAAAAAAATAAACTAAAAAAAAACCTAAACAAAAATAAATAAACTAAACTAAATAAATTAAATAAACCTAAATAAAAATAAAAATTAAACTAAACTCAAATAAATAAAAAATAAACCTAAATCTATAGGTTTACTTAATTTTTTTAAAAAAAACCCTAAACCCTAAATCATAAACCCTAAATCCTAAACCTTAAATCCCTAAACCCTAAACCCTAAACTCTAAACATTAAACCCTAAAACATAAAACCCTAAACCCTAAACCCTAAATCCCAAACCCTAAACACTAAACCCTAAACCCTAAACTAACGCTTAACCCAAAACCCTAAACTAACCCTAAATCCTAAACCCTAAAATAATTCTAAACCCAAAGAATGGGTAGAACTTTGACAGCAGGATCATCACCGTCAACTAGGCTTAGTCTAGATCTGGCAGTGGAGGTGAAGGTAGAGGTGGTGTTTATTGCAGTGATGGTGGGGAATATAGTGGTGCTAGTGGATATGGAGGTGTTGGTCAGAGCAGTGGTGGTTATGGAGGTGGGAGGAGCGACGGAGGTTACAGCCATGGTGGTGGTGGAGGGAGAGATCGTGAATATGATGAAGGATCCTACTACTCGAGAGGTGGGGTTGGTTCTGACGGGAACTAGAGAAACCAAAGAACGGGTGATCCGATCTACTGCTTATGGAACTGTCTTTATAGTAGACACAATTTTACTTATCTAGGGTTTTAGATTTGCTCTATTGGAGCACATTTTTTATCTATGTCATCGCTTGTGTCTTAAAAAACTTGGGGTGCTACTTGGTTGATGAAATTAAAAAGAACAAATGTCAAATTTGAATTTGTTCTCTATTAAAAAAACCTTAAACCCTAAACCTAAAATATAAACCCTAAACTCTAAACCCTAAACTCCAAATCCTAAACTTTAAACCTTAAACCCTAAAAAAAGCTAAAAACCTAAACCTAAACAAAATCAAAAAATAAAATAAATAAAAAACCTAAACTAAAATAAAAATAAAAAAAATAAATTAAATAAAAACATAAACTAAAACCTAAACCTAAACCTAAAAAGAGAATAAAATAAAAAATAGAAACTAAAATAAAATAAATTAAATAAAACTTAAACTAAACTAAAAAATAAAAAAACCAAAATAAATGAAAAAATTAAACCTATAAATTAAAATAAACCTAAATTAAATAAAATAAAAACCTAAACCTCAAAAATAAACCTAAACATAAATAAAAAATAAAACCTAAACCATAAACAAAAAACTAAACCTAAAATAAAAAATAAATAAAAAATAAAATTAACTTAAACTAAAACTAAAATAAACTAAACTAAAATAAAGAAACCCTAAACTAAAACCTAAAATAAACTAAACCTAAACCAAAAACTAAATAAAATAAATTAAAATAAACTAAAAATAAACCTGAACCTAAAATTTAAAATCAAACCTAAAAATAGACTTAAAATAAAGACCTAAACCTAAACTTAAAAAATAAAATAAAAACCTAAACCTAAACTTAAAAATAATAAATAAAACCTAAACCTAAATAAATAAAACTCAACTAAAAATAAACCTAAACCTAAAAAATTAACTAAAATAAAAAACCTAAATTGAAATAAAAAAACCTAAAATAAATAAACTAAACTAAATAAAACCTTGACTAAAACCTAAAATAAACTAAACCAAAACAAAAACCTACACTAAATAAAATAAAATAAACTAAAAATAAACCAAAACCAAAACTACAAAATAAAACCTAAAAATAAACCTAAACTTAAACCTAAAAAAATAAACTAAAAACCTAAACCTAAACAAAAAAAAATTAATAATAAAACCTAAACCTAAACCTAAAATAAAACCTAAACCTAAACAAAAAAAATAAAACTCAACTAAAAATAAACCTAAACCTAAAAATTAACTAAAAAATGAAAAACCTAAACTAAAATAAATAAACCATAAAATAAATAAACTAAACTAAATAAAAATAAAAAATAAACCTAAATAAAAATATAAAATAAAATAAAGTCAAATTAATAAATAATAAACTAAATAAACCTAAACTTATCGATTTACTTAAAACCTAAACCCTTAACCCTAAAACTAACTCTAAACCCTAAACCCTAAACCTACAACCATGATAAATCATAAACCCTAAATCTTAAACCTTAAATCTTAAACCCTAAACCCTAAAATGATAAACCCTAAATTCTAAACTCTAAACCCAAAATCCTTAATCCCTAAACCCTAAGCCCTAGATTCTAAACCCTAAACCCTAAAGCCTACAACCCTAAGCCCTAAACCCCAAATGATAAACCCTAAATCCTAAAGTAACCCTAAACCTAAACCCTAAATTAACCCTAAACTCTAAGAATGGGCAGAACCTTGACGGCAAGAACTTCACCATCAACTAGGCTCAGTCTAGGTTTAGTTGTGGAGGTGACGATTATCTCAGTGGTTGTCGAGGATCTGAAGGTGGTGGATATGGAGGTGGTGGTCAGTGCAGTGGTGGTTATGGAGATGAGAGGAGTGATGGAGGTTACAGCCGTGGTGGTGGCATTGGGAGACATCGGGGATATGATAGCGAATCCCACTACTTGAGAGGCAGGGGTGGTTCCGATGGGAACACGAGAAACTAAAAAAAGGCCAATTTGATCTACCACTTATGGAAATATGTCTTTATAGTAAAGATGGTTCTACTTATCTAGGGTTTTTGATTTACTCTATGGTTGTTTATTTTTTATCTATGTCATCGTTCGTGTCTTAGAAAACTTGGGGTGATACTTGGTTGATGAAATAAAAAAGAAGAAATGTTGAAATTGAATTTGTTCTCTGTTAAAATAAAAAACCTCAGACCCTAAACCCTAAATGCTTAACCCTAAACTAAAACTTAAACCCTAAACCATAAACCATAAACCCTAAACCCTAAATCCCAAAAATCATAAACCCTAAACTTTAAACCTTGAACCTACAACCCTAAACCCTAAATCCTAAACCCTAAACTCTAAAAACCCTAAACCCCAAACCCTAAAACCTAAAACCCTAAACCCAAAATTCTAAACCCTAAACCCTAAAACCTACAACCCTAAACCATGAACCCCAAACCCTAAACCCTAAACTAACCCTAAAAGACCTAAACCCTAAACCCTAAGAATGGGTAGAACCTTGATGGTAAGAACATCACCATCAACTAGGCTTAGTTTAGATCTAGTGGTGGAGGCGAAAGCAAAGGTGATAGTTATCATAGCGGTGGTGGGGATTTAGAGGTGCTGAAGGATATGGAGTGGTGGTTGGTGTAGTGGTGGTTATGGAGGCAGGAGGAATGATGGAGGCTACAAACATGGTGGTGGTGGAGGGAGAGATTTAGGTTATGATGGTAGATCTCACTACTCAAGAGGCATGGGTGATTCTGATGGGAACTGGAGAAACTTAAGAACTACTGATCCGATCTACTACTTATGGAACTATGTCTTTACAGTAGAGATAGTTCTACTTGTCTAAGCTTTTGATTTGCTCTATGGGAGATAATTTTTTATCTCTATCATGGCTTATTTCTTAAAAACCTTGGGGTGTTACTTGGTTGATGAAAATAAAAAGAAGAAATGTTGAATCTAAATTTATTCTTTGTTAAAAAAACCTTAAACCATAAACCCTAAACCTAAACTAAAACTTAAACCTAATTCCTAAAATCTAAACCCAAAACCCTAAACCCTAAAAACCATAAACCCTAAATCTTAAACCCTAAACACTAAATCTTGAGCCCTAAATGCTAAATCCTAAACCCTAAACCCTAAATCCTAAACCATAAACCCTAAACCCTAAAACCTATAACCCTAAACCCTAAACCCTAAACCCCAAACCCTAAACCCTAAACCATAAACTAACCCTAAACCCTAAACCCTAAACTAACCCTAAACTCTAAACATAAACTAACCCTAAACCCTAACCATAAACCCTAAACCTTAAACCTTGAATAAATATGTCATTAAGGTATATCTAAAGATGACCTAATCCTATCATAGTTATGGGAGCTAAAGAAAATGTTCTTAAGAGACTTTCTCTTGACTATTAGAGATTTGAATAACCTAAATCATATATTTAAGCATGTAGTGATGTGTTTTGGATGTTATAAGATGTTTTAAAATGTTTTAGTATATTATGGTATTATGCCATATACATATTAATATAAATCATAAAAATATTGATTTAATAATTCAGATGATGAAATTTGTTAAATTTGAAGTGGGAATTAAGTTGTAGTACCAAAGACATACTATGCCACTTGTAGTCTAAAAGGTAAGATTTTATGTTCAAAATAAATATTATATGTTGTAGCATAGTATAGCATCATATATCATAATATATTATTATGTGCATTTTAAATTCTTTTACCATTTTATAATCATGCAGTCGAGCCTACAATAGCATTATTTATAAAAATGTTGATTTAGACTTTAAAATGGTGGAATTTGGCCAAATTCATAATAAATGACATAAACATATATTGTTTCAATTTAAAATATGTAAGTGATATGACTAAAATATATAGTTTTCTATTGTTTAGACTAATTTTATGATTTTTTATCTTAAGTATTCCCTTGTGATGTGATTTGCAATATGATGTAATATAATATGTTATAGTGTATTATAATATAAGATGTCGTAACATAGTGTAGCATCATGCATTATAACATGTTATTATGTATTACTTCTTATTGTTTAGCATATTTTAGTTTGTTATATTATGATGTAGAAGAGTTTGTAGTGGCATAATTCATAAAAATACTGATTTATAGGCTGAGATGATGGGATTTGGCCAAATTTAAGGCTAGCTATGGGGAACATCATTAGGGGTTTGGTATGGTGTGTCATTTATAGGCTAAAAGAAATAAATAAAAAACCTAAACTAAATTAAAAAAATAAAAAACTTAAATAAAAAACTAAACCTAGAATAAAAATAAAATAAACATAAAATAAAATAAAATAAAAACTAAATTAAAACCTAAACCTAAAAAATAAACCTAAAAATAAAACCTAAGAAAATAAAAAAAAATAAAACCTAAACCCCAAACTAAAAAAAACTTAATCCCAAAATAAAAATAAAATAAACCTAAACCTAAACTAAAATAAACTAAACTAAAATAAATAATACATAAACATAAACTTAAACCCCAAATAAAATAAAATAAACTAAAAATAAACCTAAACCTAAACTAAACATAAAACCTAAAAGTAAACCTAAAATAAAAACCTAAAACCTAAACCAAAAAAATATAATAAAAACTTAAACCTAAACCAAAAAATATAAAAATAAAACCTAAACCTAAAAAAATAAAATAAAAATAAAAATAAACTAAAAAAAAACTAAACCTAAATATAAACCTAAAAAATAAACTAAAATAAATAAAACTAAAATAAATCAACTAAACTAAATAAAATAAAATAAAAATAAAATAAACATAAAAAATTAAAAATAAATTAAATAAACCTAAACCTATGAGTTTACTTAATTTTAAAATAATAATAATAATAAATAACTCTAACCATAAACCTTAAATGCTAAAACTAACCCTAAACCCTAAACTCTAAACTTTAAACCTACAACCCTAAACCCTAAACCCTAAACCTTAAACCCGGAAACCTACAACCCTAAATCCTAAACCCTAAACCCTAAACTCGAAATATTAAATCCTAAACCCTAAATACCTAAAACCTAACCTAAACTAAATAAAACTAAAATAAATAAATAAATAAATAAACCTAAATGTAAATAAAATAAAATAAAAACCTAAACTATAACCTAAACCTAAACCTAAACCTAAACCTAAAAATAAAATAAATTAAAAAAAACTAAAATAAAATAAAATAAATAAAAACCTGAACTAAACTAAAAAGTAAAATAAACCTAAAAATCAAAACATAAAATAAAATGAAGATTATATGTAAAATAAAAATAAAATAAACCTAAAATAAAATAAAATAAAATAAAATAAAAACTCAATAAAAACCAAAACCTAAATAGTAAACCTAAAAAATAAAATATAAAACCTAAAACCTAGACTAAAAAAAAACCTAAACCTAAACATAAACTAAAATAAAATAAACTAAAATAAATAAAACCTAAATGTAAACCTAAAATAAACTAAACCTAAACCCTAAACTAAATAAAATAAAATAAACTAAAAATAGACAAAACCTAAACTAAAAAATAAAACCTAAAAATAAACTAAAATAAAACCCTAAAACCAAAACTTAAAAAAACCTAAAACCTAAACCTAAAAAAAGTACCTAAACCTAAACCTAAAAATAATAAATAAAACCTAAACCTAAAAATAAAATAAAAATAAAACTAAATAAAAAATAAGCATAAACCTAAAATAAATAAACTAAATAAAAAATAAAAATAAAATAAACTAAAATTAACAAAGTAAACAAAATAAATTAAACAAACTTGAACCTACCTATTTACTTATTTACAAAAAAAAAACCATAATCCCTAAACTAACCCTGAACCCTTAACCATAAATCCTAATCCTAAACCTTAAACCCTAAACCCTAATCCTTAACCTTAACCATAAACCCTAAACACTAAACCCTAAAACTCTAAACCCTAAACCCTATACTAATCCTAAACTTTAAACCCTATACTAACCCTAAACCCTAAACCCTAAACCATAAAAACCTTAAACACTAAAGCCTAAACCCTAAACCCTAAATTAACCCTGAACCTTCAACCCTATGCCCTAAACCATAAACCCTCAAAACCCTAAACTCTAAAGCCTAAACACTAGACCATAAACTTTAAACCCTAAACCCTAACCCTAAGCACTAAACCCTAAAACCCTAAACCATAAAACCATAAACCCTAAACCATAAACCCTAAATAGTAAATCCTAAATCATAAAACCTAAAAACCTAAACCTAAATTAAATAAAACCTAATAATAAAATAAATAAAAAAAACCTAAACTAAAATAAAAGAAACAAAACAAAATAAAATAAAAACCTAAACTAAAACCTAAACCTAAACCTAAAAAATAAAATAAAACAAATAAAAACCTATGCTAAATTAAAAAAAAATAAAATAAACCTTAGAATAAAAAACCTAAATAAAATAAAAACTCAAAGTAAAATAATAGGAAAATAAACCTAAAATAAAATAAATTAAAGACTAAATAAAAACCTAAACTTAAAAAATAAACCTTAAAATAAAACCAAAAATTAAATAAAAAATAAAACCTTAACCCCGAACTAAAAAAAATAAACCTAAACTAAAATAAAATAATCCTAAACTAAAATAAATTAAATTAAAATAAATAAAACATAAACCTAAAATAAACTAAACCTAAATTAAATAAAATAAAATAAACTAAAAATAAGCCTAAACATAAACTAAAAAATAAAACCTAAAAATAAATCTAAAATAAAACCCAAAACCTAAACTTAAAAAAAATAAAACAATAAAATCCTAAGTCAAAACCTAAAAATAAAAAATAAAACCTAAAACTAAAATCTAAAATAAAAATTAAACTTAACTAAAAATAAACTTAAACCTAAAAAATAAACCGAAATAAAAAACCCAAACTAAAAGAAATAAACTAAAATAAATTAATTAAACTAAATAAAAATAAAAAATAAACTTAAATAATAATAATAAATAAAATAAACTAAAATAAATAAAAATTGAACTAAATAAATTAAATAAACCTAAACCTACTGGATTATTAAATTTTGTTTTTTAAAAAAACCCTAAACTCTAATCCTAAGCCCTAAACCCTAAACCCTATACCCTAAACCCTAAACCCTAAACACTCTAAATCATAAACCCTAAACCCTTAAACCCTAAATCTTAAACCCTAAAACCCTAAACCCGAAACCCTAAACCCTAAATCCTAAACTGTGAAACTTACAAACCTAAAACTAAACCCCAAACCCTAACCCTAAACCCTACACCATAAACTAACCCTAAACCTTAAACCCTAACCCTAACCCTAAACCCAAAACCCTAAAACCCTAAACCCTAAATTAACCCTAAACCCTAAATCTTAAAACCTTAAACCTAAATGCCTAAACCTTAAAACTAACTCTAATCCCTAATCCCTAAACCCTAAACCCTTAAAACCCTAAACCTTAAAGACTAAACACTAAACCATAAACTCAAAATCCTAAACCTTAACCCTAAACCCTAAACCCTAAACCCTAAAACCTTAAATCCTAAAACCATAAACCGTAAACATTAAACCATAAACCCTACATCCTCGAAACCTAAAATCCTAAACCTAAACTAAATAAAACCTAAAAATAAAATAAATAAATAAAACTTAAATCTAAATAAAATAAACTAAAAACATACTAAAATGTAAACCTAAACCTAAAAGTAAAATAAAATAAAAAAAACTAAAATAAAATAAATAAAAACCTAAATGAAATGAAAAAATTAAAAAACTAAATACAATAAAATTAAAAAATAAAAAGAACCAAAATAAAATAAAATAAAATAAAAACTAAATAAAAACCTAAAACTAAAAAATAAACCTTAAACCCTAAATCCTAAATCCTAAACCATAAAACAAGCCCTAAACCTATAATCCTAAATCTTAAACCCTAAAACTCTAAACCTTAAACCCTAAATGCTAAACCCTAAAACCCCTAACATTAAACCCTAAAACCAAAACCCTAAACCATAAAACCTACAATGCTAAACCTTAAACCCTAATACCTACAACGCTAAACCCTAAACCCCAAACCCCAAATCCTAAACCCTAAACCCTTAGAATGGGCAGAACCTTGATGGCAAGAACATCACCATCAACTAGGCTCAGCCTAGATTTGGCGATTGAGGCGAAGGCGGAGGCGGCAATTATCATAGTGGTGGTGGGGGATCTTGAGGCGATGGTGGATAAGGAGATGGTGGTCAAAGCAATGGTGGTTATGGATGTAGAAGGAGCAATAGAGGTTACAGTTGTGGTGGTGGCAGAGGGAGAGATCAGGGATATGATGGAGGATCCCACTACTCGAGAGGTAGGAGTGGTTCTGATGGAAACTGGAGAAACTAAAAAATGGCCGATCCGATCTGTTGCTTATGGAACTAGGTCTTTATAGTAGAGATAGTTCTACTTATATAGGGTTTTTGATTTGCTCTATGGGTGCTCATTTTTTTATCAATGTCATTGTTTGTGTCTTAAAACTTGGGGTGCTTCTTGGTTAATGAAATCAAAAAGCAAAAATGTTGAATCTAAATTTATTCTCTATTAAAGAAAACTCAATCCCTAAACTCTAAACCCTAAATTAAAACTTAAATCCTAAACCTCAAACCTAAACCCTAAACCCTAAACCTAAAACCCTAAACCCTAAATGTTAAACACTAAACTCTAAAACCATAAACCCTAAACCCTAAAACCTACAACCATAACCCTAAACCTTAAACCGTAAACCTTATACCCCAAACTCTAAACACCTAACTAACCGTAAACCCTAAATCCTAAAGTAACCCAAAATTGTAAACCCTAAACTAATTAGAAACCCTAACCCAATACCCCAAACCCTAAACAAACCCTAAACACTAACCCTAATCCATAAACCTTGAATAAATATGCCATTAGGAATAGATCTAAAGAATGACCTAATCCTAACATAGTTATGGTAGCTAAAGAAAGTGTCTTCAAGAGACTTTCCCTTGACTATTAGAGATTTGAATACCTTAATATAGTGTATTAATTCACACTACAATATGTTTAGCATGATATTGTATAGTTAGTTTGAGCTTGCACCATCACAAATCATAAAATGTTGATTACAATGTTAAGATGATGTAATTTGAATGAATACATTATTAGGCATTTGGTTGAAGTATTAAAGGTGTGCATAAGAGAAGAACTAAGATTTGATGAGAATTCCATGTCAAAGATATGGAGGGAGATTTTCTAGGGGATCATACATGCATTGGACATGACATGTGATGGGTCTGTGTCGAGGGCATAAAAGAAGAAAATCTGCTAGGGATAAGGTTTGAATTTGATTTGATTATATGATTTGTGGAAAGAATTTCCACTAGGAATAAGAATCTATAATCCACCAGGGATTAATATCAAATCAACTTTTATTTATTTTATTTTAATTGATGTGGAGGAACATATGCTAAATATTTGGGCTCAAGTCCACTACGGATCGGGTATATGAACCTTCCACTAAAGAAGTAGGTTCGGGCTATCTGCTGGGGATTGAGGTTTGAGTTTGATTTCATAGATTTATTTGGGGATGTATCTACTGGGAATAAGAGTTTGGTTGGATTTCTATGATTTAGACTCTACTAGGGGAGTTGGTTAATTTTCTCTACTAGGTTGGTTGGTTATGAATTAGATTTTTTTGCTTAACTTATTTATATATGATTTGGGGTGCCACTCGGGAGATGGGTGTGATTTAACTCCACTGGAGAAAATTATATTAGGTTTAATTTAATCTGAGTTAATCTATGAACCCTGTCAGTGGGCGATGGACCAACTAAAAAGGGGTTATATCAACTTTGACCTACCTCAAGTTTACAAATCCAAAGGGATAGTCTACTAGTGGGTAGAACTAGCCACCCTAAGGGGTTGCCTTTCGGTGTGCAGTGGCTGTGCTAGGAAGAAGGCATAGCAGACTTGCATCTTCCAAAGCGAGGAACAACTACTAGGGTGGCCTGCTAGATGTACAATAAATTGAATCGACTTAGGGAGACTACTGAGTGAATGTCACTAGGGACTTATGTCAACTCAAAGTAGTCAGAAGTATATTTATCTTAATTTTATGTGTTTTAATATGGTTTGTTTAGTTTAGTTTGATTTTGAATTAAGGACATATCCACTGGGGATGTGAGCTCGATCAAATTTGATAGATTTAATTTATGGACCATGTCGGTGTGTGATGGACCCATTGAGAAGAGGCTATATCAAACTTGTCTTATCTCAGATTTATAAATCTATAGGGATAGTCTACTGACCGTGGGGTAGAGCTAGCCAACCTAAGGGGTTGCCTTTTGATGTGTAACGACTATGCTAGGAAGAAGGAGTAGCAAAATTACATCTTCTAAAGTAGGGAACAACTGCTAGGGTGTTATGTTGGTAGCACAACAAATAGAACCTAACAATGGTATGCCTAAAATAATGGTATGCCAGAATAGGCTGACAACTTTCCAACTGGAACTAATCATCAGGATAGTCTGTCATCATCAGGATAATCTGACGTCAGCTGACAAGTTTCCAATTGGAAAAGTAGTCACTAGTAGCTAAGATGAACCAATGACCCTTGAAAGAAGGAGGATCAATCAGACCCACAATGTCAGTACCCGAACATTCGAATGGCTATGAGGCCAATGTAAGATGTAGAATGTTGAGTGGTTGGTGTAGGACTATACCGTGTATTTAAAATTGGTGGCATCCCTAAGCATATCCATAAAATCTTTGATCATAGATGACTAGTAGTATTCTAGTCTCTTGATCTTGGCTTTCATCTTTGGACTAGATTGGTTGGCTCCACATAATCTTGAGTGTACCTTGATCATGATCTTATGGGCTTTATTCTTGTCTAAATAATGTAACAACATATGATCGAAAGACTATTGGTACAATACATCCACAAGAGTGTAAGAAAGTTCTCTCTATTTCATCTGATAGGCTTGGGACTTCTCTTAAGGTGGTTTTCCTTTATTTAAGTAATCCATGAATGTTTGTCTTTAGTCTAACTCCTCATCCTTCTTGGCAATGAAAACCTCCCCTTCAAGAGAGTACTTTTTCATGAGTTCAATATAAATAAGGGATAAGACTTGTCTATTTTGGACCTTTATTGATATGGACTCATCCTTGACATGCCAACTCTTTGACAAGCTTGGCTAAAGCATACGCTATGACGTTCTCTCCTCGAGGAATCTTAAAATTCATAACCTCTAGGATTTGGGCTAACAACTCTATAGTGTACTTGTGGTAGTGATGGAGCTATCAACCCAATGATTTGGTTGATAGCTAGCTGAGAATCCCCAAAGATGTTGATGTTCTGGATGCTTAGAGAAATGACTAACTCTTGACCGACAATCATAACCTCATATTTAGCTTCATTATTGGTGCAAGTATTTGACACATGATATAATAATCTCATCACACCATGGTCCAGAGTTAAGAGAACAATTCCTACCCCTATCTTTCTTAGAATAGTAGATTATGGTTCTTCTCCCATATGAGGGGAAGCCGCACCATCAAAGTACATCTGCTAGTGGTGAATGCTAGTATCCCCTAACTTTATGATTTGTTCATCAGGGAGATAATCACTAAGTGGAGAGTCAGCAGGATGTGGGTGTGCTGCTAGGAAATCCACTAGCGCTTGTCCTTTCACTGCACGAAGGCATACAAAGGTAATGTCAAACTGCGAGAGGATCATAGACCATCATGCCAACCATCCAAATAGCGTCAGTTATGTCATGAGATACTATATTGGATTGATCCTAGAGATTAGGTTCACTTTATGAGGAATCATGCAATGCTGTAACTTTTGGGATGCAAATATTAAAGCTAGGTTATGCTTTTTAATGAGTGGACAATTAGCCTCAGCAGGGATTAGATGATGGCTGAGGTAGTATAGTGCATTTTTGTTCCCTTTATCATTGGTTTGGGCCAACAAAGCACCAAGGGAGTCATCTAATGCAATAGTGTAATATATGAGCAGCTTGCCTGGGATGGGGACTATTAGAACCAATGGTATCACAAGGTAATGCTTTAATTTCTTTGAAGGCATGCTCACACTTATCATCCCACTTGAACTTGGCATCCTTTTTGACAAGAGCTGAGAATGGCTAAAATCTTCTTGATAGGTTGGATATACAACATCTTACATATGCCAACCACCCTTGGAATGATCTGAGTTGAGTTAAACTTTTAGGAGGTGGCATTTATAATATCGTCTTGATCTTCTCTGGATCGATTCTGATTCCTTGGTGTCGAACAATAAATCAAGGAATTTGCCTAAAGCTACTTCGAATGCACACTTCATGGGGTTCATTTTGAGATTAAATTGTATTAGTTGTTCGAAAACTACTCTCAAGTCAAAGAGATGGTCTTCCTTTTCTCTACTTTTGATCATGAGATCATCGATATAGCACTCAACTTGATAATGAATGAGTTTATCAAATATTTGAGTCATAGCCAACTAGTATGTAGCACTGGAATTTTTAAGGCTGAAAGGCATGATCATATAGCAATAGATTCTTATCGGGGTTTCAAAAGTAGTATTTCTTTCATCTTGAGGGGCCATCTTTATTTGGTTATATCTAGATGAGCCATCCATGAAAGAGAAGACTACATGAGATGAGGCAATGTCCACCACAGCTCCAGGATTGGTAGTGGAAATTTGTCTTTTGGACCTGCCTAATTTAAATCCTAAAATCGATGTATATGTGAATTTGGTCATTCTTTTTCTTAATTGGGATGATGCAAGCTAACAATGTAGGGTATTTTTATTCTCAGATGAAACCAACTTCGATCAATTTCTTGACTTCAGAAATGACATGTTGTTCTATGACTAATCACATGCATCTAGGAGCTTTCTAGATAGGGTTAACAGTAGGCTCTATAGAATGCTATGTTAGGAGCCAATCCAGGCATCTCTTCATAACTCAATACAAAGAAATATTTAAACTCAGTCAATAGCCTAACTAAGTCATTGGTTTCAATTTCATTCAATAAAGAACTGATGTATGTAGGGCATGAATCTTCATTAGTTCCTAAGTTGATTTCCTTGAGCTCATCGATGGTTGAGTTGATCTCTTCTTCAAAATCTAGCAGTGGGTCTTTGACTTCAAAGTCATCTCTATCAAATAAAGTTTCTAAGCATAGCTCATTATATGATTTAATGTGATTTGAAAAAAACCTATCAAATTCCAAATGATTGGTGATGACTAAGCAATAATCATTATCATTTACTGGACCCACTGTACCAAATCCTAGTCCCAGTCTTAATTTAGAGCTTTTACATTTATTCTTCCATATTCTTTCGAAGTAGTCTGACCTATGAATCGACCAAATATATGGGATTAACCCTTTATTTTTAAAATTATGAGCATAAGGCAAGTATCAATTAAATGGTAATTCTATTAAATCTTTATATGAATCATCCTCAAGTTCTACATCAACTTTTTGACTTGAGGATGATGCTCCCAGAAAGAACCTATGAGTCTTCACACCTGTGGATGACTTAGGGGCTTCCTTAGCTACCAAACCCTCAGATTTTTGAGAGGAAAGTAGGGTTAGAGCTAAGGTTTCCAACTAATGCCTAACTGTTTCACATATAGACTTACATACAGTTACACTTTGCTTTGGAGCCCAGTCTTCATCGCTATCTAGCTCAAGTAATCTACTGATGAGAAGAGCTAGCTAGTGTACTAACCATATAAGACTGATCATATGAACTAGATTCTAAGTCTATATGGATAGTAAGTGTTCTCCTAGTAGCTGGGACATATCTTTTATTGGGTGGCCAATAAGGAGGTTTTCCACCCCCGGGCTACCTCTGAACTGGCCTTTTCCTCTACTTGGTGGAGGTCAGGTAATCCTAACCACATGTTTGAATGAAGTAACAAACTATGGGTGAAATATAATGTCATGCTCCACTTCCTCCTCGAAGTCTATTTCTGCTCCCTTTTATTTTCTTTTTCATTTTCTCTTTTCCATTCTTTTTCTTTTTCTTTTTTTTTAAACTTCGGCCAAGTTCATGATAATAGACTTGTTGATTTTGAGAGAGGTAGTAAGACACATCCTCATATATGCTGACCTCATGAATTGTAAATGGCTTGAGATCTCCTTTGACATAGTAGATGATCCCACCTCTCACAAACTTCATACACTGATGTAGAGAGGATGGAACTATGTTGTTCTCATGTATCCATGGTCTCCCAAGCAAATCATTAAAAGATGTATCCGAGTCTATAATGTGAAACTTTGCTTCGGGCTTCCAATCATCTATCTCAAAAGGCAACATTATTGAGCCTAAGGCATGTTGACCTCACTTTTGGAGTGCAAATTCAATCTTCTCATCTTAAACTTAGGATTCTTCTAGACACTAAGACTTCCCTAGTCATAAGATACTTCTAACAATTAGGTAAACACATAATGTAAGCCTAAAGACTTAAAAGGGTTAACCATAGGATTAGGTTATGCCTTAGGGATTAGGATAATCCACATACCCTACAACCCAAATTCAATCCATGTTCACCTTCTCAAACCAAACATCAAATTCAAATCCAAATCAAACCCAAATTCCAAAACCAAATGATTGAAGCCCATGATCAAATCCAAACTTGAAACCCTTCCTAAGCCATTTGACCTATCCCATGGACTTAGCCAAATCTTAATCGATATCAATTCAAAATCAATTGAGTTGTCATAATAAATTTATATCTTCAATTATCTTTCTAAATATAAATCAAATCTACATTTAAATGATCAAAACTAAATCAAACTAAATCAAATTAAATCAAAACCCTTCTAAGCCATATGACCTATCCTATGGACTTAGCAAAATCTTAATCCAAATCAGGTTAAACTCAATTGATATTATCACAAATCAATCATATTTTCAATCATCTTCACAAATTTAAATGAAATATACATTTAAATCATCAAAACTAAATCAAACCAAATCAAAATCCAAACCTAAGTCACATGACCTAACTCCATGGACTTAGCCAAATTCCTTCATTCCAAAACCCAAATTCAAATGATTTTCTCATGAATCAATCATACCTTCAATCATATTCACAAATATAAATGAAATCTACAATCATCAAGCCAAACCAAAATAAGCCCAAGCCAAACCCAACTTAACCCTTTTGTTCAAATGAACCAAAAAACCATTTGAACCCATTACAATTGAATTTATATAATCTCAATCCATATATAAATTCACTAAATCAAACTCAACCCAAAATCAAGCCAACTAAACCCAATTGGTCCACCAAAGTGGCCAATTTGACCTATTTGAGCCTAGTTTTAATCCTACCCAAATTGGATTGAACCAAGCCCATCAAAATCTCCCATCATGATTGTTGATCACCCTAGGTTGATCAATTATCACAAATTGGGTCACACCAAGTCAACTTAGTCATTTGACCAAGTCAACCCCTTAACCTATATGAACCCAAACAAACCAAATTACAACCTAAGCTAAACCCCTTGAAACCAATTATTCAAACCAAATCAAAATCAATATTTGAATATGACTAGACCTTCCGTTGAGTCAAACCAAACACAATTGGCCCTCTTAACCCAAGTTCACCCAAATTGACCTAAAATACCAAATTGGAACAAATCAAAATATAAACCAAATTGATTGAAATCAATGGCTCAAGTTCAGTCCAAATTGATTATTGAACTTGACTAAAGCCATGATTTGACTAAATTGAACCCAATTTACCTACTTAGCCCAAATTGACCTAAAGGTTCATATTTTCCTAAATCAAAACCAAATCCAAATTAATTGAGACCAATGCCTAAAATAATCTTCAATTGGTCAACAAAACATAAACCAACACCCAACCCAAGCCAATTTAGCCAATTTGATCAAATTGGTCAACTTAACCCATTTGACCCAAATGAATTCAAATGAACCAAAATCAAATCTAAGCCAAACTAAACCAAACCAATTGAACCAAAACATCCCAAATGATCATATGAACTTGACCCAACCCTTTGTTTGAGCCAATTTGACCAATTGATCAACTTGACCCAACCTAACCCAATTTGATCTAAATGAGTCAAATTGAGTGAAACCAAACTAAATCAACTCCAATTGACATGAAATTTTTGCTATCCCACTTTTGGTTCATATCAAATCTACCCAAATCAAATCCAATTCTAAATGATCATTCTACCCATGGGTCAAGGAAATCACATGAGACAAATCACTCATGTAAGTGGTCATTTCCATTCCTTGGCCACATGGTACTCTCCCAATGGTCCACTTAGGCTATGTTGATGTCATTTTTTAGGATAAGCTCTCAACCCCTCCATCTTAGACATAGGACTTCTCTTAGACTTTAATAGTTTCTTAGTCTTAAGACACATCTAGTGATTATGAGAACACTCAACCCTAGAGACTTTGAAGAGTTAGCCAAAGGAATAGGTCATGCCTTAGGGGTGTTAGGAAAATTTGC
This sequence comes from Cymbidium sinense, assembly GCA_021442155.1. Lineage (NCBI taxonomy): Eukaryota > Viridiplantae > Streptophyta > Magnoliopsida > Asparagales > Orchidaceae > Cymbidium > Cymbidium sinense. Next base: position 2,075,668 of record CM038220.1, on the reverse strand, counting down.
CTATCCCTTAGCTAGAACCAAATCCTCACTTCCTTCTTTCAATGTTAAACTCCAAATCAAACTAACTCCAACTCCAAACTCCAAACCAAACTAACTACAAACTCCAAATCAAATCAACATCAAAACTTAAATCAATTCCAACTTAATCATTTTTCAAACTCAAATCAATTCCAAATGATTGAAATTCCAAGTTCAAAAATCTTTCTTAAGGCCTTTGATTCCCTCTCATGGACTTAGCTTAGATCAAACCCAATTTAATTCAAATTCAAGAAATTTTATCACAACCCATTTATACTATCATTTATATTCACATATATAAATGAAATATAAATTCAAATCAATCAAACCAAATTCAAAATTCAAATCCAAATCAAAAATCTTTCCTAAGTCACTTTAATTCTATCTTATGGACTTAGCCTAAATCAAACATAAACCAAATTGATTGGAAACAAAGATACCAATCCATTTCAAATGATCAACCAAATATAAATTAACCCATGACCTAACCCAAATAGGTCAAATAGGTCAAATTTGTCAACTTGACCCATTTGACCTAAATGAAATCAAGTGAACCAAATTCAAATATAAATCAAATTAAACCAAACTAATGATGCCAAAATATTTCAAATGGTCATATGAACTTGACCTAATGCTTGGTTTGACCCAATTTGACCACTTGGTGCCTAAAAATTCATTAAAACTTAGCCCAAAAAATCTAATCCAAATAACCATTTTACCCCTAGGCCATAGGGTAACCTAAAATCAAAACCACTTGGAATTTGGTCAACTCCTTTTCATGGATACATGACATCCTCTTAGTGAACCAAATGCACACTAATACCCAACCCAAGGTCAAAATTGACCACCTCACTTGACATGGGCACATGGGAATCCTTCCTTCACTCATTTTAAGCACATGGGAGCTTCACTACTCCACTCCACACCCAAAACTAAATGCCATGACACTCTAAACGTCCTAACAAACCCATTGGATAGGGTGAATTGGATCAAAATAGTGAAAGAGCTTACGGCCGTATGATTCACCTAGGGGGAGATATACTCCCCCTAATTCCACATGAATTCAACACTCACAAACTCTATTGAATTTAGGGAACCTAGAGCAAGCATTGGAAAGTCTCCCAAATTTCCTAGATCCATCTCCAATTTTTTTTTGGTTTCTCTTAAACAAAAAATAGAGGAGCTCCCTCAAATATCCATCTCATCCAATACACATAATTAGCCCAATTCCTCTTGCAAGCTTCTTTAAAGGACTCAATCGAACTGACTCCAAGCTTTATCCAAGTTCTCAAGGCAAGGGAGAGGGGACTTTGATCAAGGCCATGAGCATTTGAAAGTGAGGTTGGTCCATAGAGAGATGTACTCAACCCCAAGGCTTGAAACTTTCAACAGAGCTTCATCTCCACTAGATGAAGCTACCTCAATAGATTTGAGCATCGATGATAGCCTCCTATGAGGTATGGATCAAAACTGAGCATAGAATAGAGAGTGTGTGGTCTTTTGTGAAAGCAATTTCCATCTCAAGTAAAACTAACTGTTGGATGTCTTCCCTTGCATGATGATGGTGTGGATTGAGTTTAAGCTCAATTCAAGCTCATTCGAGCTCAGATCATGCCATGGAAGATGGATGGTGGTTATCTCTAGCAGGCAAGCTCAGGGATGGATCATGAGCCATCCATTTGTGCATTTTGGATGGATGGCCATGATCAAGCTGCGTAGGATCTCTGATCTAATCCCATAAGAATCGCGGGCTCGATCTCAATCATTCATTCTTTAATTAGATGGATGAGAAAAAAGTGCGTAGCACAGCCGCTGATGTGGCACTATGATGTGAAAACTTAAGTGACCATTCCCATTGCACCATATGGAAAGCACGTGCCACGTCAGCCTCCACGTGCCGTCGATGATTAGTCATTTAATTAGGCTATTTAATTAATGGATAATCATGGAAACTTTAAAATAGCATAACTAATTATAAAAAATTAAAAAATACAAAGTAAATTGTTCTGTAAATATATTTCTTAAGAGAATCATTTAAAATTATTTCTAATAGATTTTAAATAGTGTATTTACCTCAATTAAGGTTTTAATTAAAACTTAATAACCCTAATTACTCCATAATAATCCCACTGATTAATTGCAAACTTCTCGTGTACATTTAGGGGGATGACTTCTACCTCCCCTAATTTTCTTGGGATTTATTGATGGGTTAATTAGGGAGATCAATTAATGAACCTTTAATCACTCTCTTTATGTAATTAAGGATAATTAAGCATATGAATAGTGGTTTAGTCCCTTTATTATAAGATAATTAAGCCTTGCTTAAGTAGAGAAGAGGTTTATGAATGGGTTTGGGGAATTTTTCCTAAGCCATTCCCTAAACCCCTTTTCTTCCTTAATCTAAACTCAATTAAGGGCTAATCCCCTATTCACTTGCTTAATTACTTTGATAAAATTTTCAAAACATTACAAAACTTAACAAATACATCTTGGGTAGGTGCTTAGTTGTTCAATAACCTAAGTAGCTTAAGTAAATCAAAATCCAACCCACATGTGTGGGAAGGGTTATGGAAGTACTTAAATTAAACCCTTTAACATAATTAATCATTAATTATGAGCCAATTGCATTTGGTACCTTTCTTTCCTAGGATACATAGCTGGATTAAATTCCTTGTGGTTTTATGTCGTACATTAGCTCATAATTATTTGATTAAACAAGTTAAAGTGGTGTAGGTAAGGGGTAACTAATGCACTTAATTCATACCTTAACCTAAACCAAAATATAAAAATCATCTAATGGTTCTAAAATTAAATTAAAACAACATACACATGTGGAAATGGGTTAGGACTAGCAAACCTCTTCACATTTCTGAAATTCAAATTAAACTCAAACAAAAACAAAAATCTCTTTAAAATAAATTTGATTTACTTTAAATAATTCTATTTCATAGGATTGCCTTTAAGAATTAATTAAGGTAAATGAATTTACATGATTTCATCACTTTATTTCTTTCCTAGTCTGCTAAAATGGGTATGCCATATGAAAATCATGCATTCATGCTTTTTAAAAATCAAATTAAAAAATGAAATGTTTTCTTTATGTCAAATTTCATGTTTTGCCTAAAGTAAGAATATGAATGGCTATTATCACTATTAAATCCAAAATTACTTTTAAAGCTTATGAATCAAACATCAAAACTGAAAGGTATGCTACTTATAATTATTTTTGAGCTTGCATGTGAGTAAAAAATATATATAGTGTGGTTTTCCTTCTTTTCTTTTAGCATAGTTTTGAATAGATGGCAAAGTGTATAGTTCATTTGAAAAGAACACAACACTTGCTTAAATCCATTCCTATTCATTCTTATGTTATTACTTAAGAAGGATATCCACACTTACACATATAAATTGCATAAAAAATAAAAAAAACAAACATAAACTTTTGCAACCTTCTTTTTCCATTCATTTCTTTTGTACATGTATATGTATTTAAGGAAAGTGTTATATTAGTCTGGACAACCCCAGGGTTGAGAGGCTTTAAGTATCCCTATGTAGGTCTTGTACCTTACACCCTTGGTGCTAACAATGGTGTCATACTCACTTATGCCTTTCATACATATATGTGTGCATATGAAAAATGGATAAAAGAATCCCTTTTTTTCTACTTAACAAAATCATGCATCATAAAAACATTCAAATTTCTCAAAAAAATTCTTTTAGCATTCATCATTAAAGTGTGCTAAACATTTCCATTTCCATGTATAGATATGCTTAGGATTCATTCATATGCATGTTACACATGTTGGGAAAGAAATGAAGTGATGTGTGTTTTGTGATAGTAAATCACTTTTCTTAATCATAAAATGCCTTTCTTTTGAATAGGTTTGTTTAGGGAAAATCTCAACTTAGGATTAATTAAAACACATAATAAAATATTCACTAAACAAAAACAAATATGAATCTTCCTTAGAAATTACTTAAGGTAGGAGGAAAGAGAAGTTCTCTTCTCTTTTCCTCTCTTTACAACTTAGTAATTAATTGTAAGATTCACTTAAACCAAATAAAAATACAAAATAAAATCAACCAAAGAAACTAAATCACTTATATGAAACAAACCCTCTAAGTTGAACATTTTCATACTTAAAAAACTGCAACCTCAATGTCTAGCTAAGCATACCAACCTTAAATAGCACACACATTGGGCTAAGTCACCATTTCTAGCTTTATGTTAGGGCGGTGCATAGTTTGATGTTTGCTTTTATTTTATGATATTTTATTTTAGTTTAGATGTTCAGTTGCATGTGTGTAGACTGAATGGTAGGGCAATCTTAGTCTAACCATTATCTTAGCAGGGGATTGTGCTTAAAGGACACTGTAATAAAAATATAACTACTTTTGCTGTGTAGGTGCTTATACCCCTAAGCATAATCCAAAATAGGCTAAGTAGACTTGGTTACCCATGTGTGGGGTGCTAAGTCCAATTTATATATATATATATATATATATATATATATATATATATATATATATATATATATATATATATATATATATATATATATATATATATATATATATTTTATTGTATGGTTTGTTTGGCTAATCTCCATTTTGCAAGTTTTAGTTAGATTTTGTTTTTCCCATTTTCATGTAATTTTTAATTATGATTTTGGAATGATTATTATGTGGGATTAGGATGAGCATTGGTCATAAGATCATATCTTATGTACCATGTGAAACCTGGAGCAACCACATTCCAACCAACCAAACAAAGAAAGAAGAAAGAAGAAAGAAGAAATGAAGAATGAAGACCCCCATAACCTGAATTCCTTGCTTGATTGTATTTAATTCATTTGAAATCCGGGTTGTATAAGGGTAGACTTTGGCTACCCAATTTGTTTTTTTGGGTTTGTGCAGTGGAGCCCAACCACAAATGACCTTTTATTCTTTTGCACTAGTTTTATGAATTGATTTATGTTTGTTTAACTTGCTCATTAAGATGGCATCTTTTTCTAGTTTCTTCCTTGCTTTGATGTATGGCCTAGATAACGATTAGGCTCTTAGGAAAATAAATTTTTTATTCAATTAAACAACTCAAATTAAAAATAAAAAACTCATAACCTCACCTAAAGCTTAGGTTATAAAATAAGATAAAAGAAATAACAACCCCTTAACTAGATGTTGTCTTACTTTTTTAATATCATGCATAAAAAACTTATTGGTTCACTCTTGATTGGAGGGCTTTCACCCTTTTTAGAGAACTTGGCTTGACCTGCGAGAACCATGGTGGAAGCACACCTCCTTATCTTATTGATTTTGGCCCATAATCTAATTTCTCATGCATTATGCATATAAATCCTAAAGCTAGTGTCAAATTGATTGTCCAAAATAAGAATAAAATGTAACAAAATTTACATTAGATTCTACATTAAAAGCATGCCTACATGATCTAGTCTCTTAGGGAATGTGTTTAAGGATTTAGTCTCTTTCTAAATAAAACTTAGCTATCTTGCAAAACATTTGACTGCCTACATATTTTAAAACTAGGAGGATTAGTTGGTAGCCACCCTAGTAGCAACAAATGGTGGTTTATCCTCTCTTATGGAGGTAAACCAAATACTCATTTTTCATTAGATTTAGGTCATGCTTTTGGCCCTCACCAAAGCTCCCGGATTTAGGTATAGGGGTTGCAACTTCCTTTTGCAAGCTACGAGCATAAATCCTCACCTCTTAGGCATTTGTGTGACTTCATATCATGGAATTATAAGCACTAGCATTCCAATAAAAATTCAACTCAAATAAATCAATTCAATTTCAAAAATGTAAAACCCCACCATAGGATTATTTTGGGTGCTTACTAGGCTTCCTAGTATCTTAAGCACCCTCTACTTATTTTTATTTGTCTTTGATAAGAAATTCGTCCTCTTGATCGATCCAACTTGACTTTCTAAAAATAAACCAATCGATTGATAGTCCTACCTTTCAAAATCTTTGGAGATAACAATCATTTACCTTAATTGAGAGTATTCCAAAAGAATCTTGTTCTTTAGGATGTAATTAACTATGGGGGCTTGCCTTTGCAGGGAACTTAACAAACCCGATTTAAAATAGAGCCTTCTTTACTTTTCCATATAAAGTAGGGAAATAATCTCTAGTATATTCTGAAGACCCAAAGTCCTTATGGAGTCCTTATCAAGGTGATTAGGTCCATTATAGGGTGGTGACTTCTATCTCTTGAGATAGTACATGTTTCATCAATGTCATACTTGATCACCTTAATAAGAACATCTATGGATGTACGTGGTATCCCAATAAGGTGTATTTTATATACAATTCTATTTTTCATTTATTCTACTTTTCTCAAAAAAGAAAAGGGAGATAGATGAAGGCATAGAAACATATAAAATTTTCACCACAGATTTTTTGGCGACTCCGCTGGGGATGGTTCCTCTCTCCATCTTTGGTAAATGATCATTGTCTCCAAGTATCGATAGTGGGTTTGTATTTTTGTGTGAATCCAAGATGATCCTTCTTTTCATTGGCACTTAGCTTATTTCATCCTTAAGTTAAGCTCACCAACATCTTTAGGTTTTAGGACCTCACCCTGCGTTGGTCTTAAAACCCCCTTTGGGTTCCCCAATAGGTATAAATAAAAATTTAATAAAAATAAAATGATTAAATATGTCCTCCTTATCATTTTTATGGTAAGGAAAGGTTCATTCTAAAAATAAAGACAAAATAATCCTTCATAAAAGTCTTACTTTTCAAAATACACTTAATAAACTATTTGGACTACATCTAATAATTTTCACAATTGTTACATGTTGAAACATTTCAAAAATAAAACCAACAATCATAACTTCCAAAAGCACAAATGAACTTCTTCACTCAAATCATTTTGATGACGACTTCATTTTCAAAAAAAATAATTCCAACATTCCTAAAATTTCAAAAAGCACAAAATTTAAAGATGTGCCATTCCACTCAATACATCCAAATGTGTTGTATGGATGTTACCTCTTCAAGCAAAATCACAACTTTGAAATTCCACTCAACACATTCCACATGTGTTAAGTTGGAAATTTTCACCTTTTTAGAAAGCACATATAAAACCTCTTCATTCAATATACCCACATTTATTGAATGGAGGTTTCATTTCCAATCAAAATTGAAAATAAATTTTCAAAAAGTACATATGAAACCTCCCCATTCAATATACCCATATTTATTGAATGGAGGTTTCATTTCCACTCAAAATCAAAAATAAATTCTCCAAAAGCACATATGAAACCTCTCCATTCAATATACCCATATCTATTGAATGGAGTTTTCATTTCTAATCAAAATCAAAAATAAACTTCAAAAAGCACATATGAACATCTCCATTCAATATATCCAAATTTATTGAATGAAGATTTCATTTCCAATAAAATGACATTATTTTAAAATGCCACTTAACATATTCCATATATGATTAGGTTGGAATTTCCACTTTCAAAAGTAATAATCACAAAAATACATATTTGAAAAATGAAACATAATTGATTTCCATCTTACATACACAAATTTGTTAAATGGAAATCTCTCTTTTCAAAATCAACAAAACACAACAAAAATTTTCAAAAACACTTTTGGAACTTCATTTTAGCATACCACATTTGCTAAAGTGAAGTCTCCATTTTCAAAACAAAATAAAAAACAAAAGAAGCACATTGGAACTTCATTCTAGCATACCATATTTGCTAAAGTGAAGTTTCCATTTTCAAAATAAAATCCAAAACAAAATTTAAAACACATTTTTGGAATTTCATTTAGCATACTCAAATTTTCTAAGTGAAGTGTCCATTTGGCAAAATTCAAAACACATTGGAACTTCATTTTGGCATACCACTTTTGCGAAAGTGAAGTCTCCATTTTCAAAATAAAATTTGAAACACACTTCTAGAACTTCATTTTAGCATACCACATTTGCTAAAGTGAAGTCTCCATTTTCAAAATGAAACCCAAAACAAAAGAAACACATTAAAACTTCATTCCAGCATACCACAATTGCTAAAGTGATGTCTCCATTTTCAAAATAAAATCCAAAACAAATGAAACACATTAGGATTTCCTTAGCATACCCAAATTTGCTAAGAATCCTATTTTCAAATTCAAATTGAAATCTCTAAAACTAAAAGAAACACAATAAGATTTTCTTAGCATACTCAAATTTGTTTAGAGTCCTATTTTCATAAATTTTAAAAAATAAAACACACTTGGGATTCTTCATTTTAGCATTCCCAAATTTACTAAATAAGGATTCCATTTTTCAAAATCACAAATGATTCACAAAACAAAACAAACAAAGAAAAATAAGAAATTGTTTTCAAACACCCCATTTAGCATACTCAAATTTGCTAAGTAAGTAAATCCAAATAAAATTACAAATCAAAAATAAAATCAATTGACCCTTTATTTTAACATACCCAAATCTATTAAATAAAGGGGTTCCTCAGAATAAAAAAAATAAAAATTTAAATATGAACCTATGGAAGCATCTCTCCAAAAATATTTGAACCCATTTTTTAACATACCCAAGTTTGTTGAAAGTGGATTCTACATTCAAAAATTCCTCTTCTCAATCAAATCTCAAAATCTCTTCTAAATCCATTTGAACGACTTAACACTTTCAAGAAGTTGAGTATGGGTTCAAATTCTAAATTTGAATTCAAAATCAACAAAATAAGAATCTGATTCAAGTTTATTTTCAACATTGCAGACCTTCAATCAGTATCTGTTTCAGTCTCAGCTTAAGTTTCAGTTCATTATAATGGTAGCACAAAAGTATGTGTTCTCATTTCCTCCTAGGATGGACTTGGCCCTAAATCAGGCCAGCCTTCCTCGATCTGATTATGCCCACCTCATCCACTTTGGTCGAGGCTTCGAGGGGGCCAAGATTATATGTAAGGGAACTCCCCTCATGACTGTTAGCAGGAGCACGGTGATCGGGCAGAAGTCAATCATCCAGATCGACATGCCATCTAACTTGGATATTCCTTCACTGAAGAGGAAGGCAGTGGCGGTTCCCATAGCAGAAGTATCAATGCTAGTGTTAGCATGCTTGGTTGTTCCCCATGCTTCCCCAGTTAGGGCTAGCACCCACTCACTTGCACCCTCCAAGGTGAAGGCTCCCCTAATCCCATGGATTATCTCCCCTGCTTTTGAGGTTGGGTCTAGCTCTCTGCTTGCCCTACCAAGACCTAAAGAAGAAACAAGAACTGTATGATAAAGCAATACCACACTTGCATTGCTAGGGAGATGAAGGCAGTTACTCAGTCTCTTGTAAAGGAGTTTCCCACAATGGTTTCCCCGCTGGTTATAATAAACCAAATCCACCCTCTCTCTAGGTCTGATAGAGAGCATGCTAGGAGGATTTCTACTTCACCTTCATCAGCAGTTCAGTTCCAAGCACTAGTCAATGCGAGGAGGAGGTTGTACACCAGCCACCATTCAATTTTATGTCAAGTAGCTGGAGCCAATGGGCGATATGAGTCCAGTGCTCAATTTAATTTGAGATTAGTCATTCCCGATAGTGTGGGTTGGCATCATAGGCAGGAGAGGGCTAGAGAAGCCTGCACATCAGTTCATGTCACTAGGGAGCTTTGAAGTTATAACCGACAGTCAGTGGCCTCTGTACTTGTGGATTTTTTGGATCAGCGTGCTACCCCGCATCAACCATACAGATAATATCTTACTTACGGAGACTACACATCATAGGAGAGCAGCTCCTATCTCAAGAGAGTCGATGGTGCCTCTATTACACCACTCTTCTCCCCATCCACCATCTCCCGTACACGTCTTAGCATCTACTATTCCATCTAAGGCCATGAAGGCCGCATCGGGGGAGGAGATGACCCCGTTGGTGATTCAGCTATGACCAAGAGATCCTGTCCCATCTACACTGCCTACCATGGCAAGGCTGAGCTCTCCTGCTCGACCTTCTACCTCAGTAGTGGTGAAGAAGGAATGGAGACCTCAAAGTATCATATTCATCCAATCACAGCCATCACCACAAGATATAGTGATTATTACAATAGTTACCGAATGAGAGGGTGACAGTTTAGCCACACCTATGATGATAGATCCTCCTAGGTGTACCACTCCATATAGATTCAATGATAGCGAGGAGCATATTTCTTCCAGCAAGTACAACCCTCACGGGGTTAACTCTCCAGTAGCAGGGGAGGTATGGTGCCTCAAAGTACATGATAGTGATCCCACCATCGATCAGCCTAGATCCTTTGTGCCTGTTAAGATAGATCATTCTCTAGATAATATTATAGCCAATGATCTCACTGAGAAGAAGGAGATCTTAGGATATGACTGGTTTGATGAGGGGAAAGTCAGCTTTGATTCCAATAAGGATGATCTATTGGAATACTCAGTAGGGGTGCATATGGTAGATACCCGATGTTCTCTCCTCCATGAGTAGCAGACTATGGAAGGTGCTGAGGCCGAGCAGGAAGACACAACCTACTCGATCCAACACCTCCTTCACAGATAAAGCAGAAAAATGATCAGATATATAAGATGGGTAAGCAACTCTAGGACTTGTTGTACTTCAGAAATAAGCACCGATAGTCCATCCTACTATAGCTGAGAATATTGCTAGAGTTGGTGCATATCTTAGATTCAGCCAAGACTTTACCTCTAGTAGAGCAAGGTAGCACCAGCATGTATAAGAAGGTAGTAGATAGTACCTGCATATAAGAAAAGGATATCAAGAACATGGTTATGTAGCAGGTGAGAGAAGCATTGGCTCAAGCCTAAGGAGGATCATCCCAAAGGGTAGACCCTACCTAAAGGAATTTGATGCCATCCAATATCATAAGGGTTTCATGCCTCCTTCATTCAAGAGCTTTGATGACAGTGGGAACTCGAGGTAGCATATGCACACTTTAAGGTTAGTTGTTGCAAAATCGATGGCAGTGACACTTTACTCTTTTATCTCTTTATCTATCTTAGCAAGCATAGCCTTTGATTGGTACGCTAAACTTTCCAATAGTTTAGTAAAGACTTTTGAGTTGGAGGAACTCATAATCAAGAGGTTTGCTGGAGCTCAGCAAAAGGTGACTGTAGGCGATCGCATTGTGGCTCAACAAAACCCCGGTAAGTCCCTCGTTGATTACATTCTCAGATGATATAATTTGAATATGAAATGTGAACCACAACTATCTGAATAGCACACCATTGAGATTTTGGTTAAGAATATCCATGGCCTAGTCTCCTTCATGCTCAAAGGTTTCACCATGAAAACTTTTAAGAAATTATTTAACAAGGTGGCTAGCTTACAAGGAGAAGCCAAATAGTCGCCCTTTCTAGACCATTCAATAAAGCAGAAGCCATAGAAATCTTTGAGAAGAAGCTCAGGGCATTTATAGCAGTGGACAAGAGAAAGAGCTGGCTAGAGAGTAGTTTAAGAGACCTCATGCTCCACAGCCATCACTTCCACCTCCTCTACCACCACCAAAGTAGCCCTACCAGCCACCACAACAACCTCCATGACCTGCACCACCTCCTCCTCAGCCACATCATCAGCAGCAGCGGTACACATACCCACCGCCAAGTAGCTATGGTCCACCTACTCTTTTGGATGAACTTAACAAGCCTTATTCATTTAAGAGGAAGGTAATCAGGAAGATCTTTAAGAATCTCTTAAAGGAGCCTGATTTTCAACTACTTTAATCAAGGAGATCGGAGGAAGTGGGCAAAAGCAATGATCCTAACTTTTTTCCTACCACCATGCTAGGTCATGTTTTAGAAGAATGCTTCAAATTCAAGGATTGGCTTGAACATAGCTTCAACACTAGTGTTATAGTCATCTTGAAGGAATACCTTTTGGAACAACTATCTAGTTCCATTAGGGTAATCTATGGGGATACTTGCGATCTTTCCAAACCCAAAGAAGGTTGGGATATCTCCTTATCCAAAACCTAACAAAATTATCTCGAAAATCAAGAAACTTTCCTTGCAGTTCCTGAGCTAGCTCAAACCACCAACATCAAGAAAGATTTACAAGTTGCTAGAGCCAACTCAGAGAAAGGGGGAGTTCAACAATAGCAGCAGCCTGTGCTAGCCAAGGATAACCAAGTAGCGCAACCACTGACCAAGTTTAGCCTCTAATCCACTATTGTAACTACTACATCGGCAACCTCGTCTACTTTAGCCAGCTCTTCTTCTAGTAGACAACTTGTATCGGTGGATGAGGGCATTGAATCCCTCACCCCTCTTACTTTACTTGATTTCTACTATGTACCTCCTATTAAATCTAAGAAATTAAAGAGTAAAGCTAGCTTGAATTATGTCTGTGTCACTTCTAATGGGTTGTCTAAATCTATTTCTAATGATAACTCTTCAAGTCTAAATAACAATAATAATAATTTTGATCTTTCTCTTTCAAATTTAGAGTTGGATTATCCTACTCTGAATACTACGGGTTCACCTCTTGAGATAGACTTAGAATTATCCAATTATGAGGGTCCCATAGGAGAAGTTATAGTTGAGCCTGATGTGCAGGTAGAATCTTCCATTACTCTGATAATAGATCACCGAAGTCAACCTCCATAGTGGGAGAGTTCTACCTCCGATGGCAGCACCTCAAGGAAGAGGGAAATAAATCATTGGTTTGGGATGCTCCAGCCTTGGATATGCTTGTGAAGGATCAGCCCAAGGTTGACTACAATGTCATCCCTAACCTAAGAAAGTTTCCATCTAAGCTAAGCATATATGCCCTTATCATATCCAAAGAGATGAGGGAATCATTAATCAAGGCTCTCCTTAATCTTGAGATATGCTTAGCTCAGTTGACCGCTATTGGAGAGGAGGCACATTATTCCAAAAAAGCTCAGGAGATCACTCTCACAGATGAAGACCTACTTCTTGGGGACATGGAGCACAATCGTCCCCTCTACATTATAGTTGACATAAGTAGATTCAAACATGCCAGAGTTCTCATTAATCCAGGTGCATCAGTAAACATTATGAGTTTAAAGACCCTTGCCTATTAAGGATCAACATCTCCACACTCTGAGGAGATCGAATGATGTTGAGAGGATTCAATGAACAAGGCGAGAGGGCTTTAGGTTCCATAGTGTTACCATTGGAGATAGGTGACTAGAAGATTGAAGCCAAGTTTTATATCATTGATTTGAATACTTCATTTACTACTTTGCTTGATAGGCCTTGAATACATTAGAACAAGGTGATTCCATCCTCCCTCCATCAGTGCATCAAATTGAGGAAGGATGGGATTGAGTACTGTGTCAAAGGAGATGAAAAGCCATTTTAGTTAGAGAGATTGAGATATATGAGGATGTGACCTACAGTCTTCCTCAAAATACCATTTCTCATGAACTTAGATCAAATTCAAATTCAAAAGAAGAAAAATGAAGAAAATGAAAAAGCAAAAGAAAAAGAAAAGAAAAATGAAAATCTAAGTGAACAAGAAAGGAAAATTGAAGAAGAAATAGAGTCGCATATCACATTCCACCCATAGTTCATTCCATCATATGGACATGTGAATAGGATGACTTGACCTCCACCAGGCAGAGGTAGACACAGAAACAGAGGTAGTTCTTGAGGTGGAAGACCCCTCTGGTTGGCCATCAGCCAACAAGGGTTATGTTTTAGTTCATAAGAGTACCCCTACTATTCACATAGACTTGGAATATAGCTTGGAGTACGAGTCCAATGTGATTAGCATACTAGCCAACCCCTCTTTGCGGGTTTCATTAGAGGTGGCACTCGAGCTAGACAACGATGAAGATCAGGCCTCCAAATAGAGCAAGGTATTCAAATCAAATGTATGCAAAACTATCAGGCAGTAGTTAGGATAGCTCTAACCTCACTTTCATCTTAAAAAGTTGAAGGTTTAGTGGTTAAGGAAGCCCCTCAGTATTCTAGGGATGTCAATCTGAAGAGATTCTTTTTGGGATCATCATCCTCATGTCCGAAGTTGATGTAGATCTTGAGGATGATTCATATAAAGAATTAATGGAATTACCCTTTGATTGGTACTCTCCTTGTGTTATTAATCTTGCAAAGAAGGGTTTGATTCCTTATTCATGGTCTAAGCATAGGTCAAAGTACTTCAAAAATCTATGGAACAACACAAGCAAGGATGCATAATCAAGATCAGGACTAGGATTTGATACAGTGGTTCCAGTCAATGATGATGATTACTGCTTAGTTATTGCTAACCATCTGGAGTCTAATAGGTTTTACTCACACCAAACCAACTCTTATGATGATGTGTATTTAGAAACCTCAAATGATCTAGATGATCTCCAAATCAAAGATGCACCACTAGAATTTGAAGAGGAGATCCATTCAATAATTGACAAGCTTAAATAAATCAACCTCAGGATAGAAGAAAATCTACGACCGACATACATAAGTTCATTGTTGAATGAAGAAGAAACTAATGACTTAGTTAGGCTATTGACTTTGTTTAAGGACTACTTCACATGGAGTTATGAAGAGATGCCCAGATTATTTCTAATATAGTAGTCGACAAACTAGCAATAGATCCTAGCAGTAACCCTATCAAGCAAGCTCCTAGATGCATGTCATTAGAAATTGAACAATAAGTCATTTCTGAAGTCAAGAAGTTGATCGATGATGGTTTTATTGGGAAAGAAAAATACCCTATCTAGTTAGCCAATGTCATTCTAGTTAAGAAGAAGAATGGCCAAATTTGCATATGCATTGATTTTAAGGACTTAAATAAGGCATGTCCAAAGGATGAGTTTCTTCTTCCTATACTAGAATTAATGGTGGACATCACCTCATCTCATGCAATTTTCTCCTTTATGGATGGGTCATCTTGCTATAACCAAATCAAGATGGCCCCGAGGATGAAAGGAACCCCATTTCGAACCCCTGATCGGAATCTATTGTTAAAAGGTCATGCCTTTTGGCTATAAAAATGCTAGTGCTACATACTAATGGGCCATGACTCAGATCTTCAATGAACTCACCCATCATCAAGTTGAGTGCTACGTTAATGATATAGTAGTCAAGAGTAGACAAAAGGCAGACCATCTCTTTGACATGAGAGTAGTTTTCAAATAGTTAAGATAATATAACCTCAAAATGAATCCCCTGAAGTATGAATTTGGAGTAGCTTCAGGAAAATTCCTTGGGTTTGTTGTTCAACACCAAAGAATAGAAATAGATCCAAAAAAGATCAAAGCTATCTTAGAAATGCCACCACATAAGAGTTTAACTCAACTTAGATCTTTCCAAGGATGGTTGGCTTATCTAAGATGCTTTATTTCCAACCCATCGAGGAGATGCAAGCCATTCTTAGCACTTGTCAAAAAGGATGTCAAGTTCAACTGGGAAGACAAGTGGAAGCATGCCTTTGAAGATATCAAGCAATATTTGGTGAAGCGGCTAGTTCTAGTAGCCCCTATCCCGGGCAGGCCACTCATTTTCTACACTACTATATTGGATGACTCTCTGGCACTCTATTGGCCCAAGCTAATGATGAAGGGAAGGAGAGTGATCTCTACTACCACAGTCATTGTTTGATTCCTGCTGAAGTGAACTATCCACTAATTGAGAAATATTTTTAGCTTTTATATTTGCATCTCAGAAGCTACGACACTATATGCTTTCTCATAAGGCAAACTTGATTTCTAGAACCAATCCACTACAATATCTTATGACACGGTTAACGGAGATTTGGCATGATGGTCAATGATTCTCTCACAGTTTGATATCACATTCATACATATCCGTATAATAGAAGGATAAGCAATATTGAATTTCTTAGCAGCACACCCACTTCCTACATATTTTTTGCTCAGTGATGATCTCCCTGATGATCAAATCATGAAATTAGGGGAGCTTTACAACCACCGATGAGAGATGTATTTTGATGGTGCAGCTTCTTTTCATAAAAGGAAAGCACCATGATCTACTTTTCTAGGAAAGGTAAGGATAGGAATAGTTCTCTTAACTCCAGACTACGATGTGATGAGATTCTCATACTATCTTTCCAATCCCTGAACTAACAACAAAGCTGGGTATGAGGCTTTGATTGCCGGTCTAGAGTTAGCTATCACAACGTGCGTCAAGAGCATCAACATCTTTAAAGATTCTCAATTGTTCATTAATCAAACTGTGGAGTTCTATAAGGTTCTCAAACCCAAGCTTCATCATTACCATGAGTTTACAATGAAGCTGCTAGCCTAAATCCCTAAAGTCACCATCTAAAAGGTTTTGTGAGTAGAGAATTAAGTAGTAGATGCTTTGGCTAAACTTGTCAAAGAATTGGCATGTCGAAAGATGAGTCCTTTCCAATAAAGGGCCAAAATAGACAAGTCCTATCCCTTATTGATGTTGAACTCATAAAAGACTTTCCCTTGAAGGGTAGGTTGTCATTACCTATAAGGATAAGGAGCTAGATTGGAGGCAATCATTCATAGACTATTTGAACACCGGCAAACTACCTCAAGAAAAGTCATAAGCCCATCAAGTGAAATAGAGAGCTCTCTCTTATGCTCTCATTGATGGCACTCTATACCAATGGTCCTTTAATCAAATATGGTTACATTGTTTAGATAAACATAAAGCCCATGGCATTGTAACTAAGGTACATTCAGGTCTAAGCTGATCGCATCAATCCAGTCTGAAGATGAAGATAAAGATCAAGAGACTAGGATACTTCTAGCTTTCAATAATTATAGACTACATGGATGTAGCTAAGAGATGCCATCAGTGTCAGGTACATGGTGTGATCCTACATCAATCACCCAACATTCTACACCATACTTTGGCCTCATGGCCATTTGAGAGTTGGGGCATCGACATTGTGGGTCCAATCGATCCTCCTTCTTCCTAGGGTCATCAGTTCATCTTAGTTGCCACCGACTACTTTTCCAAGTGGGCAGAGGCAATCCCACTCAGAGAGGTCACAACTTAGCATGTGCTTTAGTTTTCGAATCATATCATATATATGTTCAGGGTGCCTCGACAAATTATATCTGATAATGGTACTGCATTCAAAAGCACCAAGATCAACAACTTCGCTAGAAGACAGTATAGATTGGAGATACTCCACCATTTATTACCCCAGAGCAAATGGATTAGCATAAGCATTCAATAAAACTCTCATCCAAATACTAAAGAAGACTCTTGATGATAATAAGTGACAATGGAATGAGTAGTTGGTTGAAACCTTGTGGGCCTATAGCACCACATACCAAACTCCAACTCAATCTACCCTATGTTTATTAGTGTATGGGTCTGAAGCTGCTACTTTTAAAAGTTTAACTCCCATCACTAAGGATACCATTGGGTAGCAAGATCACTACAGAGCAGAATGCAAAGTTGTGGTTAGAAGAGCTCGAAGGTTTGGAGAGAGTCACCTACAGGTGTGCTAGAACCTCAAGTTTCGCAAGGCCAAAATAATTAAAGCTCATAATAAGCTGGTTCTCCCTAGGTCTTTCCAAGTAGGAGAACTTGTGTTAGTCCTAAGGAGATCAATTATTTCCATCAAAAGATAGGTGGCAAGTTTGAACCCACTTGAGAAGGCCCTTATGTCATAGAGAAGGCCCACCAAGGAGGATCTTATCAGCTCATTGATTGTAAAGGGAACACCTAATGCTTCTAATTAATGGGCTCTATTTGGAGAAATATTACCCATAAAACATGTTTAAAAATAATTACCAACAGAAGAATAAAAATCTTATTCCATTTCATCAAAATCTTCTCTTCTTTCAAAGAAATATTTGCTTGTCTTGCGAATGCCATGACGTGTCAAGGATAGGTGTGAGAGTCCACTAGAGGCACCTTATCCCTCTTTCACAACACAAACACAATCAATCACACTCCTGACGCTATTAGAATAGGTGTGGCAGAACCCAAGAGGCATCCTATTTTGATTAGCACAACTAACTAAGGTGTAAGAGAACCCGAATGGCATCCTTTCTTAGTGAGAATTTGTCGTTGCCATCCATAGTACCATTTCATTAAATTCCATAAGTGTGTTTAGTGTGGGTGTGATAGAACCCAAGAGGTGTCCTATTCCCTTTAACACAAGCATAAAAATAAACACATATCTTTTGTCCCAGGCTATTTTGATGTGAGAGCAAGCCCTTGTGGCACTCACTCATTAGTTGCTCTAGGTCGGGTCTACATGCTACCTTGCTAGTATGTCATCCCAGTGCTCATTTGTTGGAAGATATGAGTCACAATACTTTCTTTCTAACTTAACCATTATAAACAAATGAGTGTCTTGTTAGTTTGGTAGACTTCATTGCCCAGCCAGTAAACTAACTCATGTTGATTTTATTTAGGAAGATGTGAGTCCTTGAGCTTTCTTCTCAAACTAATCACATGATCTAACTAGGTCAAGTATATTGGAGGTTTAGGATAAGTTCCTAGAGGCTTCTTTCCTCTTATCTATATTTGAGTAGATATATGTCCTCTAGCAGTATTCGCTTAGTAGTCGCCCTAAGTTGGATGGCACCTGTCGAGCTGAAGACAGACTATCCTAGCAATTAGTTTTGCTATAAGAGTACGTAAGTCCCTGAGCTTCTTCTAGGTTGATTATTGTAAGATAATGGATACCTTAGGTAGTTTGATGTTTGTTATGTTGACAACAACTAACCTGGTGGATACACCACTTGGCAGATATGAGTCCCCATATTTTCTCCTTGAGTTGGCCACCGAATACCTATTTGATATATGACTAGCCATGTCATCTTCTTCAGGGTTTTAGATCAACCCCTTAAAGGCCCCTCTCCCTATAGAAATTTTATTTGGATTACATCCTTTGAGACCCCATTTAGACACTACCCAAGTCACTCTTGGATTGGACAGTCCCCCTTTCTTAGTAGCCACTCCTATGGTCGGAGAATTTGTTCAGTGGATATGCAGATTCTCTCCTTAGTTCAGTAAATATGAGATAGGTCTAGGCTAATATAAGCTCCTTCTCAGTTTGATCCCTCATAAACTAACAGGGTCCATAATAAACAAACTAAATAAACAAAAAAAATATTTGCTTGTGGATTAGGAACTCAAGCCCCAAAATGACCCCTTTTCCCAAGCAGGCATCCTATCTTTAGGGCAGTGTCAACATAACTCCCTATAGGAATTGCATGACTTCCTGAGTTGAGATAAATCCTTGGGTCAGTACTCACTTCGTAGTCACCCTTAGTTTGAGTTCAATCTATTTTTCCACAAGAAGGTTTTCTTGGCAATTATTCTACTTTAGAAGATATAAGACTATGACATTCTTTCTAGCATGACGTGAATCAGCCCCAGTCGATTTGTTGCCCAAAATAGTTGATCACCCCAATGGTCTTTTATAGTGGAATATTTGAGTCCCTGAGCTTTCTTCCTTTGAATTGATCATTGCAAACTGAAAGGAACTCCTTTGGTTAGATAGTTCTCCCATTGGCTGAGAAGTTACTCCCTTTGGTTCAGTAAATCTGATATAGATCTAAGCTAATATAAGCTCCTCCTCAGTGTAATCCATTGCAAGCCAATAGAATCCATCAAAATAAACTAAAAATGAAATTAATCTTGACTACCCTTGAGTTGATCTAAGTCACCCAGTGGCATTCACTCAATAGTCAGCCCTAGGTCAGGTTCAATTTGTTGCCCAAGGCAACTAATTACCCTAGTGGTTCCTTATTTAGGAAGATGGGAGTCCCCACGCTTTCTTCCTAATTTTACCATTGCAAACTGAAAGATAATCACTTTGGTTGGATAGTCCTACATTATGGTTGGTAGACTACTCCCTTTAGATTGGTAAGTTTGAGTTAGGTCTAGGCTGCCATGGCCCCTACTCAGTGCAGTCCATCATAAACTGATGGGGTCCATTCAAAAACAAACTAAAAAATGAAATTAATCTTGACTATCTTTGAGAAGATTTAAGTCCCCCTGAGGCCTTCACTCAATAGTCATCCCTAGCTTAGGTTCAATCTATTTCCTTACCAATAGATCACCCAAGCAACTGGTCCCTACTTTGGATGTAAGTTTACTATGCTTTCTTCCTAGTATTATTGTTGCATATCGAAAGGCATCCCTTTGGTTGGATATCCCTACCTTATGGTTGATAGACTACTCCCTTAGGATTGGTAAGCCTGAGTTAGGTCTAAGCATCCTTGGATCCTACTCAGTGCAGTCCATCATAAACTGATGGGATCCATTCAAATATAAACTAAAAAATGAAATTAATCTTAACTATCTTTGAGCTGATTTAGGTCCCTCGGAGGCATTCACTCAATAGTCAGCTCTAGGTCAGGTTCAATATGTTTCCTTGCCAATAGTTCACCCCAACAACTGGTCCCTACTTTTGGAGGATGTAGGTCTACTATGCTTTCTTCCTAGTATAGCTGCTGCATACTAAAAGGCACCTTTAGTTGGCTAGTTCTACTATGTGTTTAGTAGACTACCCCTTTGGATTGGTAAATCTGAGATAGGTCTAGGCCTCCATGGCTTCTACTTAGTGTGATCCATTACAAACCAACAGGGCTCATCTCAAAATCCAAATTCTAAAATTCTGAAATAAATTCAACCCTCCTCCCTTAGTGGAGTCAAACAATAAACAAAATAAATTTAACAAAATAAATCCAATCAACCTCCCATAGTGGAGTCAATCAAATAAAAATAATCAAAATAAATTAAACAAAATAAATCAATTTCTCTCCCTAGTGAGACTTAAAACAAATCAAACCTCTCATCCTCTTATGGATGATTTAAACTTCTTTCCCTAGTGGAAGGTTCACATGCTCTATCCCTAGTGGATTCCTCCTTCCCTCTCTTATGTCCTTGACATGAGTAGAGTCACATTGCACTAAGCTCTAGATTCCTTCTACACCTTGGGTTAAGAATAGATCATCTCTGTTAGTGCTTGTGATAGTTCAATGTTGTTGATCATTTCGGCCAACACCAATATGTGTGGTGTTCCTTGTCAGTCACACCACACCTATTGGGCAACCTTTCTTGACCTCATTTTTAGGATGAGCTGTCAACCCCTCCATCTTAGACATATGGCTTCTCTTAGACTTTAAGAGTTCCTTAGTCTTAAGATAGATCTAGTGATTAGGTGGACACTCAACCTAATCCTAGAGACTTAGAAGAGTTAGCCATAGGAATAGGTCATGTCTTAGGGGTGTTAGGAAAATTTTCCCATCCCTTAGCTGGAACCAAATCATCACTTCCTTCTTTTAAAGTCAAACTATAAATTAGACTAACTCCAAAATCCAAATCAAACTAACTCCAAACTCCAAATCAAATCAACATCAAAACTTAAATCAATTTCAACTTAATTGATTTTCTCAAACTCAAATCAATTCCAAATGATTGAAGCTTATGATTGAAATTCTAAGTTAAAATTTTTTCCTAAGTCCTTTGATTCCCTCTCATGGATTTAGCTCAGATCAAATCAAAATTAATTCAAATTCAAGAAATTTTCTAACAACCCATTTATATTCTCATTTATATTCACATATATAAATGAAATATAAATTCAAATCAATCGAACCAAATTCAAAATTCAAATCCAACTCAAAAATCTATCCTAAGTCACTTTGATTCTATCTTATGGACTTAGCCTAAATCAAATCTAAATCAATTCAAATTGAAAGAATTTTATCATAACCCATTTATATTGTCATTTATATTCACAAATATAAATGAAATAAAATTCAAATATCCAAGAATAAATTCAAAACTCAAACTCAAATTCAATTAAAATTCAACCTAAGCCTTTCAAGTCAAATTCTTGAACTTAGCCAAAACTTTGATTTTTCTTCTTGATTCAATCAATCCTTCAATCATGAACCCAAATATAAACATAAAATCCAATCATCAAACCAAAACTAAATTCAAAAATTAAACCCAAGTCAAACTCATGTTCACCCTTTTTGAACATGAAATTGCCAAATGAATCAAAACTCATTTAACTTCAAACCACTTGCAAATGAATTTATATTTCAACAATGAGTTCATATGCGAGTTAAATCAAACTTGATTCAAGCCATGACCAAGTCAATTGAACTACTTAGGCTCACTTGACCCAAAGTGATTTAAGTACCCCTTTTGAGCCAAATTCTAATCCTACCCAAATTGGATTGAACTAAACCCACCTAAGCCTAACATTGTGAGCAACAATCATCATGAGATGTTCAATCACTCAAATTGGGTCAAACCAAGTCAAACTAAGGTTGATCAAGTCACTACTGAGCCAAAATGAAACTTATACTAACCAAAATCCACCATTGGACAAATTGATTGAAAACATTGATCAAAACTCATTCATGATCAATGTTTGAACTTGACCAAGTAATCATTTGATCTTAACCTAGCCCAATTGGTCACTTGACCCAAGTTAGTCCAACAGGACCTAAAATGCCAAAATAGGTTAAAACTTTATCTAAGATAAATTGATTTTCATTTCAAATCACTTGTTGAACTTGACCAAAGCCCCAATTGACCAACTAGACCCAACTTAGCCCAATTGGCCTTGAACCCAACTTGAACTAAAAGGTCAAATTGAGCCAAATCCAAATATAAACCAAATTGATTGGAATAAAAGATACTAATCTATTTCAAATGATCAACCAAACATAAATCAACACATGACCTAACCTAAATAGGTCAAATTGATCAAATTGGTCAACTTGACCCATTTGACCAAAATGAAATCAAGTGAACCAAATTCAAATATAAATCAAATTGAACCAAACTAATGATACCAAAACATTTCAAATGGTCATATGAACTTGACCCAACCCTTAATTTTGACCAAATTTGATCAATTGGTCGACCTGACCCAAGTTGACCCATTTTGACCTAAATAGGTCAACATTTGCCAAATCATATCAAAGCAACTCCAAATTCATTGAAAATTGGCCCAGCCCATTTTTCAATCATACCAAACATATTCAAATTAAAATCCAAGCCAAATGACCATTTTACTCTTAGGCCATAGGGTATCCTAAAATCAAAATCACTTAGAATTTGGTCAATTCCTTTTCATGGACACTTGGCATCCTCTTAGTGGACCAACTGATCACTAATGAGGATGGTGCACATGACCCATTTTGTTTGGGTCAGCCAAACCTAACCCAAGGTCAAAACTGACCACCTCACTTGACATGGGTACATGGGAATCCTTCCTCCACTCATTTCAAGCACATGGGAGCTTCACTACTCCACTCCACACCCAAAAAATGAATGCCATGACACTCTAAACTGCCTAACAAACCCATTAAAAAGGGTGAATTGGATCAAAATGGTAAAAGAGCTTGTTGCCATTTGATTCACCTAGGGGGTGATATACTCCCCCTAATTCCACTTGAATTCAACACTCACACACTCGATTGAACTTAGGGAACCTAGAGCAAACATTGGCAAGTCTCCCCATGTTTCCTAGAGCCATCTCCAATTCTCCATTTTCTATTTCTCTTAAATTGAAAATATGGGAGCTCCCTCAAATATCCATCTCATCCAATACACAAAATTAGCTCAAATCCTTTTGCAAGCTTCTTCAGAGGACTCAATCGAACTCACCAAGCTTCATCCAAGTTTTCATGGCAAGGGAGGGGACTTTGATCAAGGATGTGAGAATTTGAAGGTGAGCTTGGTCCATATAGAGATCTACTAAACCCCAAGGCTTGAAAATTTCAACAGAGCTTCATCTCCACTTGACGAAGCTACCTCAATAGATTCAAGATGGTGATAGCCTCTGATAAGGTATGGATCAAAGCTGAGACTAGAATAGAGAATGTGTTGTCTTTTGTGAAATGAATTTTCATCTCAAGTAAAATAAGCTATTGGATGTCTTCTCCCTTGCATGATGATGGTGTGGATTGAGTTTGAGCTCAATCCAAGCTCGGATCATGCCAAGGTATGGACAGTGGCCATCACCTGCACGCGAGCTCAGGGATAGATCATGAGCCATCCATCCAAGTATTTTGGATGGACAGCTATGATCAAGCCACGTAGGATCTTTGATCTAATTCCTTAAGAACCGCAGGCTTGAACTCAACCATCTGATCTTTGATGACGAGAGAAAGAAGCCGCCAATCGATGCAATAATTATGATGTGACAACTTAAGTGACCATTCCCATCCCCCCACATGGAAAGCGCGCACTGTGTCAGCCTCGATGTGGTGCTGATGGGATTAGTCATTTAATTAGACTATTTAATTAATAGATAATCATGAAAACTTTAAAATAGCATAACTAATTCTAGAAAACCATAAAAATATAAAGTAAAAGGAACTATAAAGATTTTTCTTAAGAGAATAGTCTAAAATTATTTTTAATGGATTTTGAATAGTGTATTTTTATCAATTAGGGTTTTAATAAAAATTTAATAACCCTAATTACTCCCTAATTATCTCACTGATTAATTCCAAACTTCTCATGTACATTTAGGTGGATGACTTCTGCCTTCCCTAATTTTCTTGGGATTTATTGATGGGTTAATTAGGGAGATAAATTAATGAATCCTTAATCACTCCTTATATAATTAATGGTAATTAAGCATATGAATAGTGGTTTAGTCTCTTTATTAAGTTAATTAAGACTTGCTTAAATAGAGAAGAGGTTTATGGAATGGTTTGGGGAATTTTTCTTAAGCAAATTTCCTAAACCCCTTTCCTTCCTTAATCCAAAATCAATTAAGGGCTAATCATAATCACTTGCTTAAATATTTTCATAAAATTTTCAAAACATTCTAGAAATTAATCAATACATCTTGGGTAGGTTCTTTGGTGTTCAATAATCTAGATAGCTTAAGCAAATCAAAATCCAACCCACATGTGTGGGAAGGGTTATGAAAGCACTTAAAATTAAACACTTTAACTTAATTAATCATTAATTGTGAGCCAATTGCATTAGGTACCTTTCTTTCCTAGGATGCATTGCTAATTTAAATTCCTTGTGGTTTTATGTCATACATTAGATCATAATTATTTGATTAAACATGTTAAAGTAGTGTAGGTAAGGGGTAATTAATGCACTTAATTCATACCTTAACATAAACCAAAATATAAAAATCATCTAATGGTTCTAAAATTAAATTAAAACAACATACACATTTGGAAAATGGGTTTGGACCAGCAAACCTCTTCATATTTCTTAAATTCAAATTAAAATCAAACAAAACTAAAAATCTCTTTAAAATAAATTTGATTTTTCTTTAAATAATTCTATTTCATAAGATTGTCTTTAAGAATTAATTAGGGTGAATGAATTTACATACTTTCATCACTTTATTTCTTTTCTAGCATCCTAAAATGTGTATGACATATGAAAATCATGCATTCATGCTTTTTGAAAATCAAATTAAGGAATGAAATGTTTCCTTTATGTTAAATTGCATGTTTTGGCTAAAGTAAGAATATGAATGGCTATTATCACTATTAAATCCAAAATTACTTTCAAAGCTTATGAATCAAACATCAAAACTGAAAGGTATGCTATTTATAATAATTTATTAGTTTGCATGCAAGTAAAAATATAAAGATGTGCATAGTGTGGCTTTCCTTCTATTTTCTTTTAGCATAGTTTTGAATAGTATTTTGCAAAGTGTATAATTCATTTGAAAAAACCAAAACTCTTGCTTAAACTCATTCCTATTAATTCTTATGTTATTAGTTAAGAAGGACATCCATACTTACAAAAATAAATTACATAAACAAATTAAACAAACAAAAACAAACTTTTGCATCTTTCTTTTTCAAGTTATTTCTTTTGTACATGTATATGTATTTAAGGAAAGTGGTATATTAGTCTGGATAACCTCGGGGTTGTGAGTCTTTAAGTAGCCCTAGGCAGGTCTTGTACCTTACACCCCTGGTGCTAACAATGGTGACATACTCACTTATGCCTTTCATATATATATATATATATATATATATATATATATATATATATGTTGTGTGTGTGTGTGTGTGTGTGTGTGTGTGCATATAAAAAATGGATAAAAGAATCCCTCTTTTTCTACTTAACAAAATCATGCATCATAAAAGCATTCAAATTTCTCAAACAAATTTTCTTAGCATTCATCATTAAAGTTTGCTAAACATTTCCATTTGCTTATATATATATATGTGCTTATGATTCATTCATATGCATGTTGCACATGTTGGGAATGAAATGATGTGATGTGTGTTTTGTGATAGTATTTCACTTTACTTAATCTTTAGATGCCTTTCATTTTGAATAGGTTTTTTTAGGGAAATCTAAACTAAGGATTAATTAAAACACATAATAAAATATTCACTAAACAAAAATCAAATATGAATCTACATTAGAATTTACTTAAGGTAAAGAGGAAGAAAAAGTTCTCTTCTCTTTTCATCTCTTTACAACTTAGTAATTAATTGTAAGATTCACTTAAACCAAATCAAAATACAAAATAAAATCAACTAAACCAACTAAATCACTTACATGAAACAAACCCTCTAAGTTGAACATTTTCATACTTAGAAAAATTTAATCTCAATGCCTAGCTAAGCATACCACATAAACCTTAAATAACACACACATTAGACTAATTCACCATTTCTAACTTTAGGTTAGAGCGGTGCATGCTTTGAAATTTGCTTTTATTTTATGATATTTTGTTTTAGTCTGGATGTTAGGGTGTATGTTCATAGACTGAATGGTATGGCGATCTTAGTCTAACCATTGTCTTATGCAGGGGTTGTGCTTAAAGGTGTTGTAATAAAAATATAATTGCTTTTGATGTGCTAAGTCCAATTTATATATATAAATGCTTGGAATTGTATGGTTTGTTTGGCTAATCTCTATTTTGTAAGTTTTAGTTAGATTTCCTTTTCCCATTTTCATGTAATTTTGCAATTAGGATTTTGGAATGATTGTTATGGGGGATTAGGACGAGCATTTGTCATAAGATCATGTCTTATGTGCCATGTGAAGCCTTTGGAGCAACCACATTCCAACCAACCAAAAAAAAGAAAGAACAAAGAAGAAAGAAGAAAGAAGAATGAAGAAAGAAGAAATGTAGAATGAAGACCCCCCATAACATGAATACCTTGCTTGATTGTATTTAATTCATTTATAATCTGGGTTGTATAAGGGTAGAGCCCAGCTACTCAATTTGTTTTCTGGGTTTGTGTGATAGAGCTTGACCATAAATGGCCTTTCATTCTTTTATGCTAGTTTTATAAATTGATTGATGTTTGTTTAACTTGCGTATTAAGATACCATCTTTTCTTAGTTTCTTCCTTTCTTTGATGTATGTCCTGGATGATGATTAGGCTCTTAGGAAAATAAATTTTTTAATTAAACAACTCAAATTAAAAATAAACAACTCATAACCTCACCTAAAGCTTAGGTTATAAAACATGATAAATGAATTAGTAGCCCCTTAGCTAGGATGGTGTCTTACTTTTCTAACATCTTGCATAAAAAGTATATTATTTCACTCTTGATTGGAGGGCTTCCACCTTTTCTAGTGAACTTGGCTTGACATGTGAGAGCCATGGTGGAAACACACCTCCTTATCTTGCTGATTTTGGCCCATAATCTAATTTCTTAGTCATTAGGCATATAAATCCTAAAGCCTGTGTCAAATTGATGCTCCAAAATAAAATAAAATGTAACAAAAATTGCATTATATTTAAGTCATTAAAGCATGCCCTACATGATCTAGCCTCTAAGGGAGTGTGTTTAAGAACTTAATCTCTTTTTAAATAAACAACATCTTAGATATCTTGCAAAAGCATTTGACTTTCCTACATATTTTAAAATTATAGGAGGAGTTAGTTGGCGGCCACCCCCAGGCAGTTGTAAGTCTAACAACCAGATGGTTTATCCTCTCTTGTGGAGGTAAACCAAATACCCATTTTTGCCATAGATTTAGGTCATGCTTTTGGCCCTCGCCAAAGCTCCCCAGATTTAGGTTCTAGGGTTGCTACTTTCCTTTTGTAGTCTATGAGCATAAATCCTCACCTCCTAAGCATTTTTGTGACCTTATATCATGGAATTATAAACCCCAACATTCTAATAAAAATTTAACTCAAATAAATCAATTCAGTTTCAAAAATGTAAAACCCCATTATAGGATAGTTTGGGTGCATCTTCCTAATCTTAAAACCCCATTTGCTTTGATAAGAACTGAGATCCCACTTGACATTCTAAAAATAAACCAATCGATTGATAGTCCTACCTTTCAAAATCTTTATAGATAACAATCATTTACCTTAATCGAGAGTATTCCTAAAGAATCCTATTCCTTAGGATGTAATTAACTACGGGGGCTTACCACTGTAAGGAACTTAGCGAACCCTATTTAAAATAAATCCAGTTATACTTTTCATGTAAAGTAGGGGAAGAACCTCTGGTACATTCCAAAGACCCATAGTCCTTAAGAGTCCTTATTGAGGTGATTAGTCCATTGTAGGGTGGTGACTTCTATCTCTTGAGATATTACACCTTTCCTCAATGTCATACCCAATCATCCTAATAAGAATATCTTTGAATCTGCGTGGCATCCCAACAAGGTGTATATATATTTCTACTTTTCATTTATCCTTATTTTCCTAAAAAAGGGGATAGATGAAGGCTGAGATATATATAAAATTTTTACCACAGGCACCTTGGACACTATCCAACTTCACCCAAAGGGTGGTTGGGTTAGCCATGACCCATGGGAGGTGAAATCACCTCACCCTCCCCATTGGAGCATTTGAAACCCATAGGACACCCATGATTCCTCCTTGGCAGCCACCTCCATGCCTTCAACCAACCAACCGAGCCAACACACCTCCTCCCTACCACCCATGACTCATTGAGATGGCTGAATGGTCACTAGAAGCCACACCATCTAATCAAGATGAAGCGGGGTATACACCCCCTCATTTCCACTCAAACACAACAAAAATCTTTCCTTAGCACTCTAGATACCTAAGACGAGCCACTAAATCCATTCCTTAAGCTCTCATGCTTGTTCTTCGATAAAAAATATGCCATTCTTGTCGATCCCAAAATAGTACACTCCCATTTCCAACCTAAACTTTTCCATTTTTCCATCAAACTCAAATTAACTTTGCACGCACCTTCCCTAAGGCTCATAGAGCAAGAATGAATCATCTCCCAAGCTTCTCGAGCACCATAGGTGGGACTTCAATCAAAGCCAAGCTCTAAATCATCAGTTCATGCCTTCTGAGTGAACATCAAAGAATTGATCCAATTATAGCTCAACAGGGCTTCGTCTCTACTATATGCAGCTTCCTCAGTTGTTTGAGCTGCCGGTCTTGACCTCTAATGAGGAATGCTTCCAAAAATGATTAGAAAAAATGGGTTGGAGCTTTTTGAAGAAAACTTGCATCTCATGTGATCTTGACCACTATAACCCATTCAATTGTTGTCATGAAGGTGTGGGATCCTTTTGGAGTTGATCTGAGCTCAAGTAAACTCGGATCAAGTGAGCAATGGTGGATAAACTTCATTCTCCCTCACTCGCATGATGTTAGATCACGCACATCCATTTTGCATGATCAGAATGGATAGTCATGATTAGATCCTCTAGATCAATTTGATTTAATCCTATTAAGTTGTGGGATTAATCGTTACTATCAGATCTTAGATCGGATGGTGGAAGAGAAAGCCATCTACCACCGCCATGTAAGCACTATGTTGGATAAGTTTTAAGTAGCCAATCCCGCGATGCCATGTGGAAAGTGTGCTGGATCAATGTGCTATGTGGCACCAATAGGATTAGGCTTTAATTAGGCTTAATTAATTTTTTAATGGCTTAAACTTCAAAAAATCATAAAAATAATATAGAAATAAAAAATGCAAATAAATACTCATTTTAAAGGTATTATAAAGGAGAATTATTTAAAAATGATCTTAATAAATTTTGAACATTAATTAAGTTTTAATCAAGGATTTAATTGTAAAATTTATTAACTTAATTACTCCTTAATTACTTGAGCAATTAAACCAAAGTTGTGTGGGTTAATTTAATGGGATGACCTTATTGCTCACTTAGTTAGGAAAATTGACTAATTAAACCTTAACTACTCTTTTTAAGTTAATTATTAATTAATTAATTACTTGAATAGTAACAAATTGGTTAATTCAGTTTTTAATCATTGTTCAATAGACAGTGAACTAAGGAATAGGGTTGGGACCCCTTTCCCTAAGTTCCCCATTCACCCTTTTTAAAAATGAAATTAATTAAGATTTAACTAATTAATTAAATCACTTAATCAAATTAAAATCATAATCACATCAGACCTTAATTAATTAAATCATGTGGTAGATCTTTATGTGTTTAATAACCTAAAGGAGTTTAATGAAATTATGGTTAGTCCACATGTGAGAAAACCATAAGAGTAATTAATTAACTCCTTTAATCTAATTAACTATTAATCATGAGCCAGTTGCATTAGGCCTCTTTTATTTCCTAGGATCATTGCAAGTTCATTTTCCATGCATATCATGTTGGCTCATAATTATTTATTTAATTACTTTGAGGTGACATACGTAAAAGTAATTAATTCATCTAATTAAGGCTTCAACTAAACTAACCCATAAAATCAACTTAATTATTTTTTCTTAAATTAAATCAAATTATAAATGTGGGAATGTGTTTAAAACAATAACTAATGATTTCTCTTCTCTTCTTTAAATCAAATAAAATCCAAAACTTAATTAATAAAGAAGCTTTGGTTTGCTTTAAATAATCTTATTTGGTTTGATTGTCCTTAAGAACTAGTTTGGTTGAATGACTCACATGGTTATATTTGATTATCCTCTTTCCAATCATGTTAAATTTGGTATGTCATTTGAATTCATGCATGCATATTTTCAAAATCAAGTAAAATAAAATGGATTTCCTTTAGGTAAGCTTGCATGTGCTAATTTAATTTAATATATGTGTGTCTATTCTCACTATTAAATATAAATGTATTTTTCAAAAGCTTATAAATGAATAACAATATGTGTTATGATGCTAGTTATAAATACATAAAAAATGCATGTGGTTATAGCTTAAGTGTATGAATGTTGAGTTTTCTTTCCTCTATTCATGTGTTGATTTATATAAGATTGAATCGTAATGGGTATATAATCTGGACATCTCGAAAACACGAGGCTTTAGCTAGCCCCAAGGAGTTTATTTTATTACCTCACTTCCCTAGTTTAACAATGGCACATACCCTCTTATGTATTTTAACATTAGAATTTGGATAAAGCTTTAATTCATATATATAAATGATTCAATCAAACAAAATTTACAATGTATACATTATTTTCTTTCTCTCATTTATGTATACATCCATGTGTTTCCAAGAAAAGCAAGTATATAGTCTGGACATTCTAGGAATATGAGGCTTTAATTAGCCCCAAGTATGTCATTTGATTACCTCACTTCCCTAGTTTAACAATGACACATACTTAATTATATTTTGTACATGTATATGTATATGTGATTAGTGAATGAAAATCCCATTTTACATTAAACTTGCATGCATTCATAATTGACTAAGTGGTTGAATTAATTAGCCATATGATTTAGAGGTTACTTCCTATTTTCATGTATACAAATTTACATACGTTTGAATGCAAATGGGTATATAGTGTATACATCCCAAGAATACGAAGCTTTAGCTAGCTCCAAGGAGGTCATTTGACTACTTCACTTCCCTAGTTTAACAATGACACATGAATATTTAATTTCATTCTTATGTCATTTTTGTATAAGAATTTGGATAAAGTTCTAAATTAATATGTTTAAATATATCAATCAAATTAAATTTAAATTCTAAACATACATACATTTATAATTTAATTGTCCTAAAATATGTTACATGTAAAGACACACTTAGGATTAAATCATATGCATGTTACATGTGATGGAAAGGAATGATTTAATATATGTCATGTGGTAGTAATTCAATTAAATTAATCTTAAGATGCCTTTCATTTTGAATAGGATTACTTAAAGTGAACCTAAAGTAATTAAATCATTTAATAAGCCATCACTAAAGAGAACTAAATCAAAATATTATACTTTAGAAAGTGACTTAAGGTTGGGATTAAAGAGGGCAATCCTCTTTTCCTCTCTTTATAATAGTTAGTTGCTAAGTGTAATCAAATGAGACAAAAGAAAACACAAATTAAACTACTTCAAGTGAAATCAACCTTTTATGTTAAATTGAATCCTTCTACACTTAGAAAATACAACACTAATTCCTAACAAGACTTACCACATAAGACTTAATACACATATTAGAATTAAGTCACCACTTCTAGCTCTAAGTTAGGATGGTGTATGATGTGATATATGTTTTATTTTATGATGTTTTATTTTAGATTGGATGTTAGGGTGTATGCTTCATAGACTAAATGATAGGCCAATATTAGCCTAATCACATTTCCTACATGGGATTATACTTAAGGGATGCTTAAAAATAAATGTTAATGCTCCTTTATATGTTACTTAAATCCTTAAGCTTAATCCAAGTTAGGATAGGCGAGCTTAGTTACCCATGTGTAGGGTGCTAAGTCTAAATTATAAATACAACTGCTTGGGATTATATGTATATTTAGCTAACCACTATTTTTCAGGTGTAGTTAGATTCGCTTTTCCCACATAAATGTAATTTTTGCAATTGTAATTAGAATTAGTGTTATGGGGGATTAGGATGAGGAGTGGTCAGAAGGCTTTATCCTGGGGTACTTTGTGATGTCTTTAATGCAAGAACCATCCAAATCAAAGAATGAACCAAATTAGAAATGGAGATATGAAGAAAGAAGGCCCCATAGCATTTAATACAATTATAATTATTCTTTCATATTCCATGTTGTATAAGGGTAGAGCCCGACTACCTATCTTTTATCTCTTTGGTTGTACGGTGGTACTCGACCGCATCGACCTTTTATTCTTTTATGATAATTTATATAATTGTTTGATGTTATGTTTACATTATGCTTTAGGATGACATGCTTTTCATAGATTCTTAAATGATTGATGCTTTAATGTGTGGCTTGGATACGATTAGGTTCTTAGGATAAAAATAACTTTTCTACCCAACTAATAACTCATAACTAAATTTTAAACAACTCATAACCTCATCATAAATCCTAAGGCATAAATAAGATAATTAAAATATTTAGCAACTCTTAGCTATATGGTTGTATGTTTCAAATCATGCATGCATATTGTTTCTCTCTTGAACATGAAAGATCTCCATCCTTGCATGATAAATGAATGCTTGACCTATGAGGGCATCCCTTGTAGTGGAGAACACCTTCTAGCTGATTTAACTCATAACCTATTTCATCATGCATTTAGGCATAAGAAATCTAAAAGCCTCTGTCAAAATGATGTGTCTAAAATGAAATAAAATTTGAAAAGATTTTTGCATCTATAAATTAAGTCATATGCTCATACCACTCATGCTCTAGTCTCTTATGGATTGTTTTTAGAACTTTAGTCTTTTTTAATTAAATAACTACCCTGGTTATCATGAAATCCATAAAATCTAACTACATGGTTTTAAAATCATATGAGGAGTTAGCAGCCAATCCATGCAATTATAAGTCCAGAAGTCAGACAATTTATTCTCTCTTATGAAGGTAAACCCTTATGTCCACCTGTCGCTTAGATTTAGGTCCTACTTTAGCTCATACTAAAGCTCCTTATATTTAGGATCTGAGGAAGCTATTCCTTTGAGCTATGCATAAATCATCACCTCTTAGGCATTCCCATAACTTTGTGTTGGTGGATTATAATCCATAGTAATCTAATTAAATTTTAACTCAAAACATAAAAATCTCCTCAACTTCAAAATTAAAAAACCCAACCATAAGATAGATTGGAATGCTCATTAGGCCTTCTAGTATTATTAGCATTTCCTACTTATTTTATTTGGATTCCAAAAAATAAGTATTTTCCCTGAACTGTCCCAATTGATTTTTCAAATACAACCAATCCTTTGAGTAAGTCTTCATCACTGAATGTAACTCCTAAGATGTCCTTCGAGTGGCATGCCTCACCTTTAGTAGTGGTCAGCTGAGCTAAGCATATCTCTAGATCAAGTAAAGCCTTGATTATAGATTCTCTCATCTCTTTGGATAAGACAAGGTTGTCGTATATGCCTAACTTAGCTGAAAACTTTCTAAGGTGAGCTAGACATTTTAATCAACTTCTTGGTCCTCCACAAGATTATCTATGTGTGGAGCATCTTATGGAGGCTATCTACTCACTAGAACCAATGACTTGCTTACCCTTATCCTGAGGTGCTACCCTAGGAGGTAGACCTTTGCCATTATGTAGCTTGACTTCAGTGACCTCTTGGAATGATGAGCTTGCAAAAAGTTCTACCTTCTCATCGGGCATACCTACAGCTTCTCCTTTGGGATCCTCAGAGTCAGTTGACTCCAAGTCAATCTCAAGAGGTAAACCTTATTGATTCATAGAAGGATAGTCCTACTTTGAATCAGAAAGGAAAGGATTGAAACTACTATAACTATTATGTTTATGTAGACTCCGAGAGCTTTTAATATGAATAAAATCAAGAGCATCAAGTAGACATTATATAAGTATAATCAGCTTTCTTCATTAATTTCTTTTTGGGTGGAGGTACATGATAGAAATCACATAAAGTAAGTAGAGTAAGGGATTTAATGCCATTATTTGCAAATACAACACTCCTGCTAGTAGAAGAGGAGCTAGTAGAAGAGGTGGTAGCTATAACAGTGGAGGGAGTACTAGACTCGGATGGTGGTCGCATCGACTATCCCGCAAGTATGGTGAAATCGCATCGCTTGTCACCCTCCCCGGGATATTTTTTGCAACTACCAAATCTTTCTTGGTGTTGGATGTTTGAGCTACTTCAGGCACATACAAGGAAAGCTTCTTGAACTTAGAAATGATCTTCTTAGAGGTTCGAGATAGGGAGATATCCTAACCTTCTTTAGTCTTAAAAGGATTGCAAGTATCCCCAAATATTACTCTAACAGAACTGGATGGTTGTTCTAATAAGTATTTTTTAGGGATAACTATGGCTCTCAACTTGTAGCTGCACTCAAGCTAATCCTTAAATGTGATACAATTCTCTAAGACATGGCCAAATATGCGGTGGTAGAGGTAATAATTGGGATCATCGCTCTTGCCCACTTCCACTGGCCTCTTAGGCTTTGGTAACTGAAAGTCAGGTTTCTTTAAGAGATTCTTAAAGATTTTCTTGACTACCTCCCTCTTGAATGAATATGTCTTATTCAAATTATCGGTGAGAGTAAGTGGAAAGTAGCTACTTGGTGGTGGATATGAATACCACTGCTGGTAGGCTATTGAGGTGGTGGAAATGGTCATTGTGGTGGTTGTGGTGGCCGGTATGATGGCCAAGGTGGTGGAAGAAAGGTGGGAAAGGAGTCTGTTGAGCTCATAATCTCTCATATAGAACTCTTACTTGCTGCTTCCCTCTGTCACACTAAAATAATTGTCCCTAGCTTCATCTCAAACACCTTCTGCAGCTTGGGCCTAGATGATTGGTCAGTAAAGGGTACCTGTTTGGCTTCATCCTGTAGGCTAGTCGCCTTGTTGATTAATTTCTCGAATATTTTTATGAAAGCCCTAAAATATGAAGGCAACCAGGCCATGAATATTCTTGAGAAGAATCTCAATGGCATGCTGTTGGAACAGCTGTGGTTCACATTTCATGGTCAGGTTGAGCCACCTCAGAATGTAATTAATAAGGAACTCGTTGAGTATCTATTTCTCTACAATGAGGTTGCCTACAGTCACCCTCTATTGAGCTCTAGAAACCTCTTGATGAAGAGGTGCTCCAACTCAGCAAAAGTCTTCACCAAACTATTAGGCAGTTTGGCATACCAATCAAATGCAACACCTACGATACAATGAAAAGGTAAGAGGAGTGGATTGCTTCGACAAATTCTAAAGTGTGCAATACATTTTCGTGGTTCCCACTATCATCAAAGATCTTGAAGGATGCTGGCACAAAACCCTAAATAAAATAAAAATCTAAACCTAAAAATAAATAAAAAATAAAACCTAAACCTAAACTAAAAAAAAACCTAAACCTAAAATAAAAAAATAAAATAAACATAAACCTAAATTAAAAAAATTAAACTAAAATAAATAAAACCTAAACCTAAAACTAAAATAAACTAAACCTAAATCCTAAACTAAATAAAATAAACCTAAACCTAAATTAAAAAAAAACCTAAAAAAACCTAAAATCTCAAACTAAAAAAATAAAATAAAAATCTAAGCCTAAACCTAAAAATAAAAAATAAGACATAAACCTAAATAAATAAATAAAAATAAAACTAAGCTAAAAAATAAACTAAAATAAAAAAACTTAAACTAAAATAATTAAACCAAAAGGAAATAAACTAAACCAACAAAAAATAAAAGATAAACCTAAATAAAAATAACAAATAAAATAAATTAAAATAAATAAAAAATAAAATAAATAAACTAAATAAACCTAAACCCACCAATTTACTTATCCTTAAACCATAAAACTAAGCATAAACCCTAAACCCTAAACCGATAACCCTAAACCTACAACCATGAAACCTAAACTCTAAACCCTAAACCCTAAACCCTAAACCCTAAAAAACCCTAAACCCTAAAACCTAAACTAACCCTAGACGCTAAACTCTAAACCCTAAACCCTAAACCCTAAACCTAAACTCTAACCTTAACCCTAAACCCTAAACATTAAAACCCTAAACCATAAATCCTAAACCCTAAATTAACCTTAAACTTTAACCATTGAACCCTAAACCCTAAATCCTAAGCCCTAAACCCTAAACCCTAAATTAACCATAAACCCTCAGCTAACCCTAAACCCTAATCCATAAACCTTAACCTATAAACTATAAACACTAAATCCTGAAGCCAAAACACTAAATCCTAAACCCAAACCCTAAACCCTAAACCCTAAACCTTAAACCCTAAAAACCTAAAAACTTAAACTTAATCGAAATAAAACCTAAAAAATAAAATAAAAAAACATAAATTTAAATAAAATAAAGCCTAAACTAAAATATAAACCTAAACCTCAAAAAATAAATAAACTAATTAAAATAAAATAAAATAAAATAAAATAAATAAAAGCCTAAACTAAACTAAAAAATAATAAACCTAAGAATAAAAAACCTAAATAAAATAAAAACTAAACATAAACTAAAAACAAAATAAACCTAAAATAAAATAAAATAAAAACTAAATAAAAAGTTAAACTAAAAAAATAAACCTTAAATTAAAACCTAAAAATAAATAAAAAATAAAACCTAAATGTTAATCTAAAAAAAAAAATCCTAAACTAAAAATAAAATAAACAAAAGAAAATAAACCCAACCTAAACTAAAATAAACTAAACTAAAATAAATAAAACATAAACCTAATCCTAAAATTAACTAAACCTAAACCTAAACCTAAACTAAATAAAATAAAATAAACTAAAAATAGACTTAAACCTACACTAAATATAAAACTTAAAAATAAACCTAAAAGTTAAACCTAAAAAAATAAAATAAAAACCTAAACCTAAACTTAAAAATACAAAATAAAACCTAAACCTAAAAAATAAAATAAAAATAAGACTCAACTAAAAAATAAACTTAAACCTAAAAAATAAACTAAAATAAAAAACTTAAACTAAAATAAAGAAACCTAAAATAAATAAACTAAACTAAATAAAAAAATAATCCTAAATAAAAATAAAATAATAAAATAATCTAAAATAAATAAAAAATAAACTTAATAAACCTAAACCTACCGGTTTACTAAATTTAGAAAAAACCCTAAACCCTAAAACCCTAAATCCTAAACCCTGAACTACAAACCCTTAACATAAACTTAAAATAACTAAATAAATTTAAAATAAACCTAAACCCTAAAACCTAATAAGCTTAAACCTAAACCTAAACCAATGCTTTGTACTACACCCAAACCTTAAAAAGAATATTTCTCAGGACACTAATACCTCTCTTGGAACAGGGAAAACCACTAGCTTATGTGCCAAAAGCCTCTCAAAATGAAATACATCCTCCTACACCTGCCCCCTTAGTATCTAAAGATTTTCAAAGAAAAAAACATTCAACTAGATAACCGCTATTGAGGTGTAGAGACTAATGTCAACTTACCTAATACTTCTCCTACTTGCAATATATTGGCTCCTCATGATAAATCTTTGCTTAATTTAAAGCTTAATGACAATCCGAATGGAAATTCTACATTGGATCAAAATAATGTAGACCAAAACCAGAATATACATCATGAAATGAAAATGTTATTTGCATTATTAATGGTGCAAGAACCTCCCCCTCTACCTCTCTACAGAGTGCTACTCAGGCTATCCAAATTTCCCATCCTAACTCTGACACTGAAGAAGGAGAAATCACCACTATTAAAACATTCTCTGATACTACTCCTATTCTAGAAAACAAAAACCAATCCCTTTCTGATGGAGATATTTTGGATTCTGATAGACCTTTCCAAACTATTCTTAAAAAAAATCTTCCAAAGCCAAAATGACTAATAACACTTTCACTAGAACCACACGTTCTTCCCTTACACCCCATAAATAATTATGTCCCTCTCTCCTCTTTTTTCCTATTTCCATTTTATCTCTTCTTTTGATATTTTATAATGATTAATTTTCTTATTTGAATATCCGGGTTGTGGGACACTCCAAGCACCATGTTAGGAGCCTCTATCGCTCTCATAACATCAAACTTCTTATTATCATTGAGCCTTTCATTAGCTCTTCCAAAATTGCTTTTGTTGCTAGATCGCTTGGATTTTCAAATTTCTTCTTCAATCTTAATAAAAAAATTTGGTGTTTTTGGGATAATTCTATCACCATTTCCATCATCGATGATCTTGACCAATTGGTTAATGTCAAAATCTCTTTAGGTGATTATTCGCCTTTGGTTATGCTTCTTGTAATAGAGCTGGTAGGAACATTCTTTGGAATCATTTAAGAACCTTTGCCTCCTCAGTTAACCTACCCTGGTTGGTTGGGGGCAATTTCAACACTATCATTGCTTCCTCGGAAAGGAGGGGAGGATGTTCTCCTAACCTTCATTCCATGGAAGACTTCTCTAATATGATCCTTGATTGCAATTTGATTGACATTGGTTTTACTGGGTCTAATTACACGTGGCACAACTCTAAACTTTGGCAGCATTTGGACAGGGCCCCCTTTAATTCGCCTTGGATTAATCAATGTCCTCCCACTTCTGTTAAACATTTGTGCAAAACTTTGTCTGATCATGCCCCCCTTTTGATCTTTATCAAAACTCCCCCCACTAACCCTCTTATTCCCTCATCTTTTCGTTTCCAAAATATGTGGTCCCAACATGGTGATTTCACTAACGTTATTTCCACTAACTGGATGGCTCCGCTCATCCAGGATAATTCGTTAAAGGCATGGTTTGGCTTAAGCTCAAGAGGCTTAAACAAAACCTCAATTGGTGGAACAAGCATATTTTAAAATACTCTTCACCAATCTTAAAGCTATGGATCAAGTGGTTTGTTCTCTTGAAGAAGTTGTCTATCACCCAAGCTTGATGAATTGAGCACCACCAAAGATAGTCTGATTAACTATCAAAACATGGTGGAAACCTATTGGCAAAAAAGATGCTAGCAAACATATTGCTGATGGTGACCGAAACACTAGGTATTTTCATGCTATTTGTAATAAATGGAAAGCCCTTAACTCGATTAAGAAAATTAAGAACCCTAATGGTGGCTGGATAACTGATAACAATGAAATCAAGGATTCTGTCATCCATCACTTCCATAATTTATTAAATTCTAATCCTTTGTTAGAAACCCCCTCCAACACCCATCTTATCCCTTCTATGATTACCAATGAGGATAACCATTTGCTCACTATGCGTCCCTCGGAAGCGGAGATTAGTACTACTCAATAGCATGAACAATGACTTTGTTGGTCACGATGGTTTCAAGGCTCATTTCTTTCAACATTGTTGGCATTTTATTAAATCTGATCTTGTTAATGCTGTTATTGATTTCTTTGATGGTAGCTCTATTCCCAAATATTTTTCAAGTACTTCTATTATCCTTATTCCCAAAACCATCAATTCGGAATCCTGGGGTGACTTCAGACCTATTAGTCTTTGTACCTTTTTTCAAAAACTCATTGCTAAATTGATTAATAATAGAATTAGCCCCCTGCTTCATAAAATCATCTCCCCTAATCAAACTGGTTTTGTCAAAAATAGAGCCATATTTGATAATATTCTCCTCACTCAAGAACTGGTTCATGACATTAATGTTTCTTCCAGGGGAGGTAATATGCATTTCAAACTGGACATCTTTAAAGCCTTTGACAACCTCTCGTGGGATTTCCTTTTCCAAATCTTGCATTTGTTTTGTTTCAATGAACATTTTATTCGGATTATTAAAAGTTGTATCACTAACATTTGGTTTTCTGTCATCTTAAATGGTGAGTCCCTTGGTTTCTTCTCTTTGAGCCATGGTTTGTGTCAAGGCGACCCCCTTTCTCCTTCTCTCTTTATCATTGCTGTCAAATATCTTTCAAGAAGCCTCAATGATGTTTTCATCAAAAATTCTAACATGGCTTTTAAAACTCATGGTGGCTTCCCCGTTTCTCATCTTAGCTTTGCAGATGATTTTATAATCTTCTGTAATGCCTCCCTTCAACATGTCAAAAATATCAAGAATCTCTTAAATGATTTTGGCAAAGTTAGTGGTCTCTTCCTTAATGATAAAAAATGCTATTTTATTCCCTCAGCGAAGATTCCTCCCAATCGATTGAATCAAATCTCAAAATTACTAATTTTAAGCAAAGTCAATTTCCCATTAATTACCTCAGGGCTCCACTTTTTAAAGGTCAGAAAAGATCTCACGTTTTGATGATCTTATTCAAAAAATTTCTAATAAAATTTTGGTTTGGGATTTTCATTTACTCTCTTTTGGTGGTAGGCTCACCTTGATTAAGAGCACTCTTAATTCCATGCCTTTATATCTCATCCAAACCATTATGTCGACCATCTCTACCATCAACATAATTGAGCATCTCTTAAACAAATTTTTATGGGGCTCCAATACCTCTTCTAAGAAAATGCACTGTATCTCTTGGTTTAAAAGTTGTGGCACTTTTGACGAAGGTGGTCTTGGTTGTAAACCCATTAGAGAAACTATCAATGCCTTTTCTTATAAACTCTGGTGGAATTTCAGGAGTAAGCACAGTCTCTTGGCTAATTTCATGACTGCTAAATATTGCCAAGGAAAACATCCCCTCACCTGTCTCTTCAAGCCGGGTGACTCCCCTGTGTGGAAAAGGCTTTGTTCTATTAAATGGGATGCAGAATCCCTAATTTTTTGGGGCATAAACTCTGGTACCTCCTTCTTTTGGCAAGATAACTGGAGTGGTTGTGGTTCCATGGATGACTTACTTCATACCCATTCCACTTTCGCTATTAGAGTAAACACTTTCTGGCATAACAATAAGTGGAACAATAATAAG
The DNA here is from genome assembly GCA_021442155.1 of Cymbidium sinense. Taxonomy (NCBI): domain Eukaryota; kingdom Viridiplantae; phylum Streptophyta; class Magnoliopsida; order Asparagales; family Orchidaceae; genus Cymbidium; species Cymbidium sinense. Next base: position 2,034,107 of record CM038220.1, on the reverse strand, counting down.
CTTGTTGATTTTATCCCTTTTACTTTCATGAATATGGTTACTACTATTCTTATCACTCCTCAAAATTAAGATCATATTCTCTTTAAGCTCTCTCAAAATGGTGATTTCAACATAAAAAATGTGTGGCTCCACATTAAAGATACTCCACACGAACCCTCTTATGTATTCTCTAAACTTTGGAATAACAATATCCCTATTTCTTACTCTGTTTACATGGTTATTCTAAAAAAATTTTATCCCCAGTAGATTCTTTGTTGTGGGGTAAAGGGTTCCATTTACCGTATAAATGTCAATGTTGTTTTAATATTGAAAATTTTAATCATGTCTTTGTTAATGGGGCCATTGATTCTAAACTATGGATTTGGTATGATGATCTTTTTAACACTCTCAATTTCAATGGTTCTCTTACTTTATATCAACTTCTTAAAATTTATTTTGATAATACTATTAAAGGTCACATTAAAGTTATCATTGCTATAACTCTTATCTGGTTCATATGGATGGACAAAAATGATGCAAAACACCGTGGGATCCCTAAGAATCATAGGAGGATTATCGATAGAACTAAAAACAAATTAGTGACTTGTTTAAAGCCAATCTCATTCATTACAAATATTTCAAAGGCTGTAAATTTGTGGCCAACAAACTGGGCATAATTTTGCCAGATCAACTTTACAGCCGTATTGACAAGATTGTATATTGGAAAAAACCTCTTGATCATATTATTAAAATAAATACTGATGGCTCTGTCTCTCATAATGGCTCGGGTTGTGGTGGCATTTTCAGGAACTCTAAGGGTATAGTCCTATGTGCTTTTGCTTATTCCCTTATTTCTTGCACTACCCCTTTTTCTGAACTTATGGCAGTCTTCAAAGCTCTTGAGATTTGTCTCCAAAATGGCTGGATCAATATTTGGATCGAGGTGGATGCTATTTTTCTGATTGATCTTTTAACTTCAACTATGATGAGCAACACTGACTTGTATTACCTCCTCAAGCAAACTAGATCTCTTCTTTCCCACCTGAATTTTATCATCACATGTTTGGCATGAAGGAAATGCTTGTGCCGACTACCTTGCCAATATGGGTGCTAGATCCAATGGTATCAGCTTCTTTGAGCATCACACCTTGCCCAAACATTTATGTGGGATGGTTAACCTAGAAAATTCTGGGTTACCTTATCTCAGAACTTAATTTAAATTCTGATGCTCTCTGCCTAATTTTTGGATTTCTATTCTCTTTTGTGCTTTTTGTGGATGCTGCACATGGATAACACCTGGTGTCTGAAGATTAACTATTTTTTGGGGGATGTCTTCTTCTATCCCCTACAAGAATGGATTTTCTTGTTGACTGCTCCTTTTGGTTCTTACTGTGGTTACCCTTCTTTTTCTGTTTCACTTTCTGCTCTTGTTGTTAACATTTGGGTTGATGCTGTTCTTTACTGCAATTATTTTCACCCTTCATGCTTTGATGAGATCAGGAAAATTCTGAAGACCATTCTGTTGTGCTGCCTATATCTAACCAATGGTCTATCCTATATGCCTACTGATTATGGATTTCAATATTCTTGGCAATACTGACTTAATGTGACTAAGCAACCTACTACTGAACTGTTTGCTCTTAGAACTGCTATTGAGCACCTATTGGTTGTAACTTTCTTTATTGCTATTATTTTGTTGATTGGGAGAACCCATGTCTACACTGATATCTCTTTGCAGGAATGGAATTATGTTGTCTACTCTCAATGGCATATCCTATGGCCAACATCTTGAAAATTTCCATTTTAGTTGTTGGATAACATGCTCCTTTAGGTACTGTTAATCTTGCTATTTCTGGTCTTATTTTCCATGATCGCAGGTTTGGAGTAACTCTAGGGATTACCACTGATCTACTAAGATTATGATTCCTTTTCCTAATGGGTGTGTTAACAGTAAAATTTTCCTTGTTGTTATTTTTTGGAATTCTGATTTCCTTGCCCAGCTAATTTATTTTCTTTTGGTTTTTGCTGCTAACACCTAGGATGGTGTTGCTTTTCCTTGCTGTTGTTCTCCCACCCTATGCTTCGATTGGAACATGCACAACTTGAAGCTCATTTCTTTGTTATGCTTGGAATTAATAAATGATTTATCTTATATGCATAATTGGGTTATTCCCCAACCCACTGGTTATTATTATGAATTTCCTTGGTAGAATTGGATTAGGGTGACTAAGCATCGATATCGACTGATTGGATGTCACTGGATAGGCTTATGGTGGGGAGCTTTTCATTATCTATCCTTTCCTTTATCTATATATGTTTATGGGTGGTCTCTTGCCCAGTTTGTTGGTTTTAACTGCCTTGTTTGTTGGCTGATCTAGATTAATACTTATCTTACTGCCCCTGGGATTTTGGATTATGTTGGCAAGCTAGCTGGTTTTTGCTATTTTGGTTGTCTCTTGTATTGGAGATTTACTATCTTGTTCTATCTTGACATCTCTATTGGTTCCATCTTTGTTGGTTGTAGAATTTCAGGGTCTCATGCTCTGAAAGTTGTTTCTGACATTGATGTCCTGATGGTGTGGTCTTTGGTGAATTATGGTTTCATTTCAAGGCTAGTCATTTGATTTTTGGGTACTTTTTCATATGGCTATTTTTATAAATTATGGTTGTGTTTTGAATCACGATCTCCCAATTGTTTGTTCTACTACCAGCCGGGCTGAGTTTGACCACACATGCTGCTGCTGTTCTCTTCCTATTTCTATTTCCCATTGTCAGATTTCTTCTTTTCTTTTATGGGATCCATCCTATATTTTGTCAATTCTTAATGACATATCCTATGGTCAACTTGTTGAGGTCTCCTCTCTTTTTTGTTGGCTGATATGGTTCCTTGAGGCTACTATCAATCTTGATATTTCTGGTTTTATTTTCTAGGCGCAGCAGGCTTGGAGTTACTCTATGGATCATCATCCTGCATTTATTGGGATTGTGGGTAATTCTATTTGCTCTGATTTTTAGATTTCTATTTTCCTTGCTCAACAAGTTGCTAACATCTGGAATGCTATTTATCCTTGCTATTGTTTTCTCTTCATATGCTTTGATGGGAACATCTTTATTTTAATATCTTCTTTCTGTAGGAAGTTAATTAATGGTTTCCCTTATAAGCATAATTGGGTTATTGGCCAACCTACTGGTTCTTATTTTCATTATCCTTGGCAGAGTTGGATTATGGTGACTAAGCACCCTGTTACTGATCTAATTCTCGAATGTAATTTACTGGATTGGCTTGTGGTGGGGTGCTAATCATTATCTATCCCTCCCTTTCTTTATATTTGTTTTTGGGTGGCCTCTTGGCCAGCTTGTTGATCTTAGCTATCTTGTTTGTTGGCTGAACAGGATTAACTATCTCCATGCTGTCTCTGGGGTTTTAGTTTATTTTGTTCAGCATGCCTCTATTGAAGTTGCAGATTGCTTGGACCCCCCCTCTATCTTATCTGCTACTGTTTTGTCATCCTTTCTCTGATAAACCTGCATCTTTTGCACTGTTTATATTGGATGGGTGGCTTTATGACATGCTAGCTGGTTTTTGTTGTTTTGATTATTTCTTGTCTTGGAGATTTCCTGCCTTGGTTAATCAGGACACCTATGTTGGCTCCATCTTTGTTGGCTGCAGGATTTCTGGGTCCTTTGTTTAGCAAACATTTTTTGTCCTTGCTGTTCTGATGGTGCTAGTTTTTGGAGATTTCTATCTGAGTTGCTGCCTTCAAGAAATCTATTTTTATGCCTTATCTATTTGGTTATTAACTACTGCCATATCTACTCTGATTGTGAGGTTTTATGGCCATTGTGCAGTCCTTTCCTGTCTTGATTGTTTCTATCTTCACTATTACTGTCTTGGCTATTGCTTGCCTTGGTTATCCGTTGGCCTATTTTTTCTGGATACTAATTTTCATTGTTGCATTACCTATTTTGCTGTTGGGGTTGGCTTTCTGAATGCCCATGCTATTTATGCCAGGGTTGCTGCTCATCCCCTGAATGTTGTGATTTGCATTACCTGCTGTTGTCTCTGTTCCTATCTTGGTCCAGTTTGGCTTGTGCAGTCTTATGCACTATTATGAAAGAGTGGTATCATGGACAGTTGCTGCCTTTTGTTGTCTTGTTCTCTTGGTTATTTGTTAAGCTGGATTATCTGAATTTTGGCCCCAGATGTCGCTATGGGAGTCTTTAACCGTCCTTACTTGCTACTATTTTTGGTTGATTGCAATCCATTTCCTGTGTTGAGCTATGCTGCCTTTCTTACAATTGTTTTTCTCCAATTACTGATATGGACACTAAAAAGGGGGTTGTTTCCTACCCTAAAAGTTTCATTTATAAATCATATGATTGGGAAGGTGTTAATTATAAGATCACTGACTTGATTAGCAGGATTTCAGCAAGTTGTCTCATCTACTGTTTTCTTGTGGAGGGCTTATATGCTATTTTGCTTTATCACTTGGATATCCCTTCTCATGAGGCTTTGGCTAAGATGACTAATTCTCCTATGTTTATATACTCTCATGTCAGGATGACTATATTGTTGATACTTTTCTTGAATGAGACACCTTATCATTAAGCTCTTTGCAATTTCCTCTCTATTTTAGATATGTTTTTGTTTAGGATTGTAGGTAATAAAGTTCACAAGACTATCAACAACTGGGTGCTACCTCCTCACAGGTTTGTTGGCTATGATGGTTGTAATGATTTCACTCCCTTTTGGTTTGGTAGTAGCTCTTGTGATGTAACCCTTCTATTGAAGTTTGGATGCTCATATTTGCATCTGCCCCAACTTGGTGTGATTGAGCCTGAGCCTTCTTTATCAAATTACCTTATTATCGCTCTCAATTTTTATTATTTCCATTTATCTCTCTATATGTATTACCTTACCTGCCCTAATCTCCTTCCCATTGTAATTTTGCAGGTGATTCTCTCTTGTTCTCTTTCGGTTTACTCCATATTACCAAGCACTCTTACAACCATCAGAGCATTGGCCTTAATCTTCCTTTAGCTTATTATGTTAATCATCTTGTATCTTTTGATTGCTTTAATATTTTCTTTTTCTCTTGGATGTACTTATATGGGGATTTACTGCTTAGGCTGATTGTAGCTCTTTGAGCAGTAGTTCCGGAGTTTATCCCCTTTAAGGACCTTGTAACTTTTTTTTGTGGCAATAAAATACCCCCGCATCATGGGGTTTCCCAAAAAAAAAACCTAAACCCTAAGAATGAGCAGAGCCTTGATGGCAGGAACATCACCGTCAAATAGGATCAGTCTAGATCTGGTGGTGGAGGCAAAGGCGGAGGTGGCGGTTATCGTAGCGGAGGTGGGGGATCTAGAGGTGTTGGTGGATATGGAGGTGGTTATGGAGGTGGGAGGAGCGATGGGGGTTACAGCCGTGGTGGTGACGGAGGGAGAGATCGGGGATAGATGGTAGATCTCACTACTCGAGAGGCTAGGTGGTTTCAATGGGAAATGGAGAAACTGAAGAATGATAAATCTGATCTAATGCTTATGGAACTGTGTCTTACAATAGAGACGGTTCTAATTATCTAGGGTTTTTTATTTACTCTAAGCATGCTCATATTTTATATATGTCATCGCTTGTATTTTAGAAAACCTTGTGTGTTACTTGGTCGATCAAATCAAAAAGAAGAAATATTGAATCTGAATTTATTCTTTATTAAATTTAAAAAAAACAAAAATCTTATAGCTTAAACTGAATCCTGAACCCTAAACTTAAAACCTAAACCCTAAACCCTAAACCCTAAACCGTAAAACCTTAAACCCTAAACCTTAAACCCTAAACCCTAAACCTTAAACCCTACACCCTAAACTTAAAAGAAAAGCCAAAACCATAAATCGTAAACCCTAAATCCTAAACCCTAAATCCTAAACCCTAAACCCTAAAAAGCAAAAAACTTAAAGCTAAACTAAATAAAATTTAAAAATAAAATAATAAAATAACCTAAACCAAAATAAAATAAAAAATAAAATAAAATAAAAATATAAACTAAAATAAATAAACTAAACTAAATAAAACTAAAAAATAAACTTAAAGAAAAATACAAGATAAAATAAACTAAAATGAATAAAAAATAAACAAATAAACCTAAACTTAACATTATACTTAATTTTTTTAAAACAAACCTAAACCCTAAACCCTAAACCCTAAACCCTAATCCCTAAAACATAAAACCTAAAGCTATAATGCTAAACCCTAAACCCTAAACCCTAAACACTAAAAAAGCCTCAACACTAAACCCTAAACCCTAACCCTAAACCCTAAATCTTAAACCATAAACCTTAAACCCTAAAAACCCTAAACCCTAAACCTAAACCTAAAGTTACTAAATAATTTAAAAAGTAAACTTAAACCCTAAAATGTAATGAACCTAAACCTAAACCCTAAGAATGGGCAGAACCTTGACGGTTGGAACATCACCATCAACCAGGCTCAGTCTAGGTCTGGCAGTGGTGGCGAAGCCAAAGGCTACGATTATCACAGTGGTGGTGGGGGATCTAGAGGTGCTGGTGGATATGGATGTGCTGGTGGATCTCGCTACTCGAGAGGTCAGGATTGTTCTGATGGGAACTAGAGAAACTAAATAATGATTGATCTGATCTGCTTATGGAACTGTGTCTTTACAATAGAGATGGTTTTAGTTATCTAGAGTTTTTGAGTTGCTCTATGCATGCTCATTTTTTATCTCTAATGTCACTCGTGTCTTAGAAAACTTGGTGTGTTACTTGGTTGATGAAATTGAAAAAAAAGAAATGTTAAATCTAAATTTATTCTCTGTTAAGAAAAAAAAACCAAAAACCCTAAACCCTAAACTAAAACCTGAACCCTAAACTTAAAACCTATATCTTAAACCCTATAACCTAAAAAGCTTAAACCCTAAACTGAACCCTTGACCCTAAAACCCTAAACCTTAAACCTTAAACCTACAACCTTAAACCCTAAAAGCTAAACCTTAAATAACTTTAAACCCTAAACCCTGAAGCCTAAGCCCTAAACCCTAAACTCTAAATTAAAAATGATGGTGGTTATCCGCAGTGATGGGGTCAGTCTGAGGTGCTAGTGGTTATAGCCATGGTGGCAGCGAAGGGAGAGATCAAGGATATGATGGTGGATCCCGCTACTAGATAGGTCGAGGGTTGTTCTGATGGTAACTGGAGAAATTAAAGAATGACCAATCTGATCTGCTGCTTATGGAATTATGTCTCTACTATAGAAATAGTTCTAATTATCTACGTGTTTCAATTTTCTCTGTGTGCTCATTTTTGATCTATGTTGTCGCTTGTGTCTTAGAAAACTTGGTGTGTTACTTGGTGGATGAAATCAAAAGAAGAAATGTTGAATATGAATTTGTTCTCTGTTAGAAAAATCAAAAACACTAACCCTAAAGTAAAACCTGAACCATAAACCTAAAACATAAACCCTAAATGATGAACCCTAAACCCTACAAGCACTAAACCCTAAACCTTAAAATGCTAAACCCTAAACCCTATTTCATAAACCTGAAAATCCTCCCAAATGTAAATAAAACCTAAACTAAACTAAAAAATAAAACCAAAATAAAATAAAATTAAACCTAAAATAAAAATAATATATACTTAAAATAAAATAAAATAAAAACTATATAAAAACCTAAACCTAAAAATAAAAACTAAAAATAAATAAAAAATAAAACCTAAACCCTAAACCTAAAATAAAAATAAAATAAACTTGAACCTAATATAAAATAAATAAAACCTAAACCTAAAAAAAACTAAAACTAAACCTAAACCTAAACAAAAAATAAATAAAATAAACCAAAATAAACCTAAACCTAAACTAAAAAATAAAACCTAAAAACAAACCTAAAAAATAAAATAAGAACTCTAATCAAAACCTAAAAATAAAAAGTAAAATCTAAACCTAAAAATTAAAATTAAAATAAAACTAAACTAAAAATAAATATAAACTTAAAACTTAACCTAAAAAATAAACTAAAGTGAAGAACCCAAACTAAATTAAATATCCCCAAAATAAATAAACTAAACTAAATAAAAATAAAAATTAAACCTAAATAAAAATAATAATAAAATAATCTAAAATAAATAAAAAATAAACTAAATAAAAAAACCTCTAAACCTTAAAGCTAAACCCTAAATCCTAAACCTTAAACCCTAAATGCTAAACCTTATAACTAACCCTATACCTATAACCCTAAACCTAAACCCTAAACCCTAAACCTTAAAATCTAAAAAATCCAAAACCTTAAACCCT